>CAXIUP010000176.1:310000-355000 GCA_964035015.1 Corallium rubrum | reverse complement strand
ATCTGCATTGTCGCAATGTAACAATTCTCTGTCCCCATGTCAGAAATAGTCATGGTTGGAACACCTAAAAGTTATTTATCAAAATGGTATTACTAATAGTTTATTACATGCAATCAGATTGCAAGAATCCAATATATGACCCATGCAAACTGTTATTTGTCAACAATTCGAGCAGTGTTGAATGTTTCTAACATATAATAAAATTAACTTTTTAAAGTTTGTCTTTCCAATAAATGGAATGAAACCACATAAAAAACCCAGTTGCAATAAACAACGTTCTCTAATACATCCTGCCATGTAATGATAAATTTCAAAGTCAATAAACAGTTTTACCTACCATCTAGATTTACGATTGCATCAAGATAAAAAGCTAATACAGATCTAGGATTACTGTTAGACGTTGTTAGTTTAAGCCATAGCATCTTTCTTGAAAACCTAAATAGCGTAAAATACTAAGCATAAAATTCATGATAGTGAAATAGGACTCACTTTGGGACTCGATACAAGTTTAAAAGCCAAAAAATTGTAATAACGCATGTACACTAACCCGTCAACACATGCATGGATATCAAAACCAAACTTGTGAAGTTTGTCATAACCATCCATATGCCAAGCAAAATTCGGTCCCTGACAAATGCAATAGAGTTTTATATATACAAACGAAATATCGCATAAGCTCTACAAACACACACACACGCACACAGACAAATATTTAATTTTTCCTATCATTATTAGCAAATATGCAAATTTTACCTGTGCTCCCAATTCCCAAATATGCCATAACTAAGCAAAAAATTAACTTATAGTACTGTTTAATAAACGAACAGGAGTGTTTTATCAGATATAAAGACACGAGGCGAAGCCGACGGTGTTTTTATATCTGACAAAACATGAACTGCGAGTTTATTGAACGGCTTCAAAAACGAACCACTAACATGGTAAGTTCATTGGCGTAGTAAGTTTGAAAAATAACCTTGTCTAAGACAAGAAAATCAAAGCTAAAGTTTATGTAAATCAGGAGGTATCTTTATAAAGGCACTGATTAAACTTTAATTTCTTTTGAATTTCCCTCATGAATTATTAATGAGTTTTTGAATTATTATTGTCTTATTACACATTTAGCATATACAAGTATGAGCTTATAAAGAAAATTATGGAACGGTGCGAAAAGCAAAGGATTTTCCACTTTCTTTACAATTATTATGTTAATTTTTAATTAAACACCTTTGAACGATAAGGATGTCGTTTAAATCGTCTTCTCTTTTTGACATCTCTGACGTTAGGAGCTAAGATTGCCCACATCATCATAACAGTGTCTCTGTATGTAAAATATAAGTATTTTATTAATTAATTCCCAGTCAATTTAAGAAATAAATGGTTCATGGTTTAGCGTGCTCCATTGTGTTATGGATGCACGCGGGAAATTGGGAGAGCACGAAGATATCGTAAGAGTTTAGATTCTCCAACTCTAGATTTTTGAGTGCTCTCCAAACTTCCCAAGTGCATCCATAACTCGATGGAGCACACTAAACCATGAGCCATTTCTTTTATAACATAGCATTAAATCCTTTCACAAGCCGGCGAATCGTTTTGGTTGTTGTGTTTTTTCTACTTTCGTAGCCAAGTCTTTTTTGTTCAATAAAATCCAACCAAAAGGACAGTTTAAACTCGGTTATCCAGACCCAGTTTAAGTCTTCTGGGTCGTTGTTCTTTATTACTCAATAAAATTAAATGACTTGGTATTTTGATTATATAAAAGGCCATATACAGTCAATTTAAAACTCAGTTTTGTTTTGAATTTTCCCCCGCGCTTTTTTATCGTGCTCCATCGAGTTATGGAGCACGCACAACAGCCTATCAAAAACGTTGCTATATCAAAGCTATGTTATAATATTATTTGGCTACTGGAAAAAACATTTGCAAATACATGCAGGACAGGATATACGCAGAGAATTAGCATGTATGTACATTATATATGTTATTACCAATTGACGTCAGTCTTGACTTCAGTCCGTATAGATCAGGGCTGCTCAAATTTTTTTTCTCGAGGACCAGACAAGAAAGGAGATTATTTAGGGCCAGAACAAGGAAGCATATATATGCAGCCTTTATTACTTGTAACCTCATCATCATGTCAAATATCATAAAAGTAATAAAGATACGTATGAACGATAATGTATCATTGTATTAATTTGTATTACTTATTTTTTAATATAAAAAAGGACTGCATAAAGGTCTTGGGCAATATGAGGCGTTTTCAATGGCTGGACACAGAGCAGCTCTGGTCTAATCTAAGCGTTACCGATTTTCTCAGTATATTAACTGACTATGTTTCATAAATAACGTTTTTGTGTGTGTATATTTTTACATCAGTTCTGCAGATTTTAGGCTTTTTTGAATGGGTTTAACCTGCGGGATCCGTATTCTAGAATTCCAAACAGTTTGTTAGCCAATCAAAAAGCAGAATATGAAAGCTTAAAAACCAAAAGAAAAAAATCAGTCGTTTTAATTATTATCAAATGTCAAACTCGTTGTCTTGGAAACGATATTTCCTAAGATCTTTCCTAAGACATTGAGTTTGACATTTGATAATAATTAATAATAAGATTATCTTTTTATTAAAATTATATTTATTGGAATGAATTAACAAAGTAAAAAATCACCGTTTCACAATCAGTCCGTATTTATCCCGAAGAAGCTTCCAGATTGAGCGATATCCTTTAAGAATTGATGACGACTTTAACTCATACTACAATGTAAAATACACATACGTTTAATATAAATTATTAAATTCCAAATATTTATTGCACCATACCTACTAACAGTGATATTTTACGGTAGGTACGAAATTTTTGTAGTTTACCATGTGACGTCAATGCTCTGACGCGCTGGCCAGTGGTTTCGACAGACAACACATTCCTTGGCCTTATTAATTCTCAGTATCGTTCTAAACTTTACCTAATAATTGTTTATTCAGTGTCATTTTATTTATTGTTATTTAGTTCGGATGTATTATAACTGAAAACACACACAAACAAAACAAGAGCGAGTAAGTTTTCCGAGTAAATAAAATTGTACAAAACACTGTTTACCATTATTAAATTAATTTAAACAATGTATTTATATAAAATTTATTTTTAATACTTGACCACCAAAGTTATATATATTATATATTTAAAATAAATTTTGTTTACCTCTAAAATGGTCTGCAATAAATTCAGTGGAGGGTCATCTGTTCTTCGTTTTAATCCAAGTTCTTTTAATCTTTTTTTTAACCAATGAATACTTCACGCATATATAGTGAATAACAGTAACTGACTTTTATTATATTGATAAATACTGATTTCCGTTAATAACTTTTATGTTACTAATTGTACTAATAATATAAAAAACAATCCATATATTACAATATTAAAATGAAAATGAACAGGGAGTGGTAACGAATAAAACACACTTATTTGTGTATGCAAACATTTTATGCAAATGAGCAAATCTTTAATATTTACAAATTAAAACAGTCAATTTATAACAACAATTTATAACTTGACAGTTCTATTGTCTATGAAATAGAGCGATCATTCTTATAAGGATCAATAAACATGCTTAGTATTACCACACACACACATGCACTTCTTTACAGATTCCTATCTTTGCAAAGCTGTTAAAAACTGATACAAATTTTTACAAATTTAATGACGCTAACCTTCGAATAATTCCAAGTTCTTCCTTTAAGTACGCAGTAATTATGGCGTAAGGCTTCCATTCCCACCAGTATTTCTTAATACAGTCTGAAACAGTTTCCAACCGAACATTGTTCAGTAATATAAAGATAAACTTAATTCATTAACGGAAAACATATTACATTATAATCTAAACATACCATTGATTTCTTTATTTTGGTCCATATATACGGGAAAACTTACAGCAATACAAGGAACTTTTACTTTGGTACTTGCTGACTGTATAATTAGGTTATAACACCCTTGAGTGCCAATGATTGTTAACACATATATCAGACGTACTTCAGTATCTTCTGAAATAATAAAAATACACTTACCGGTGCGTCTGTACTTACCTTTTTAGCCTTTATCAGTTCTAAAGTAGCGGCTCTGTTTTCTTTTATATAGCTTGTAATAAAATTATTTGAAGCTAGGATGATTTTGATTTTGATTTGTGCGTATTAGAATATAATCAGTTAATCCTCTTCATACACCAAGAGGATTAATAACAATATTAATAAGTAATAAATCCACTTGACAAAATTGATTGACGCTAAGCATTCAAAACTTTTCACAGACCTCACAACCGTATATTTATTACATTTACCAGTTATTTTCAAACGCCAGTCGCATGCACAATCCATTATTAAAAGCTAGTAATTATCAAACGTGTCTCAGTACGCCCTGAAAAGATAGAAATCAGAGCACTGTATTGTAAGCAGGCTTAAAGTTTCGAGTTAATTAAATTACGACTTTTGACTTGGCAAGCTTCCCAATTACCACTTTTTAAAACCACTTTTTACAAACCACTTTTGCAAAACCAGTTTTTAAAACCACTTTCGCTAAACACTTTTTGAAAACCAGTTTTTAAAACCAGTTTTGATACACCTCTCGGCTTCCGTACAGAACGGAACGGAACAGAACAGAACAGCTTAATTGTGTTTCAATAAAGTACAAGCCGTGAGACAAAATGAGGTCATACAGTTAATTACTATTATGATAGAGATTGATGAAGTGGTCCTTAATTAAGTTTGCGTTTAAAGTGTCACTGAGACGGAAATCAGCCATATCAATTTGCCAAAATTCCTTTTCGATAGGGTAAAGTGGGGGAACATAAAACGGAAAATGTCGCTTTTTAAGTTGAAGTGTCCCAACACTTTTGTCACTGATTGTCTGCGGAAGCCGTATTAGTTTATAGAATAAAAGCGGTTATCTACTAGACTTTTATTTTAAAAATAGTAAAATTTGACGGAAATGTTTACAAATAATTGTTTAGAGAATTGTTAAGAGAACTTTCAAGCCATTAAATGATCGCTTTTGGTTCTTTAAAAGTCAATATATTCGTCAAGGCATCTTTCTTGTATTTTGGCAAACATATTTTAATTTAAGTGCGCCATCACCAATGCAAACGAAAAAGCTCCATTGATCCCAAACAAAGTTTACATATACTAACAACGAAACAATTGCGTGTTTATTTTAGTATGTGTAGAGTACAACTTGTGGAATAATTTACTTCAATTAACGGCGTCGCGTCAAGCAGGAATTTAAGCATGTTTATGTTAATCAGCTGCGAACACTTTCATGGCATACTGCGCGTGTTAGCGATAAAGCTATTATAGGTAGCAAGTATTTTATTCTTCTAACAAGCACTGTATAATATGCGCGATGCTTAATTTAATCACAAGAAACCAATATTGAAGAAATGATATTCGGTTAAAAAGTCGGAAATTCTAAACGTTTATAGACTTTCATTGCAGACCAGTAACTGACAAAATATATTAAAAATTGTTTCGGGTTTTATTACCAATCGTAATAAGTACGGTACTACCAATATACACTGCGATAAAACGCGAAAGATTTGCAGCAACTTATACGAAATTTAGCCTTAAACAACAGTTATGATGACAAATGTCACGGTGCTCACAACGGTTCCCAACGGTTCCCACTACGGTTCCCACTTAATACTGTTGAGTTTATTTCGTCAATTCAAGCTTCTTTTACAAAAAAATGACAGTGCAGCTGATTGTAAGTGCTACTTGCATTTTATACTTCTCAATTGAATCTCTTAACTAGAATTAGACTAACAAAATGAAGGTATTTACAGGTAAAGCGCACACGGTTCCCACTTCCGCAGTATAAAAGCCGATATAATGATAAAGTTACTTGTTGATGTTTAGTGGGAATCGTTGTGAAAACGTATTTTAAAAGCGTCAATTGTAAAAATTCCTCATTCCCATAATGAAAACGATCATATAACAGAGCTGGTGTATAGAAAATGTCATTTTAGTCAACAATCGTCGTTCTATAACGTGTTTTTTAGTGGAAATCGTAGTGGGAACCGTTGTGGGAACCGTTGGGGAATCAGTCGCACCACAGGTGGCCAGTTTGACTCTAAAATCTCATGTTGCCTTGCCAATTTTACTCATAAACATCGTTGTACGCCTACTGTAAGATTACTGTCCAATTTTCGCTTTAATTTAAAAGACGGAGTTTAGTTAGTTGTAACAGCATTGCTCGACCAATATAGCATAGAATGCTTTTTAGACAATCAGTGACAAAATACCTTGGGACACTTCGTGTTTGTAGGTTAACTTAATACATTTTACATTTTTTGTCGTAATAGAGTTTATCCCTCCCTCCCCCTCCCTTTACAATGTTGACTTGGAAATAAGGGACGCTGTGAACGTGAAAATGAGCGCTAAAATAGTCACCAACATTGAACAGGGGGGGCGGGGAACATAAAACGGAAAATGTCGCTTTTTAAGTTGAAGTGTCCCAGCACTTTTGTCACTGATTGTAGGTCAAAAGCAAACAGTGTGAGGGAAAACATTAATACTCTGTACAGTTGAAAGTCCACCGTTTAAGAAGCCACATAGTTGCCTGCAGAGGTTATTAGGGGCCATCCATTTAGTAAAAACACACAACGTTAACGTAAGGGAAGGTTTGACAAGAAACTATTTTGGAGTTATCGTTAATACTAAATTGGATTATTGCTTGAGAGTTGAGAACATAAAATCACCGACCGTTCTTTGCTGAAATATTAACACAACCACTGAATGTGAGTAGTTCGACAATTGTGTAATAAGCACTGTTTTCCCCCATGTTTATTTCTATATAGCTTAACCAAGAATGGGTAAAATCGAAATATAATTTTCTGCTCCAGAATGAAGACAATAAGTTCCTTTATTTCAGCATTCCTGGCTTCCAGCTTCCTGGTTTAATATAATAGATATTTCCTCCTTAGTACTGCAGTACATTTAAGACGACATTTCCGAAGGAATCAGTGAAAATTATTAGCGAACCTTGTGTGCTCACCCCAGGGCCACGCTGCCAAACTTCCACACTGCCAAACTGCCAAACTTCCACACTGCCAAACTTCCACACTGCCAAATTTCCACACTTCCACACTGCCAAACTGCCAAACTTCCACACTGCCGAGCTTCCACACTGCCAAACTGCCAAACTTCCACACTGCCAAACTTCCACACTGCCAACTGCCAAACTTCCACACTGCCACTGCCAAACTTCCACACTGCCCCAAACTTCCACACTTCCACACTGCCAAACTGCCAAACTTCCACACTGCCGAACTTCCACACTGCCAAACTGCCAAACTTCCACACTGCCAAACTTCCACACTCCCAACTGCCAAACTTCCACACTGCCACTGCCAAACTGCCACACTGCCAAACTTCCACACTGCCAAACGTCCACACTGCCAAACTGCCAAACTTCCACACTGCCAAACTTCCACACTGCCAAACTGCCAAACTTCCAAACTGATAAACTTCCACACTACCAAACTTCCACACTGCCACACTTCCAAACTGCCAAACTGCCAAACTTCCACACTGCCAAACTTCCACGCTGCCAAACTTCCAAACTGCCAAACTGCCAAACTTCCACACTGCCAAACTGCCAAATTTTAAACTTCCACACTGCCAAACGTCCACACTGCCAAACTGCCAAACTTCCACACTGCCAAACTCCACACTGCCAAACTACACCAAACTTCCACACTGCCAAACTGCCAAACTTCCACATGCCACACTTGCAAACTTGGACGCAAACTTCATGGTTGTAAATATAAAATTGTTAAACTAAGTGCGTTCCCAATTATCTAAATTCCATTCTGATGACGCATTCTGTGCTCTTCTATCCGAAGAAGAAGCCCACTAAATGTCAAATTTTAATTTATATTATATTATATTATATTATATTATATTATATTATATTATATTATATTATATTATATTATATTATATTATATTATATTATATTATATTATATTATATTATATTATATTGTATTATATTATATTATATTATATTATATTATATATTACACTACACTGCACTGCACTGCACTGCACTGCACTGCACTGCACTGCACTGCACTGCACTGCACTGCACTGCACTGCACTGCACTGCACTGCACTGCACTGCACTGCACTGCACTGCACTGCACTGCACTGCACTGCACTGCACTGCACTGCACTGCACTGCACTGCACTGCACTGCACTGCACTGCACTGCACTGCACTGCACTGCACTGCACTGCACTGCACTGCACTGCACTGCACTGCACTGCACTGCACTGCACTACACTACACTATATTATATTATATTATATTATATTATATTATATTATATTATATTATATTATATTATATTATATTATATTATATTATATTACCTGCAAGATTTGCCGAACTAAGTCAAGACTCAAGACTACGTATTTTCACTTTTTGAACTACGTAATTTTGGTTTTTGCCAACGAACTTCAAGTGCGTACTTGTGAAACGAGTTTTCAAAACGAGTTTTCAAAACGTACTGTCATTTACACCTTTCGGCTTCCGTACGTATAAACAACTTCTTGAAAGCCAGAGAAGCTTCATGTCATCGAAGGTAAATTCTGGAATGAAATGCTCTTTATGTTTCATCTTAATAGATCGTTTTCACTCACGTGATCGGTGGCCCCATTGGGGTGGTGAAACAATACGAAATATTTGAATAAGAAAGAGCTAATTCCCATACCGTACACCAATATGGCCGCTATTTCATTGTTTTGGTACACCAATATGGCCACCGTGACGTCAGATGAAAATCTATAGCATATTTTATTTGCCATGTCTAAAACAACTAGTTAAGCCAAGGGAGCACGGCAGAATGATATTTGTGGATTCTTACCTGTTTATTGGGGGGGGGGGGGGGGGGGGTTCCCTTCTTGAAATAAAGTTACTTGCTTATTGTTTGTAGTACCCTCTTGATTTACATTTTGTGAGTGAATTCACAGTGATAAATCGCTAGGTAAATCGATCGTGTTCACTGATTCTTCACCCGATCCGAACGTTGTATCTAATAAACTACTAGACCATTATATACACATTGTATCCAGTAAGTTACTGGAAATTGTTTAATAAAGAGGTTATTAATAAAACCCTCCCCCCCCCCCCCCGAACCCCCTAACGGCTAACCCTAACCCTCAAAAATGTGCATTTCCCGGGGTAACCCTAACCCTAACTTGAGAAGTGTCGGGGGGAGCGGTTATCCTCCTCCTTCCCCGCCAACCAGCCTAATAGTGTTTGTAATTTATGGTCAACAGTTCTTGACAAAGATTGTGGGATGCGCAGTGAGTTTTAATCCGTTAATTGGCGCATCTTAGAATTAAACAATTTCCAGTAACTTACTGGATACAGTGTGTATATAATGTCTAGTAGTTTATTAGATACAACGTGCGGATCGGGTGGATTCTTCCATTTGAATTTTGAAATTATCGTTACTATCGTTCTGCCGTGCTCCCTTGGTTAAGCAATATGAAAGTAGAAATTTGTGTTCGGTGTACACAAATGTTGTGCTATATTTAACAAATAGATTCCATTTTGCTGTTGTGTGTTCATTATTAGTATAATTTCATAGTGGAAAAGAGGCTTTCCAGCTTTCTGATTGGTCCGCTCAGCGGTGAATCTGAGGTATTATTGCATCGGTGACTATTGCATCACAAGAAATTGTTCTTCAAAAGTAGTTTTAGAAAAGAGACTGGTACTTATTCAAGACTGCAGTGACTTTACTCGTTTCAGTCTCCCCCTCTGAGTTGTCATTTTGAAGTATGAGATTTTAGAATTTGTTGATTCATTGAACTGTTGATTTTTTTTTTTCAAAATGGGGTCTGTAGTTTTTGAGAAAAACAAAAGAGCATAATACTGAAAACATTTATCACTGAGATGTTGTACATATCGAATATCGTAAAAACAAAACTTTATGAAGGTAAGGAAGTATATTTTCTATAATTCTTCGTATTTTTTGTATGTTTTGGCTAGGTTTTGGTCGTAGCGATGTTTTCGAAAACTTCGTCATGAGTGAAGAACATATTGAACATGAATTAAGTGCAAAAAAAGCCGTAACACAGGATCCAAAACACCAGAATAAAAGTATTTTTAGCATATATTTGAATGTATGTACAAGTTGAACTACAAAGTAGGATGTTGTTTACTCTATTTTTGAAATTATTTACCGCTGACAAAGACTGTGGCTTGCTAACATCGTCTGTGAATAAACAGAATCACCACTGTTAAAATGAAGGCAGTTGTTTAAAAGTTTTTGTTTCAACGTTATTGGTTTTTTATCAACCTCTGAAATTATACTAAAACAATTAGTCACCTCAGTCTCAGTGACTACCGGTGTATCATTATTCACCGATAGTCACCTCGACTTCGGTGACTAATTGTTAAATGGATGCACAGATGACGTCACAACCGGATAAGAACAAAAAAGTGGCACTGCATCTATAACTGTACAGACGACGGAAAAATGGAATCTATTTGTTTTATACAGAAAAAAGACTTACTGTACTAAATTTTCGCGGCGAATTTCCAGGACATTGAAAGAGAGAAATCACTTCATCATATTTGACGTCATTGGCTCGTGGTGTTGCAGTGGGATCCGTGATTGGTTTAGAGAAATCAGACAACGTCAGTGACGTAATCTGTCATCTGTCCTTTTATAGATCATGGCTATCGGCTAGCGACCAATTTGAATAGTACGTGCACGTTTTTATTATAAAAATGCATATATGTGCTATGCTGATATTTCTAGAAAACAATGTGTAGCTGTGGTGTAGCTGTTAACATTTGGGACATATCCTTTACGAACACAATATTATTGAATGGAAATGGTCTTTGTATGTACAGTATAGCTGTATAACTAAATCTATCAAACCTGATAATAAAATTTCCAAGTGATAATAAAATTTATCAATTACAAATTATATAATGAGTCATTTTCTGGTGATGTACTTCTAACAGCTAATAATCAAATATTTTCATTTCTTTTTGTTAAATTACAATAACTGTATGCTCACTGTTGGTGTTTAATAGCTATACTGTTGCAATATTTAGACATTTCCATAAGTATTCAAAAGTTTTGACTCTTACTTAAGATGCTTGTGTGAAATGCCTCATTTATCGAGAACTTGTATTCCATCAATAGTATAGAAAACTTGGTTAAATATTTTAAATTTACTTTGTGTTCTCCTAAGAACATAATTATACATTTCGAAATGAAAGGAGAAAAATGTATTCTGATACATTTTACAGGAATGCAGGTTGAGAACTTCCTGTTTTAGTGTGTTGTAAATATCAACTGAAGTCATGTTAGCAGTGTATACAATATCTTATACCTGTACATGACATTTTTTAATCAATTACTCTTTGTTTTTCGTGCATAATGATATGTGTTACTTGCAGTCAAAGAATTATGAAGTCATTAGCATGCAGTATACATATGAACGCACTGCGTACCTATTTTTTGGGTGCCACAATTGACAATTTTGAATTTTTGCACTTTTTACTTCCGCTACTGCTCACGCCTCTCGTGAGTTGTTAGCCGTGTAGCCGTGTTTGGAGTTGGACAAAAAGTTGAACAGCTTTGCCTTTTGATCAAGGTGTTCTTGCATATCGTTGGTACATTTAGAAAGGGACTGACTTTGTAGTTTATAAACTATCTCTTTAACTCTTTCTTGTCCGAATTGATCTTTAGTATTTTATTCTGGCTAACGCCAGACGATTTTATTCACCTCTGGGGAAGCCCCCGGGCAGGAATGAGTTAATAGCGATAAGATGTTCACCACATTCAGCCTTCGATCTGATCTTCTTCGGCCCACACCCACCTTTGCTCGCGCGGTATAGATTGCTTGCAATAACACTACAGTCAGTACCTTTTACCCAAGCCAGGGCCATAACAGGGGGTGGGGGCCGTAACAGGGGGTGGGGTGCTCCCCCCCCCCCCCCCCATAATTTGCTCTGGCTCATCCTTAACGGTTTAAACATGCTGGAAATTACTCTAAAAAGCCACGAAATCCTATTTCAGAGACACTATATTACAAAAAATTCCGGGGGGATGCCTCCGTCTCCCGCTAGTCAGTGCGGTCACAGTGCCCGCCCCCAATGGTTTCGTCTTGTTACAGCCCAGTAAGCACCTCCGAACTTTGCCAGTAGCCCGAGTGAACGCCTGACCCAGGCGTCTTGTTAGCTCATGAATTATTAATGACTCGTTTGAGAAATTTAAATATCAACCAAATTCGACCAAAATTCAAAGGTTTGGTCCTCGATAGAGGGTCCTTGATCTATAATCTGTTCACAAACTTTTATGAAGATCTGTACATGAAGTATTTTGTGAAATATCTTGGCGACAAACAAACAAACCAACCAACCAACCAACCAACCAACCAACCAACCAACCAACCAACCAACCAACCAACCAACCAACCAACCAACCAACCAACCAACCAACCAACCAACCAACCAACCAACCAACCAACCAACCAACCAACCAACCAACCAACCAACCAACCAACCAACCAACCAACCAACCAACCAACCAACCAACCAACCAACCAACCAACCAACCAACCAACCAACCAACCAACCAACCAACCAACCAACCAACCAACCAACCAACCAACCAACCAACCAACCAACCAACCAACCAACCAACCAACCAACCAACCAACCAACCAACCAACCAACCAACCAACCAACCAACCAACCAACCAACCAACCAACCAACCAACCAACCAACCAACCAACCAACCAACCAACCAACCAACCAACCAACCAACCAACCAACCAACCAACCAACCAACCAACCAACCAACCAACCAACCAACCAACCAACCAACCAACCAACCAACCAACCAACCAACCAACCAACCAACCAACCAACCAACCAACCAACCAACCAACCAACCAACCAACCAACCAACCAACCAACCAACCAACCAACCAACCAACCAACCAACCAACCAACCAACCAACCAACCAACCAACCAACCAACCAACCAACCAACCAACCAACCAACCAACCAACCAACCAACCAACCAACCAACCAACCAACCAACCAACCAACCAACCAACCAACCAACCAACCAACCAACCAACCAACCAACCAACCAACCAACCAACCAACCAACCAACCAACCAACCAACCAACCAACCAACCAACCAACCAACCAACCAACCAACCAACCAACCAACCAACCAACCAACCAACCAACCAACCAACCAACCAACCAACCAACCAACCAACCAACCAACCAACCAACCAACCAACCAACCAACCAACCAACCAACCAACCAACCAACCAACCAACCAACCAACCAACCAACCAACCAACCAACCAACCAACCAACCAACCAACCAACCAACCAACCAACCAACCAACCAACCAACCAACCAACCAACCAACCAACCAACCAACCAACCAACCAACCAACCAACCAACCAACCAACCAACCAACCAACCAACCAACCAACCAACCAACCAACCAACCAACCAACCAACCAACCAACCAACCAACCAACCAACCAACCAACCAACCAACCAACCAACCAACCAACCAACCAACCAACCAACCAACCAACCAACCAACCAACCAACCAACCAACCAACCAACCAACCAACCAACCAACCAACCAACCAACCAACCAACCAACCAACCAACCAACCCAACCAACCAACCAACCAACCAACCAACCAACCAACCAACCAACCAACCAACCAACCAACCAACCAACCAACCAACCAACCAACCAACCAACCAACCAACCAACCAACCAACCAACCAACCAACCAACCAACCAACCAACCAACCAACCAACCAACCAACCAACCAACCAACCAACCAACCAACCAACCAACCAACCAACCAACCAACCAACCAACCAACCAACCAACCAACCAACCAACCAACCAACCAACCAACCAACCAACCAACCAACCAACCAACCAACCAACCAACCAACCAACCAACCAACCAACCAACCAACCAACCAACCAACCAACCAACCAACCAACCAACCAACCAACCAACCAACCAACCAACCAACCAACCAACCAACCAACCAACCAACCAACCAACCAACCAACCAACCAACCAACCAACCAACCAACCAACCAACCAACCAACCAACCAACCAAAACAACAAACAAACAAACAAACAAACAAACAAACAAACAAACAAACAAACAAACAAACAAACAAACAAACAAACAAACAAACAAACAAACAAACAAACAAACAAACAAACAAACAAACAAACAAACAAACAAACAAACAAACAAACAAACAAACAAACAAACAAACAAACAAACAAACAAACAAACAAACAAACAAACAAACAAACAAACAAACAAACAAACAAACAAACAAACAAACAAACAAACAAACAAACAAACAAACAAACAAACAAACAAACAAACAAACAAACAAACAAACAAACAAACAAACAAACAAACAAACAAACAAACAAACAAACAAACAAACAAACAAACAAACAAACAAACAAACAAACAAACAAACAAACAAACAAACAAACAAACAAACAAACAAACAAACAAACAAACAAACAAACAAACAAACAAACAAACAAACAAACAAACAAACAAACAAACAAACAAACAAACAAACAAACAAACAAACAAACAAACAAACAAACAAACAAACAAACAAACAAACAAACAAACAAACAAACAAACAAACAAACAAACAAACAAACAAACAAACAAACAAACAAACAAACAAACAAACAAACAAACAAACAAACAAACAAACAAACAAACAAACAAACAAACAAACAAACAAACAAACAAACAAACAAACAAACAAACAAACAAACAACACAAACAAACAAACAAACAAACAAACAAACAAACAAACAAACAAACAAACAAACAAACAAACAAACAAACAAACAAACAAACAAACAAACAAACAAACAAACAAACAAACAAACAAACAAACAAACAAACAAACAAACAAACAAACAAACAAACAAACAAACAAACAAACAAACAAACAAACAAACAAACAAACAAACAAACAAACAAACAAACAAACAAACAAACAAACAAACAAACAAACAAACAAACAAACAAACAAACAAACAAACAAACAAACAAACAAACAAACAAACAAACAAACAAACAAACAAACAAACAAACAAACAAACAAACAAACAAACAAACAAACAAACAAACAAACAAACAAACAAACAAACAAACAAACAAACAAACAAACAAACAAACAAACAAACAAACAAACAAACAAACAAACAAACAAACAAACAAACAAACAAACAAACAAACAAACAAACAAACAAACAAACAAACAAACAAACAAACAAACAAACAAACAAACAAACAAACAAACAAACAAACAAACAAACAAACAAACAAACAAACAAACAAACAAACAAACAAACAAACAAACAAACAAACAAACAAACAAACAAACAAACAAACAAACAAACAAACAAACAAACAAACAAACAAACAAACAAACAAACAAACAAACAAACAAACAAACAAACAAACAAACAAACAAACAAACAAACAAACAAACAAACAAACAAACAAACAAACAAACAAACAAACAAACAAACAAACAAACAAACAAACAAACAAACAAACAAACAAACAAACAAACAAACAAACAAACAAACAAACAAACAAACAAACAAACAAACAAACAAACAAACAAACAAACAAACAAACAAACAAACAAACAAACAAACAAACAAACAAACAAACAAACAAACAAACAAACAAACAAACAAACAAACAAACAAACAAACAAACAAACAAACAAACAAACAAACAAACAAACAAACAAACAAACAAACAAACAAACAAACAAACAAACAAACAAACAAACAAACAAACAAACAAACAAACAAACAAACAAACAAACAAACAAACAAACAAACAAACAAACAAACAAACAAACAAACAAACAAACAAACAAACAAACAAACAAACAAACAAACAAACAAACAAACAAACAAACAAACAAACAAACAAACAAACAAACAAACAAACAAACAAACAAACAAACAAACAAACAAACAAACAAACAAACAAACAAACAAACAAACAAACAAACAAACAAACAAACAAACAAACAAACAAACAAACAAACAAACAAACAAACAAACAAACAAACAAACAAACAAACAAACAAACAAACAAACAAACAAACAAACAAACAAACAAACAAACAAACAAACAAACAAACAAACAAACAAACAAACAAACAAACAAACAAACAAACAAACAAACAAACAAACAAACAAACAAACAAACAAACAAACAAACAAACAAACAAACAAACAAACAAACAAACAAACAAACAAACAAACAAACAAACAAACAAACAAACAAACAAACAAACAAACAAACAAACAAACAAACAAACAAACAAACAAACAAACAAACAAACAAACAAACAAACAAACAAACAAACAAACAAACAAACAAACAAACAAACAAACAAACAAACAAACAAACAAACAAACAAACAAACAAACAAACAAACAAACAAACAAACAAACAAACAAACAAACAAACAAACAAACAAACAAACAAACAAACAAACAAACAAACAAACAAACAAACAAACAAACAAACAAACAAACAAACAAACAAACAGCCAGCCAGCCGGCCAGCCAATCAACCAACCAACCAACCAACCAACCAACCAGCCAGCCTGCCAGTCAGTCAGCTAGCCAGCCAGCCAGCCAGCCAGCCAGCCAGCCAGCCAGCCAGCCAGCCAGCCAGCCAGCCAGCCAACCAACCAACCAGCCAGCCAGCCAACCAATCAACCAACCTACTTTTATTATTATTATTGACGTCTGTTACACTTTATTCTTAATATACCGTTGCGTTTGACAATATTATTCAACTTAGAAGAGAGATTTCAGACATTAATTACCAGAAATTGATGACAAAATGGCCGCCGCTTTTAAGGGCTAATTTACATATAGTCCTTATAAAATGGAGGGGAAATATTAAAGTGAAAATTCTGCTAATTGAGTATCTCGCCTACTATTTGCCGACCTTGCTATCTAAGCAACAGCCATTTTAAAATTATTCACTTCCCTATTTCTTTAAATCAGGTATACCTACCATCCACCAAATGACTATATATCTCTCAAGCTATCGTCTGTCATCAATCATGGTGAGTTCAAAATGCCCATTGTCTGGTTGTCATTACAAGTCGGGTAGCTGTTAAATTAGAGGTATACAACTTCAGCCAATTTGGTCAATATGTAATCTATTATATGCAAGATAAAGATTCCTCTATCAACTCTGGAACATTTGACCAAAGATGATTTTGAAAATATCAAACAAAATCCTACGGCAATCCAGTGGTGCATGACCATATTTGTTTACTATTTACAATTTGGCGGATCGTAGATATACCTGATGAAAATAAATAGGTTACTGAATGGTTGGATAATGGTTGTTGTTTAGATCAGGAGGTGGGCAAATAGTTGGCAAATACTCAGTAAGCAGAATTCTCACATTAATATATTCGCCTTATATATTTACTGTTCAAAATGGGACGCTATCTTCTAAGGGATATATGTAAATTGGCTTTCAAGCGGTGGCCATTTTGTCATTAATTTCTGGTAATGTGCACGATCAAACCACTATGCTATGTAAAAACCTTTCAACACATAACGACTGGGTTTTAAACTACTTCAAACCTCTCCATATATACCAAAGGTCATTCCTAAGATTCCTTCAAGTCTTCGTCTTTGAAATGCGTTTACTACATATCAAAATTGGCAAACGATACTAAGTATAGAATAGTACCTAGGAATACATTCATATGTTATAAACCATTCTCTTATAGAAGCCTTGAAGGCAATGTAACAATTAGGAATAACCGAAACTGTTATATAAAATCGCGTTCAGTTTGTGCATAATAATGACTTTTGAAGAAGGTTACATATCTTTGGCATTATCAAAACAAACTTAATTTGAACGAAATGTGTGCATGTGTTAATCAAGAAATTTTCCCTTTGTGTTATTTTGGAATTGAAATTGAAAGTGTGACTTTAAAATATGATTGACGCACTGCAAGTAACATCTTCACGGATATAAGCATCTAGTCATTGGCATGCATTTGTAACTTCCAATGGTGTTGACACAGTTAGCGTTCACGCATACTGCAGTTCCATCTGAACACTCATTTTTATCTCCACACGATTTCTTGTCAGCTAAAACAATATAACGTTTTTATTTATTCTAACCAATCAACTTATCAATCATTCTGGCTTCTATCCTTCCATCCCTTTCTCCATCCCTTCTTTCCTTCCTCCATCCTTCCATCCATCCCTTCCTTCATCCTTCCATCCATCTATTGCCCCTCCCATTCTCTCTCTCCTTCCACCTATCCATCCCTGCCTCCCTCTCTCTCTCTCTCCTTACCCTGGCCTCTCCATCTCCTCTCCATCTCCTCCTCTTCGTTTCCTTCTCTCCATCTCCTCTCCCTCCCTCCCTCCCTCCCTCCCTCCCTCCCTCCATCCATCCATCCATCCATCCATCCATCCATCATCCATCCATATTCATCCCTCTCCTCCACTACCTCACTTCATCCAACCAACCTCCCACTAAACATCCTCCCTCCTTTTCCTTTTTCTGCCTCCTTTTCTTTCTCTCCCTATCCTCTCCATCTCCACTCCATCTCCTTCTCTTCATCTCCTCTTCATCTCTTTCTCTTCATCTCCTCTCTCTCTCTCCCTCCCTTCATTCATCCATCTATCCATCTATCGTATCCATCCATCCTTCTTTCCCCCCCCTCCTTTTCCTCTCTACCTCCCTTCATCCAATCAACCTCCCACTAAATAATTTCTAATTTCGTTTCACAAACAGTTTAAAAACTACGGAACCTTGTAAAACGTAGCCATCTTGTATACAGCTGCACACTCCATCAGAACTTCTACAAGCGTCTTCACAACCGCCATTGTAGGCTCCACAATTTTCTGTTTGGCTTAACACAGTGGAACAATCAAGTCCACCAGATGACGGATATGTTATTACAGTGCGGTGTCGACTATGACTACCTATGCCGCATTTGTTATCACAGATACCCCAAGAACTCCAATCTAGAATAAGTAAAACATAAGGAGTCAGTGGCGTAGCTACATGGGAGGGGGGGGGGGCAGCCGTCCCCCCTCCCCCCACGGACCATCGGCAGTATTAGAGAGTTTTAGATTGACATTCTTAGTTTTTATAACCGCAAACTGCAAACTGCGGTTAGACGTTTGCGGTTAGAAGTTTGACGTTAACATGTCACAGAGCATTTAGATTGGCGTTCGTATTTTCACTTGTTGCGAGTCGCCATGTTTGGTTTTCAATCGTTCATACGTATTCACCAAAAATTGACATGAGCTTCAGTGTTCAATTCAAAAACGTTGTGATTCAAGAACAATAGACATGTAAGAGTATAAATTTACACCCCAAACATACATACATACATACATACTTTATTGTGTTCCTTAATAAGGCTTTTCAACACTAATTTACATGAATAAAATGAAGATTAAAATGTCTTATGATAAAAGTCTATAGATATATAACAATAGTTACAATAAATATTTAAAACTTTCAGTAAACTATTCTATGATTAGGAATAAAAATTGTCTAACATGTCTTTTTTTAATTTTTTCTTAAAACTTGTCAAGGAGGAAACCAGTTTTATTTCATTGTCCAAATCGTTCCACAATTTGACTCCTCTATACTGAAACGTTCTCTGACCAGACGTGGTATTTAAAAGTGGGATTTGAAAAGAAATCCGATTACGCGTGCAACATTCGTGGATGTTTGAGCGTTTTTTAAATTTATTACATAAATAAGGCGGAGCTAGATTATAAACACATTTATACATCATAACTATTTCTCTGAATAATAGTTGTTGCTTTACTGGAAGCCAATTTAATTCTCGTAGTTTTGGTGAAATGTGTTCAAACTTTCTAGTGTTTGTCACTATCCTGCACGCAAAATTTTGCACTGATTGCAACTTATTGATATTTTTGGAGGAAGTGTTTGACCAAGCAGTAGAACAATAAAGAGGCTTGTTCATTACCAATGCTGAAACCAAGAGGGATAGGGTTTCCTTATCAAAGCATTTTTTTACCCGGTTGATCTGCATCAATTTAGCCATGCACAAGGAGACCAAATCGGTGATATGGCAATCATACGTTAAATGAGTATCTATCGTTACTCCCAAATCTTTAGCTGAGGATACTGGGCTAATAGTCTCCCCTAAGAAACTCAGGTTCATATCTGAAGGCAGACTTTGAAGCAATTGCCGCGTTCCGATGAGTACGCATTTGGTCTTTTTCGGGTTAATAAGTAACTGGTGTTCAGAACAGCACTTTGCTACTTGGTAGAGATCTTCTTCAAGATGTTGTTTGGCATGGTCTGCGTCTTTAACAAGGAAAGACAGGAACATTTTGGAGTCATCAACATAGGATTCAAGACGGCTGTGACGTGGGGCCAATGGCAGGTCGTTGACATAGATACTAAACAAGAGCGGAGATAAAATAGCACTCTGTGGTACCCCATGAGTGATGTTGAGAGGTGACGAAACAGTTGAACCAATTCGAACAACTTGTGACCTTCCAGTTAGGTAGCTTTCAAACCACTGCACTACGCTAGGAGATGCACCGATGCGACTTAGTTTGTTAAGCAGGATTGGATGACTTATGCTATCAAATGCCTTTGATAAGTCCAGCAGGATGAGTGCTGTTGCTGATTTCTGATCCATAGCCTCCAATATAGTATCGCCTACCAATATGTTCAGAATCTCTGAGGAATGATTTTTCCTATTTCCACTTTGGTGGGATGTCAGACAATTGTTCATGGATAAAAATGTTGTGAATTGAACTAAGGCGACTTTCTCGCAGACCTTCGACGCAACGATAAGAAGGGAAAGAGGACGGTTATTAGATGGCTGTTCATGATCTCCTTCCTTTATTAAGGGAATAACTTCCGCCTCCTTCCAGGTTTGTGGGAACGTAGAGGACATCAATGACGCATTAATGACATCTG
This sequence comes from Corallium rubrum, assembly GCA_964035015.1. NCBI lineage: Eukaryota > Metazoa > Cnidaria > Anthozoa > Scleralcyonacea > Coralliidae > Corallium > Corallium rubrum. Next base: position 333,883 of record CAXIUP010000176.1, on the reverse strand, counting down.
TGAGTGGTCCAAGGATAACCGGTAAGCAGACCTTGATAACGCGCATGCTTACTTTATCTTTGCCTGGAGCCTTGTTGGATGTTATAATGGTTTTAATATCGGTGCAGGAGACAGGGTTAAATTTGAACATCTCGGATTCATATAAAGAATATCTCGCAGATTCTGCAACGGGTGGAGTGTCAGAGTGAACATTGTTATCTTGTATTAATTGAGATGCTGTCATTGCTGCATTTTTTTCGACAGTAGAAAAGAAGTCGTTGAAGTCTTCAGCGACTATTTTTGGGTCTTTGCTGTAAACCACCGTGTCTTTTTCTTTGTACGCGACAGTATCTTTGATAATCTTCCACAAGGATCCTGTGTTGTTTTTATGATGCTCCCTTTCATCGAGGATATATTCTCTTTGTGCGTTAATGAGTGTATTTTTAACTGCATTACGAGCTTCTTTGTAGTTACGCCAATCGCGACTATGGCGTGTCTGCATAAAAATGCCATGTAGATGGTCTCTCGCAACCATGAGTTCTTTTATTTCAGGTGTCACAAAGGGACATGATCTGCCACGGACCTTTAAAGTCTTTATTGGGGCGTGAGAGTCAAGGGTAGTTTGCAGCACTTCATCGAGGATTTTAAGCTTTTTGTCCACATCGTTGACTGAAAAGATAGTAAGAAGACGTTCAGATTTAGACGCAAGATCAGCTGCGAAAAGATCAGGATCGTAATTCTTGTAACTACGAACTGTGATATAGGAGGGTAATGGCTTGGTAGACTTTAACTTGAGCGTCACAAAAACGGGAAGGTGATCACTGATTGGGCTGTTAAGAACACCACTGTCACGTACGAGTTTAGGAGAACTAACCAGAATCACATCAATCAGAGACTGGCTGGTGTCCGTAATTCTGGTTGGAGAGTGGATAATCTGTTTAAGATTGAGTTCTGATGTCATTTCAGTCTAAGCTTTAAATTCGGGGCCAGCTGTCTTAAGCATGTTACAATTTAGGTCTCCAAGAATGATGATCGGTTTTCTCATGCTAAGGGCTTGGATGTACGAAGGCTTGAAGAAGTTTTCAAAACAATCAGGAGAACAATTTGGAGGACGATAAGACACACAGACCAATAATGATTTGGATTTCTTGTATTGCAGGTTAATCCATAGTTGGTGGAAACTTGTATCAGAAATCTGAGTAAGTTCCTTAATCAATGATGATTTGATATGTTTTCGTACATACGCACAGACACCACCTCCTTTCTTATACAAGCGGTCCAAACGATGTAATTTATATCCCTCGATTTCTACTTCCTTATTTGTTACTGTGGTGTTGAGCCATGTCTCGGAAATGGTAAGGACATCTATTTTGTTTGTCTTAGTGAATTCTTTCAACTGCAAGAAGTGAGCAATATTTTTCAACGAGCGTATATTTAAATGAACTAATTTCAAACCTGTAACCGTTCTGTTGTCGTCATTTAAAGTTGAAGTAGTTTGAGTGTTTGTGGTTGTCACATCGTTAAACATTGAAGAATAATCAGGTTGAATATGTAATAAGTTGCACTGATTAACAGTTTTTCGCTTCGGTTCGCTTTTTCGATTAATGCGAGTAGAGACTCGTACAGGTATGGAATAAATATTGTTTACACGAATACCATCTGCTGGCACAGTTGGCATTGCGTATTTTCTTGTTCTATTAATAGCAATGTTCTCCTGGTATTCCAGGTTTTGTTCCATGTCACCAAAGCGAAGTAAATGTTGCTTGCTCGCAGTCGAATTTGGATGGTATAAAATACGATCATGAGTTTGTGCCATTGTGTTCTGTTCATAAATCTGAGCCATTACACCAGCGTTGATTGTTTCCACGTTTTTTTGTTAAGTGGTGTGTTTTCTTCCATTCTACTTTTCGACAACCATGCACGGCATTTAACATATGTTGGCCAGAAATCATGTTGTAAGACAACTTTAGCAGATATGGACGGTACGTTAATCTTGGCCGAAATGGTACCTTTTCTCTTGCTAGAAAATACTTTTAATAATGTTGGGCAAACTTTGCGTGTCTGTAAATACGATTGAATTTGTTCAACTGTGACCTGATCATTTATTCCACTTAAGAAGAACGCTCTGGTATTGTTTCTTTTTCTTTGCACCCCAACAAATCCAAACTCCTCTTCAACTGTGCTGGACAAAATATGGATGTTACTTTCTTGTTGCTGCTGTTGTTGTTGTTGTTGTTGTTGTTGCTGTTGTCGATGTTGTTGCTTTTGTTGTTGCTGTTTTTGTTGCTGTTGCCGCTGTTTCTGATGTTGTCCAAGACACTCTTCTGGTTGTTTTTGAAATTTCGACGTTGTGGCAGAAGGATTCTTTACTGCTTCGGAATAATTAGCCTTTTTATTTTCGTTATTGATTTGTGGGCTATTGGAACTAGCTACTTCTCTCGCTTCCAAATTTACGGACCTCTGCTCATCATGGATTCCGCTACGATCTGAATTTGAACTGGTATCGTTCGATGCGTGACCTAATGGACTACCATTGTTTTCCATTTCTTTGTTCAGTTGTGGAGAACAGCAATTTATGCGCATATTACGAAGGCGTTTGTTGTCTTCTTTTAGCGAGTCTATCTCTACACTTTGAGATTTCACTAACTCACTTAAATCTTTAACTTTGGTTTCAAGATCTGCAAAATACCGTTCAACTTTTTCTCTGAATAACAGGCAACCATCCCGTTAGGAAGAAATCTGGTTACGAACACCAGGCCAACCGCTTGAACGGGTCGGAGAAGGACTTGACATCTCATTAACACTTGAATTGAGATGTTTGTGTGAATGATTGCTATGGTCATCTACTTCTATTATTGGAATAGGCTTGAACATGTCTCATACTTCTGAAGTGACCATATTTGTTTCCAAGCAGGTCAATAGTTCGTATATTTCTTGGGTTGGTTGAGTAAAAGTTACATAAAAACCTTGCCGTAATTCACTTACCTCAAGAAACCGTTCTAGCAGTACAAACGTGAACCTCAAACGTGTAACCTGACCGCTGGACATTGGTCACGTGGTTTCTAGCGGTTTGCGGTTATCAATAAAAAACGTCAATCGAAAACTCTCTATTTGTCGGGAAATCTGGATGTTCTCTGTTGGGAAAAAATTGGATGACTTGTAAGTTATTAACGTTTAACTGTGTTTCAGATTAATTTATTATATTAATATGTATAATAATAATAATAATAATGGAAACTTTATTAATGAATTTTTTTCTAAACAAACAATTGTAAATCTCGCTCATTGAGGTAATTTACAATTGGCTACTTGAATCACAACTATAAGCTACTTAAAAACTTAAAGGTTCAGTAAGTCAGGATTCGTCCATTCCTTATTTCTACAACAAAAAATATAATAGGTTGTTCTGATGGCAATAGATATCATTTTTCTGACACAATAATTTTGATGCTTCACATCAACTCCTACATCGTTTAACATTGCTATAAAGGAGGTACACTCTTTTGCGAAAACACCGAGTGAACTAATCGAGAGATTGACAAATTTAACAGTGCTAAAGTGTTCATTTTGTTGTCTAACTATTTCTGCATATTTGGCTTTTTTGCGCTCAATAATAATAATAATAATAATAATAATAATAATAATAATAATAATAATAATAATAATAATAATTTTATTTAGGCAAGGTGGCATCACTCAGCCAATATGCTGCTTTCCTGGATGGACTTTTCGAAGAAAGTCACGCAGTTAAAGTAAATTAACAAACAGAAAGAGCAAGGAATATATACTATCTTCACTTGTCTGAAGATGACTTTGAAACAATTACGTCGAAGTATTACAATCTTACATGTTTTAACTCATATCTTGAGTTTTCAGAATGGCATTTTTCGGAATATGTTTGGTTCTATATTTTTTCAAGTTGTCGGCTGGTTTTTCCGCATGATTCTTGTGCTTTAGTAAAGAACAAATTAATAGATATATAACATCATATCCTATTTTTACTCTGAATATATTAGGGTTACCAACAGTTTTTCTAAGAGTTTTTGTATCTACTGCGCATGCGTGAGTAGATACTATGCTATCGTCTGCGTAAGGTAAGTTAAGGTAAGTTAAGGTAAGTTAAGTTAACAAAAGAATGCCTTCGGAGCCAATCAAAACATAGAATTAAACGATTGACTGACGACAAACCGCCGAAGCCAAAATTGTAAACCAAGTACTTCATGTAAGTCAATGCTATGACAGCATGGAGCAAAATCAGTTCAAGGAGCGAGAATATTTATTTCAAGAATAGAAGTTTTACAAGCTTGGTAAGTATTTTAAGTCTGAATCGTTGTCAATTTTTAAACGTGATGTACTATAGACGTTGTTGGAATGATGATAAGTTTTTGAAAGCCTCTTAATGGTCTTTGGAGAATCTATTATTCAGACGAGGCCATTTATATGGCCAACATGTTTACACAATTTAATACATGTATTCAGCAGTCTGATCGAGGTTTGTAAAATGACAAGGCTGTGCATTGCTGCACAGAAATGAAATTTTCTTCTAAGAAAACAAAACTAGCTTCATGATCAAGCAAGAATGTGCAAAGCTAGCCTGCGGTAGTCCACGAGCGGAATTATTATCTATTAAATAGCATATGTACAATAGTCAAATGTCAGTGACAGGCAAATTGTTGCAACAAAGTTATTTAAATACTTTAATCAAATTTTGTGAGTTATTGGTGTATTACAATTTGATTGGCCTACTAAACAATAACCATACTTTATTACCATAGGTTTTAAATAGTACCATAGCTATAATAGTCAAGCCATTATCACACTGCCTCTCACCACGAGGACCAAAGTAAAGCCCAGTTTGATTAAGTTGGTATTTGAATGGGTGACCATGCACGTATCTGCATGGGCTTGGGACTCATGGTTCTGTGCTGGATATGAGTAGAGTTGTTAGTGCTCAACCTCCTGTGCTTTGCTGGCTTTACTCTGAGTTCCTTTCTTAGGGTAAAAACACAGCATGGCTAGCATCGACAAAAATCACCTTGTTCAGCTCTGAATGCAACATCACTACAAGTCACCATAGTAGCTATAGGCATGATTGAACGCAGTAGATACATGCATGTCTAGACATGCCTATTTTTTAAGGATGCAATCATATGACCATTTTATATATAGTAATGACTGTAGGCGTCATGCGCCATTACAATTGTAAACTAATTCGGGAAGTCGCTTTAGACACTAAACACCTTAGCTTTAAGCTTTTAGTCTGTTCTCTAACTACACTGGCTTTCACGCTTATTTGTTAGCATATAGGCAGCAAGAACATAGTCAAAACAATATTCATCGTAAATTTTGTAAAGCTCTGAGCTATATATTGTAAGCGAAATATTAGCTTTGTTTAAGTAAACTAATTCGGGCGGTCGTTTCAGACACTGATGAACACCTTGGCTTTGAGCTTTTGTCTGCAATCTTAAATTTCTCTTGCGCTCTTACGCTCTACACTAACTTTCAAGCTTATTTGTTTGCATAGGCAGTAAGAACAGAGTCAAAACAATATTCTTCGTAAATTTCGTGAAGTTCTACGCTAAACTTTTCAAAATATTAGCTTTCGACTAAACAAATTAAATGTACATAACATTATATACTAGACCACATTTAGTACGACAGGTGGTGTAATTTCATTGGTACATGTACACAAAGGGAATGGAACGCGGTGTGGCTCGTTTCATCAGACCATAGTTAATAGAAAATATACATGGTTTGGAAACCCGGCAAACTTCAAAGCGGTTAACAATCAAGCTACGATTCATCTTGAAAGGTACACGAAGGTGCCAAATCCTTTGTTTTAGGTTTATTAATATTTAAACAGTACGGTTGAGTGATTGAAGCCAAACGTTGCTATAGGATGATTGCTTCATTATACAGAAAACACAATATGTTCAGTAACCATGAAAGTGCAAAAATTTCCATAAACCTGAACAAAAACATAAAACAATGACTTTTGTGAGCTTCCAACCCATGTATATTTTCTATTAACTATGATCAGACGTTGGTTGGGGAGTGTGAGAAAAGTTATATTGTATCATAGTTAAAGGGATATGGCAATAAAAATTATTTTTGTCTAATTTGTAAGAACATCAAGAATAGTTATGAAGTGCGTTTACAAATTTTCATTAGATTTTTTATTTTTTAAGAAATTCGGCATTATTTGCGTACGAATACGCTCGCCATCCGCCATTTTGGATATGCATGTCTATCGTCAGATATGCATGACGTCAAAAGCAGGGTAAAATTTGTCTAAACATTTCTTAATTTCCTAGGTATTTTAATGCAAAATCTTAAGTATTTTGATCTGATATATTTCAAATTGAAACTCTAACAATGTAAAATAATTTTAGCTGACATTTGGCTACTGACTGCAATTTTTACAATGTTTACCCTGCTTGTGACGTCACTTAATTAGATCTAATTGTGAAACAAGATGGCGGACGGCTTGTGTTTTTGTTCGCAAATATCTGAAAAAGTAAGCCAGCTAATGAAAATCTGTAAACGTACTTTCTAACTTTTCTACATATTCTTACAAATTGGACAAAAATAATTTTTATTGCCATATCCCTTTAAGCTCTCTACTGATGTTTCAAGCGCAATTTACTTGATGAAAGGCTCCGCTTACCACCTTTTCAATTCGCTCTATCCAAAACACTGCCTACGCAGCACTCTTTATAGTTTTTTAAACTGTACATTTTAATCAAGGGCTCTGGAAGCTTTTCAAAGTTGTAGGTGTCCTGCGTCAGGGGCGTGGGAAGCAGGGGGGCCGGCCCCCAATATTTTATAAGGGGGGTGGGTGGCGGAATAGCTTTCTGCCCCCGCAAAAATAATTGATTTATCATTAATTTCGGCCAATTAATAATAATATTCCATCCTGACTCACGGATAGCATAGACTCACAAAGGGGCCTAACGAAAGAGGTAGAGAAGACTCTGAAAATACCATTTCCGACGATCTAGAGACTCCAAATTTTCGAATTTTTCCCGCTTGGCGCCAACTATGTCTATGGTGGCGCCTCGTGGGAGTCGGTCGCCCTAAGTTTATCAAGCTTCCTACGCCCCTGTCCTTATACATAACATACAAGATAATATCACAAGTTCACAACAACTTCAAGAACTTTTGTTATTGAACAATACACTGAACATTGTTTGAATCGTTTGAATCGCAATTTGCCATATTTGTTCTAAGCTACAAGCTTGTGCAGCTTAGTGACCAAGCCTTGGTCACATGCATCTTGACCGCGCCGAATAAACACCTGGGGACGAGGAATGCTGTCAATGCGTCACCTTATAATAATTATGTAAAATACTTAGGTATAAAAAACCCCGAAAAGATGTACTTCGCGTCAGCAACACCAATTATCAGTTTGTTTAAAATTTGCAAAAATATTGTGGGTGTCCTTATGTAGGACACCCACAGTCCAGAAAGTGCGGGTGTCCGGACACGCACTGCTTCCAGAGCCCCTGATTTTAATGTTTCACAGTTTAATATTATACTATTTTAATATTGCAAACAAAAATGTGTAAATGGCAAACTCAGTCAAAACCCCAGCGTGCACTAACAATTAGATATACAAATCGAAAATGTTAAAGATTGTTGTAACGCCGAAATACTTATTTAAAGAAAATTTAATCCTTCAAGCCAAAGCCTTTTGTTAGAGAGAAATAGAGAATGACATGGAAAATTGAAAATGTTTAAAGTTTGTGTACTGGGCCGGCGAAATACTCACAACGAATAATAAGACATCCATGTCATGGATGTCTTATTATTCGTTGTGAGTATTTCGCCGGCCCAGTACACAAACTTTAAACATTTTCAATTTTCAATTGACTATATACGCAATCACAACCTTTTATATGCGTGATAACATAGTTAATAGAAAATATACATGGTTTGGAAGCTCACAAAAGTCATTGTTTTATGTTTTTGTTCAGGTTTATGGAAATTTTTGCACTTTCATGGTTACTGAACATATTGTGTTTTCTGTATAATGAAGCAATTATCCAATAGCAACGTTTGGCTTCAATCACTCAACCGTACTGTTTAAATATTAATAAACCTAAAACAAAGGATTTGGCACCTTCGTGTACCTTTCAAGATGAATCCTAGCTTGATTGTTAACCGCTTTGAAGTTTGCCGGGTTTCCAAACCATGTATATTTTCTATTAACTATGGTGATAATTAGATATTAATCTCGAATGCTGATACTGCAAGTTTTCATTGAAGCAAACAAATTCAATATTGTTGCAATAGATATACCAGGCGGGAAACGTAATTTGAAAATGAAAATGAGTGCCCAGCAAATAACTCTTAGACAAGACATAACTTCAAAGATAAAATTTTAATTAGCTAACGTTTCGTTGCTATTTTGACCGTTTGTAATGTAATATTTGAACCATGTATATATAAATACTTAATTATCTTTAAGATTTCAAACTGCTCTGATGATGTTGCGCTTTAAGCAACGAAACGTTAGCTAATTAAAATTTTATCTTTGAAGTTATGTCTTGTCTAAGAGTTATTTGCTGGGCACTTATTTTCATTTTCAAACAAATTCAATATAACTTGATCACAACAGAGCTAGGTTATCAACAACTAAAAAAGTCTGAAGGGAAATCCGGTGTCAACTTGTTTTGGTATTGGACATTAATTAAGTTATTATAACAATTAAATATTTTTTCGGCATCTGTAGCCATTATCTAGAGCTAATCGCACGCAAACAAACAGGAATGTTCTATGACTAACCATCCAACGACGCTAATCAACACAACGTTGAACCATAGTTAATAGAAAATATACATGGTTTGGAAACCCGGCAAACTTCAAAGCGGTTAACAATCAAGCTAGGATTCATCTTGAAAGGTACACGAAGGTGCCAAATCCTTTGTTATAGGTTTATTAATATTTAAACAGTACGGTTGAGTGATTGAAGCCAAACGTTGCTATTGGATGATTGCTTCTTTATACAGAATACACAATATGTTCAGTAACCATGAAAGTGCAAAAATTTCCATAAACCTGAACAAAAACATAAAACAATGACTTTTGTGAGCTTCCAAACCATGTATATTTTCTATTAACTATGGTTGAACGTTTCCCTGCGATACTTCAACTTTCCTTACGATTATTACCTCCTGATTTATCTCATTGACTCAGTGGCGCCAAAAAAGCGTTTTGCAACATTTAGAAGCGCGTCATAATGATCATCATCAAATCAGGAAATGTTTGGCGCGGCGAAACTATTACATACGCCAGACTGTAATTGTCAAGCTTTATAAATGATACTAGAATATGACCAAACATGCGGGCTGATACGAACAGTCGACAGTAACTATGGTTCGTATATAGAGCAAAAACTTGAATTAATATAATATCTGGTGTGTATGACTTTCTATATACCAGTTTTATTCGATCAGTTTATCAGTTGCATATATATAGAGAGAGAGAGGATATTACACGGCGGCGCGAATTTTATCTTCAAGTGGGGGAATGCAAAAAGCGGTAAAATTCTAAATGACGTCATCGATATCTTCACTAGTGAGGATATGGAAAATGTGACACTGTTTATTTCCTAGTAAAACTCTTGCATCCATATAATATATATATATATATATATATATATATATATATATATATATATATATATATATATATATATAGGTATATTATATTTAACAAATAGATTCCATTTTGCCGTTGTCTGTTCAGTTATAGATGCACGATGACGTCACGTGGTAAATTTCAGAAATTATGTCACATGTATACCCCTGTAAACCCCATACAAACCACTAGTGCTTGTAACTAATTAGCATCTCAATATGATTATCCCAAAGGGATTTATTGTTTCCATTTTATAAGGTGTGTAGGATTTAATATTTTTTAGTTTAGTTTCCAAACCATTCCAAATATCAATGCCTTTGTTGGAAAGAGTATGTTTTACATAATTTGTTCTTTTATAAGATTTATGAAGTTTTGATGCATTTCTTGTGTTATGATGATGGATTTGATTGTTTCATACAAAATAATTTCTGAAAACTTCTGGTAAATTTTTAGTGCAATGGTAACGAAACATGAACAAACTAGTCAAATAATCATTGATTTTGTAGATATTTAATATTTTCAGATTTTCAAAAATTGGTTTAGTGTATTCCATATAGGAGTTGAAAGTCATTAAGCGTACAATTTTTTTCTGGACATATTCATTAATATTTGGATTCGTTTGTTGTATGTATTACTCCATATTAAGTTACCATAGATAAGATATGGATAGACTAGTGCATAATATATTAGTTTAAGAGCATTCAAATTAGTAAAATGCCGTAGTCTGGCTATCAAACCAGCAGATTTGATAATCTTTTTTGACACCATAGCTATATAGTCTTTCCATGTTAAACATTCGTCAATTATGATACCCAGAAATGTTGTGTTTTTTACTTGGTTGATGTTTTCATTGTTAATTTTAATTGTTGTATTGTGATTTTGTTTTTTGTTATGAGATCTAAATAAAATAAATTTTGATTTTGAAGTGTTAATTGATAATTTATTTATACTTAGCCATTCAGCTATTCTATCAATTTCTATTTGTATAATTTCATTAAGTTTTTTAAGGCAATTGTTACTGTAAAATATATTTGTGTCATCTGCAAATAATATCATTGAAATTATTTGACTGCAGTTTCTAATATTAACCCCTGAGGAACACTACTTGTGATTATCATTTCTTTTGATTTTACTTGGTTGTATTTTACAATTTGTTTTCTATTCTCTAAGTAATTTTCAAACCATTTTTGAGGTAATGAAAAGACAAACGTTCTCTGACCAAATATTTAAATTTAATTCGAGCTTTCGGCTGCCAGACTGCAACCTTCAACAGGATAATAAAAATGAAATATAAAACCATATATATACATGCAAATATTATGGAACGCCTAGTAATCTGATACAATGTTATTAACCTAATGAGTTATTTTATTTAGTATAATGCATGCTATACTGTTCGGGTAATGGTTTCGAGTTACCAATTCAGGAATCAATGCCGTGTGCCAAGACTCTAGTGTTTTCCTTGTCCTGTAGGTTCCTTTGTCAATGACTTTGCCACCTTCGAAGTCGATTCTATGGTCATTAGTCCACGCATGGTTTGTCATTAGTCCAAAGCTCGAATTAAATTTAAATATTTGGCCAGAGAACGTTTGTCTTTTCATTATGTATAATCCTGGCCGCGCTTCGTCAATTTTTTCATTTATTCGCCAAGAGGCTGGGCAGAAAGCCCTTAAACTAGCAAGATCTTTGGAGAAGACTACATACAAGCTTGAAGCACATCACCGCCATCTCCATTTTACTCATCAATCGATTGAAAATCGTTGGCTCCCAAAATCCCTCCGTTTTAAACCACCAGGAAGTCACCCTATATTCAAACGTATTATGGAACGTACCAGTACACACTGCATGAGAGCTAGAGTCCACATCTGCCATGAACAAATCAGGTCGACCAAAGTAGCCATCACTGACATCAAACAGAGTCTGAAACCGCTCATCTCCGAAGCAACCGTGCTCGCTCTGTTCAAGAGAGCATCAAAACCAGACACCAGAAAAAGTCCCTAAACTTAAACAAAGAAAATAACGTCTTGACCACCGCCAACAAATCGAAATGGGTGATAAACATTTCTAGCAAACCATGATCTAAGACTGAACGCTCCATCCTTGAAAAAGGTCCAAAGTTTGCGCCCACTTCGAAACAAATCCCTTACAAAAACATCGTTGCCGAAGTTGAAGCAGCTATCGCCCATCTACCAGACAATTCTAAACATTCTGTACGAACAATCACTGCGACTATGTTAAACCGATCCGTAGCGTTCCACAACAAAAGAATACCACCGCAGAAAAAATGAAAGCCCTTAGTAATTTGAAGAAAGATACAACCCGTATAGTAATGAAAGCGGACAAAGGAAATTGCTTTGTTGTCATGGACCGCATATCATACGACGAAAAGATGGAGTTAATTCTAAGCGACCGAAATACATACGAAGTTATCAACAAAGCACCATTTAAGAAAATTGAAAGAGAACCGAACGCGCGATTACTTGGACTAAAGAAAGAACAAAAACTTGATGATCTCACCTACTATAAACTCAGATCTACTGATGCCATACCACCTGCTATTAGAGGCTCAGTGAAACATCACAAGCAAAACAACCCACTGAGACCGATTGTTTCAGGTTTCTTACCGACATACTTGCACCACTTCAAAACACCAACGGCTACTCTGTATCTAATTCATCACACTTTATAGATAAAATAGCTAACACTACTATAGACGAAGACGAAACAATGGTGTCCTTTGACGTAGTTTCATTATTCACGGCAATTCCAGTTGAGAAAGCATGTCAACGAATTCGACCTAAATTTAGAAACAGATTTTACTTTACAATCCAGAACTAAACTGACTATTGACGACATCATATCTCTATTACGCTTCACCCTTTCTAATAGCTACTTTACACACAACGGTACGACTTACAAACAAATCCATGGCTGTGCTATGGGAAGTCCAGTCAGTCCAGTTGTAGCGAATCTCTCATGGAAGAGATCGAAGAGCGTGCTATGAATAGCACTAACCGAAAACACGGGATCTCTATGTTGATGATGTCATCGATGTAAGTTTTGCCATCATGAAGAAGGATGCAGTCTCAACCTTCCACAACGAAATAAATTCGATTGACCCACATATTTCTTTCACAATAGAACACGAAACAAACAGACAACTAGCCTTTTTAGACACTATGATTTCAAGCAACAACGGCACTATCACTATACCAACGTCTACCGCAAACCTACACATACTGACAGATACCTACACTTTAAATCACGTCACGACAAAAAAACACAAAATAAGCACAGTCGCTACGCTTTTACATAGAGCAACTCATATACCCAACACAGCAGAAGGCAATAGTGAAACCAAGCATGTCATCGAAGCCCTAAAGTCAAATGGCTTATGGCTACCCAACCAAATTTGTCACCGACGTATATAAGAGACTTAAGATTAAAGAAGAGATACCAGCACCGGAAGAATTGGTCAGAGGGTTTTTTGCCTTGGTTGATCCGCCTACAACATCGAACAACTATGCTGTTTTGCCATATATAAAAGGTTTAACTGAACCGCTCACTAGAGCTTTGCGGAAATATGAGATCAAAGTCTTCAACAAACCAGTTAAAACACTCCAACAAGAATTCCCGTCACCTAAAGACAGACCTGACTCTGAAAAACAAACTAATGTTGGTTGTTGGCGAAGTGAGTTATATTGGCGAAACCGGAAGATGTTTTGATACACGAAAAAAGGAACACATTAAGAAACGCTAAACAAAACAAAGCGGGTTCAAACATTGCAAACCATGTGTGGACTAATGACCATAGAATCGACTTCGAAGGTGGCAAAGTCATTGACAAGGGAACCTACATGACAAGGAAAACACAAGAGTCTTGGCACACGGCATTGATTCCTGAATCGGACAATAACTCAAAACCATTACCCGAACAGTATAGCATTATACTAAATAAAATAACTCATTAGGTTAATAACATTGTATCAGATTATTAGGCGTTCCATAATATTTGTATGTATGTATATATATGGTTTTATATTTCATTTTATCATCCTGTTGAAGGTTGCAGTCTGGCAGCCGAAAGCTCGAATTAAATTTAAATATTTGGTAAAGGAACGTTTGTCTTTTCATTATGTATAATCCTGGCCGCGCTTCGTCAATTTTTTTCATTTTTGAGGTGTTCCCCTTATGCCATAGTGATCCAGTTTTTTAATCAGAATTTGGTGATTAATGGTGTCAAATGCTTTTGACAAAGCTAGAAATATACCAATTGTGTATTCTCCTTTATCTATTGCTTTTGTTATTTTGTCTACAAGCTCAATAATGGCAAGTTCAGTAGATCTGCTTTGTCTAAAACCATACTGGTGATTTGATAAGATCTTGTTTTTTTCAATATATTTAATTAGCCTTTTGTACATGAGTTTTTCTAGTAATTTAGAGAAACAGGAAAGAACTGATATTGGTCTATAGTTTTCAAAGTAGTTTTTTTCATTTGATTTGAAAATTGGCGTTATACTAAGGCTATTTTAAGATCGTCTGGAATACTTCCATGTACAAAATTAAATATATGTGCCAGCGGTTTAGAAATTTCCTTTCCAGTTAGTTTTATTACTAGCTTTAGCATTAATGTCATGATACCCAGGGCTCTTATTTTTTTTATATTACTTATTCCAATTTCTATTTCTATTTCTACTCACTTTCAGTTATTGGATCAGGAAACATACTATCCTTATAGTTGTTAGTAAGATATTGATATCATATGTTTTCTCTGTATTAGGAATTTTTTTTGCTAGTTCAGGACCAATATTTACAAAATATTTATTGAATTCATTAGCTATTTTAATGAATTTTTTTATTATATGTTTTCCAACACTAAATTCTTTCGGTAGTTCTTTAATTATTTTGTTTTTATTAAGTATTTCATTTAGTATCCGCATAATTGGACATATGCACAATTGATAAATGATCAGATATATCACTAAAAATAAGTCCATTAGTACTAGATTTTAACTTTTCTATATCATTAGTAAATATATTATCAATTAGTGTGGCAGTGTGGTTAGTAATTCGTGTTGGTTTTGTTATCAGTGGAATAAAAGAAGATGTGAAAAGTTGTTCAGTAAATCTATTTGCATAATCACAAGATTCTGATTTAAGTAGCTAGGTCAATATTAAAATCGCCCATAAGATAGCAAATTTTGTTTTCTTTTGTAATTTTTTCAAGTATTTCCTTCATTGCATTTTCAAATACTTCAATTTTACTGTTTGGAGGTCTGTAAATTACTCCTATGATTTTATTCTTACCGACAGGTGTTATTATTTCAATAAATATGGTTTCAATTTCATTTTCTAAACTATATTTTAAATCATCACGAGCTTTATAGGGTGTATGTCTTGTGACATATATACCCACTCCCCCACCTTTTTTGCTTGGCCTATTTGAATTTACATAATCATATTCAGCAAGTTTAAAGTTTCCGTTGTTTGTATCGTTTAGCCATCTTTCTGTTAAACCAATTATTTCAAAGTGTTTGTTTAGGGAATTTAGTAAGTGTTTAAAATTTAAATGCAGTATTGATCATGAACATTGATTTGTTTTGGTGAGATTTGTAGTACGTTCTTTGAATTGATTTGGTATAGGTAATAATTACAGTTTATTTCGTTCATGTTAAAAGAATTATCCAAGTTTTCACAGTTTCCAAATAACGTGGTTTTGTTACTTTTTTCAAAAGGATTATATTTTAATTGGTTTAGTCTATCCATATCTTTTTCGCTTAAATTTTCGTTATTTATGATGTTGAGTTGGCAGAGATTCATCTATACATATTTGGCATATTTCAATTTTCCAGTTGTTTAGAACATTAGTGTCAAGTGTCTTCATGCACTCCAGGGTACCATGAAACCACTTACGACCACTCTCCTCCGCAGAGGCTTTTTTTTAATATTCCGTAATGTCCGTAATGAGAGTTCTCGAGAGTTTTTTGATTAGTAATATGAGCATTTTCACTCATTCTTATTTAATATTTCGTAATGTCCGTAACGAGAGTTCTCGAGAGCTATTTTGATTAGTAATATGACATTTTCACTCATTCTTACATGAAGTTTTAGGTTAGGGGTTAGGGAGCGTGCATTTTTCATCCCTTAGTGTCCCCATGTGTACCACATGCTCCCTAACCCCTAACCTGAAACTTCATGTAAGAATGAGTGAAAATGTCATATACTAATCAAAATAGCTCTCGAGACGGACATTACGAAATATTAAATAAGAATGAGTGAAAATGCTCATATTACTAATCAAAATAACTCTCGAGAACTCTCGTCACGGACATTACGGAATGTTAAAAAAAAAGCCTCTGCGGAGGAGAGTGACTTACGACATTTAAGGTTACATTATATGATAAAACACTGATTTCATCATATTTTACATTTTTATCGATTTACATTAAGAAACTGGAAATCTCTCGATTGCCGTAATTCTTTTTCGAAAATATTAAAAAGCGACCAAGATATAGCCAAAAATGTTACGACTACTGTAATTTCTTTGCGCGAAAGTTTGCAATTATGATTGATAGCGACTTATTAGTTTACGCGCCGCGTGAAATCTTCGCGGGTATCGAATATCTTTGAATATCTTCTCGCGGTTTGTTGTTTTGAAGACATCGTTTATCTGAACAACACAATGAAATTCCGAACAAAATTCCCTCTGTGCCTTTGATTTCAAAGGCATGCCCGCATGAAGGGAAAACAAAAGTATATTTTGCTCTAATCGGTAAATGAGAAGGTGCGTTAACCGTCGCTGCGTAGTTGTGAACGAAAGACAAGCGCTGGCGGATGATGACATTGGTTCAGGAACAACATCATCATCATCATCTTTATTTAAAAAAACACGGTATCGCTTCAATTTACATGTAACGAAAAGCTGCAAGAAGCAAGAAATCTTTTCTCGAAGATAGCCTCGCTAGCCTTCTTTACATTTGCGTTTCGCCGGCATGATGTAAAGAATTCGCGTTCAGGTTTCTCTCACCATTTGATAGGGGAGAAAACATTGTCAAAACACACTGATATTGGTTTTATCAGGGAAAAAACCTTGCCAGGACACACTAACGTAGAGCTGAGTCTGATTGTTTTATGGCCAAGGTGATGAGAGGATTAAAAATGTGGGCGGGGGAAATGACAAAAAAAGGCAAAACCCCGCCAAATCTTTTATCGTCTTTTACAGAGAAAGAAAATTTCTCCATTCCCTCTACAAAAATAGATAGCGGCGGCTCGCGTTTTATCCAATTCTTCCCAAACTTGGCCACAGTGTTGAGAATAATAAAAGAGTAAAACCGTGTTCGTATTTTACATTTAGTGCAATTTTTTTAAGTAATATGCATTTCTTCTATCGTTTTCACCAAATCAAGATGAGTCAACTTGTCTGCCTTATATCAAAGCAAATACAATACCTGTCAAAAAATGCCGACACGGTTTTGTGTTATGATGTTTTGGAAGCTCCTGAGTGAAACCAGAACCGCCGCTTAGCAACTGCAGTTTTTAAAAGTGTAGAATTTTTGTGGAATTCTTAGCTTCTGCAGTCATTTATCATTGTGCATGCCAAATTTGAGAAACAAAACTTAAAAATTGAGCGCGCGGTGAGTATTTTGGTGAAATGAGATTCTATCATGTGATGTAACCTTAATACATATGACCGATATTTGAAATTTAGTAATTTACCAATTGTTTTTGAACAAGAAGAGCATTTGTTATTTATACTAGATATGATTAGTGTTTAAAGTATTAAGTATAGATTCAGAATTAGTTAAAGATACTATTAATAGTTCAATGAAATATGAAACGAACTGCTTCATGAACGCGATATTGAAGACAACCTGTTCCTTCGCGTCGTTTACCCAGCCTGTGTGATCGGTCGATTTTGACTTGCCTTTAAGCGTCTTCCATTTCCATCTTCTTTTCCAAAAGTTTATGTATGATGTCCGTTGTGTTTTCTTTGTCTGTTTCTTGTATGTTGAAAAAAATAAGATTGTCGCGCAATATATATATATATATATAAAAGAAATATAAAAGCGAAAGTACGCGCTGCGTGGGTAGTGTCAGACAATAATGGATAAAAAATGTGCTCAAAAAATGCTACTTATATAGTGTTCTAGCCAGAATTCTTGAAGCTTTGCACTTCACAATCTTAATTACTTTAAGATTTTCTATATCCGTCAAATAGAATGCGTAGAAAGAATGTTTTTCACTCACATCTCTTCACTTGAAGGATTTGACATTAATCCTGGTAAGGTATAGTCAAACTTATACTTTAATTAAACTTTTTAATAACGCCTGGGGCTACGTTTACACGGTACCGGACGAATTCGAGATCGGTCTCTTTAATAAGACCGGTTCCGAATTGAATCGTCCGCTATGCCGTGTAAACGGGGCGGCCTGGATCAACTGACTAAAAAGTTGTCCGCGGAAGTTAGCTTTTGTTGAATTGAGATCGAATGCTGCAGTTAAACGTCATTGCAAAGTGAATGAAACTTACCATATGTAATTCGAACAAGATTAAATTAGTCGCAAGCTAACGCGAGCCAGCGCAGGTTGGTGGTTAAACGAAGCACTTGTGAAGACTTGCGTTCTCGTTTTTCCACTAAAGCTTAATAAACTACAAGGTACTAAAACTAACCTGACATAACATAATGTACAGGAGGAGGTGGAGGGACAGCAGGGACTCTTCTTCGTCGACGACGTCTAAACGATAAACCTTCATTTGTGAGCAAAATACTGACAAGAAGAATCTTGAACGAGAAGGACCAGGAAAACATGGTCAGTAAAGCTTAGAATCTACGTCTATCTAAAAGCAGGAAGGCGTTTTCCTGAGTATAGCTATAAGCCAGAGGAGGCCAGCGGACAAGTGTCATGTGATTGTCACGTGATATTGTCGACCAATGAAATGGCTTATTTCATCATGCCCATTTCACATTTCGACGCATGGGTATAACGTGCCCATTTCGCATTTCGACGCATGGGTATGACGAGCCCATTTTGCTTTCGACGCATGGGCGTAACGAGCCCATTTTGTATTCGACGCATGGGGATAACTAGCCCATTTCGCTTCTGACGCATTGATATGACGAGCCCATTTCGCATTCAACACATGGGTATAACGAGGTCATTTCGCTTTCGACGCATGGGTACAACTAGCCCGTTTCATAGCCGACGCATGGGTATAACGTGTCCATTTCGCATTTCGATGCATGGTTATGACGTGTCCATTTCGCATTTTGACGCATGGGTATGACGTGCCCATTTCGCATTTCGACGCATGGCCATGGGTATGACGAGCCCATGTCGCTTTTGACGCATGGGCGTAACGAGCCCATTTCGCATTCGACGCATGGGTGTAACGAGCCTGTTTCCAATTCGACGCATGGGTACCATTATAGGCGAAACAGGCTGATCGCGCAACGCGCATGTGGACTCACTCGACTGCGAAATGCGTATATATAACTGACCAGCTTCACTACACAACACGCTCGGTTGGGTGAGATACGTGCCGCTACAACACGCCCATGGTTGAACTAGCTCTTCGCCGATATTCGCGCAAATTAACGTTCATGTTCGAATGAGTTCATGACACAACACGCATGGTCGAACAAACCCCTACTTAATGCTCATGGTTAAACTAGTATATCGCGCAACGCTTATAGTGAAATGAGTTATGACTTATGACGCAACGCCCATGGCCGAATGAGTTTATCACGCAACACTCATGAATGAACGACTTTATGATGCAACGCTTACGGTTGAACAAACCGCTACGCAAGGCTCATGGTTGAACTCGCTAATCGCGCAACGCTCATAGCCGAATGAGTTTATCACGCAACACTCATGAGTGAACGAGTTTATGACGCAACGCTCACGGTTGAACAAACCGCTACGCAAGGCTCTTGGTTGAACTCTCTAATCGCGCAGCACTCATGGTTGAACTATTGATGGCGTACCGCTCAAGATAGTTATTGAGTAATAAATTTTAGGCTAGCTTTATTCACAATTTTATAAAATTTGGGATACAAGTAAGCTAAAGTATGAAGGAAGAAGGAAATCATAATTAATAAACCACTAAACAACAAAAAATGTTGATTTCTCAAATCTCACCTCACGGTTTTCTCCAGTTGTAACGAATCAGTGAATCACACGTTGCACCGCACAACCAAATCATCCTTTATTGTAAGTATCTAAATTCATTTCTGATTTGTTCCATTATTTGTAACATAAAATGCGTTGAATCCGAAAGATTGAGTAGTCCTTGAAAACTATCTTGAATGTCCATCGACCGCCATTGTCACGAATATATGCCAAATAAAGCACAATCTGATCATATTAATTGTCTATGATCGTCACGAATTGTTCTCGCATTTTCCTGCTCATCGCAGATTTATAAATTCTGGATCAACTGTGGCGAGTTTTCAACAGTTTTTGTGCATCTAGTCCACAGGGAAGAGCTCATTCCTCGTCTGCGATCAGATGCAGCTGATGAATCGATTTTAGCGTTAGGACCATGATGCTTTGCGTGACTTGTCCAACCCACTGACCTATATATGTAACTGGACTGCGGGTGCTGGCCAAAAATGTGTCCCTATTTTCACTTTCAAAATGGCGGCATTTATGGGTCCTTCTGCTAATGGTAGCGACCACTGACATGTACTTATCGTAGGAAAACAAAATATTTTTGTAAATACAAAGCGATTTTCTTACTTTATTAATAAATCGTTCCTATGCGAGGACTCCAAGTGGCAAGATATCATTAAAAACTAAACATACATATTATTACCCGCTACAGGGGTCCATGGCAACACTGCAGCTGCAGTGGTCAGATTTTATAGTTTATACCAAGAAAGATTTTACATGTAGAGATAATTTTTCTTAATTATTTATGGGAAAGGACAATGCCAGTTACCAGAATCTGAAACTTTGAAACACAGAATTTGAAAATACATACTTATAATACATGTATTAAATATTTGATTTGATTTTAGCATAACATTAAGCCACTTATTAATATTGTTAAAATAAAATAATGATAATAATGCCAGTATAATTATTGAGCAATTGCCATGTTAATGTAGCTATGCTGCTAACTCTAAATCAAAATGCTAGAAAATGCTAACATTTATTACATATACATACATGTACAACTAGTGTAAATCATATCAATGTTCAATAATTAACTAAAAAATGTTCTTCTGGCTTAAAACTTTTCCTCTATTAATGGGGGCAAAAATAATGTTATATATGAACAAATGGTCCATATTTTGTCAAGTTCTTTTGCAATCGTAATTGACACAACTTGACGCAAAATGCGGAAGGTTTTTATACGAGCAATAGCCCTTTCCACATGAACTCGGACTGATGCTATCTTTCTTGTTGAGGTTTCTTCTTCAATAGATAGCTGGTCTTTTTATTTCAAAAATGGGAGGGATATTTAATATAACACCAGGTGGAAGATCATTTTCAATGTCAAATCCACAGTCAGCCATTATATTTGATCATCTGGTTCAAGTAAATTTAAAATTCCACAATCATTTGTAATTTTTTTGTCACTAGTCCTACCCGAATAAAGGCTTGTCGAGACAAAGCTTGGGTATACATTTGGTGAAATTCTAAGCATCCCTTTTGCAGTGTTGTAATGCTTGTAAGATGAGAATGTTACAGACTGGCTTCTACAAGATGATGGCATTTCTATTAACATTTCTGTGCAGTCAATGATAACTCTGGTACTAGGAAA
This sequence comes from Corallium rubrum, assembly GCA_964035015.1. Taxonomy (NCBI): domain Eukaryota; kingdom Metazoa; phylum Cnidaria; class Anthozoa; order Scleralcyonacea; family Coralliidae; genus Corallium; species Corallium rubrum. Next base: position 312,489 of record CAXIUP010000176.1, on the reverse strand, counting down.
GCTATGCTTGAAACAGGCTGGCATATTTTCATTAACGAACTCTCAGGTGGGACAAATTGGCACCACACGAAGTTGCTGGTGAAGAAAAGTTATCCAGGTTATCCAGATACGTGAAAGATGTGAAGATGACATGCCATATCTATGTGCCAGGTCTTGCAGTAGGAAGCCACGTCGCAACCTAGATAGCACCATAAATAGCTCTTGCTCTGGAGATACAGATCTTTCGTTACCACGCTTTTTTGGTTTGGAGAGCTTATAATACCAGTGTTAGAACCATAGTAAATGAGATTATTGCATGCCGGTGATAGATAATCAAAGAAAAGCTTGAATGTAGCCAGTAATCAGGAAATCCTGTATAAAATCTAAAGTCACTGTCACTTCCAACAAATCTTTCCATTCTAAATAAACATTTCTCTGTTGCTTTGACATCTTCATATTTTTTCTCAAGAGAGTGGCAATGTGATTGTAGGGTTTCTACCTCTTCTTTGAGTTTGGCAACTAGGTTTTCACTTGATTCTTCACTTCTACTTGTTGTTTCAGCAGGTGGATTTGTCATGTTACATTCATTTTCCAGTAGATGTGCTTGCAATGGACATTTGTTGTTTGATATCCTTCTTCTTGGCTTCTGACTTTGGTTTATTGTTAGTAGTGTAGGGATGTTATTTGTGTAGGTCTTCTTTCCCCCTGGAAAATGAATTGAACACACTCTATAGAGTAGGCTAATACTACACAGACCTTTAGTTTTTAGCAATTTTATCCACTTTGTTTTCAATACACAGTTCTTTGGTTTCTTGTGAAATGAAAGTTCTGGGTTCTTTAAGCTGTTATTTTTGCACTGTGGAACACAACAATTTTTTCCTCCAACATTACCAGTACAACTTTTGGATTTTTCATATTCAACCTGCTGTGCTAATTTGTCTGCATCCTTTGAACTGCAAGGTATGTCCTCCATTATTTTATTTTTTAATATTAAATTTATTACTATTTGCTAACTACTGTATTTATTGAATATATTTTAAGTATTAAGAAAATTGTTTACAGATTTTTGTACAAATTTACTTTACAATTCAATTTATTACAATTCAAAACTTAACAAGCATTTATATATTTATAGTAAATTGTTTATTTTCCTTTTTATATTTAACTAATAATAATAATTATTATTATTATTAAAAGCCTACTGTATATCCATGGCTAACTAAATTTAAAATTTACAGGCTAAGTTATACAGTGAAGTACAATGAAATTATTTCAAACTACGATAAAAAATGATTTCTTTTAATATTTACAACTTAAAAAATTAAACTTGTTCGATAACCTACTTGTTATAAACGGGAGGAAAGAGTCACAGCAACAAAGGATGTGCAGACTAAAAACAAGAGAGACAGCTTTTACACAATATTCGAGCTAAAACCCGTCTAACCCGTTTATTTTCGCGCTAAAGCAGGTTTAAACTACAGCCATGTTTATCGAACAACTGATCATAGTTAATTGGCCAGCACTGGCGGCGCCAGGGTCCGAGAAGTGTGCGTGGGGGGGGGGGGGGGGGGCAATGCGAGCGCCGAAAGCGCAAACACTAGGGGGGTCCGGGTGCATGCTTCCCCGAAAAATTTTGAAATCTAGAGTCTCTGAAATGCCATTTCCTGCATTTTGGGGGAGGAGTTTACAGAATTTTGAAAATTATAAAACGTCATAAAAAACACTAAAAACTACACATTTCAGGTCTTTGTATGGGATATTTCGTATCAATTACTAGATACTATCAAAAAATTAAGAGAGATATCCAACAGTGCCATTCTATTTCGAATCGTCGATATTAAAAAAGAAATAAAATCACCCCACCACTTTTCTCCTCGAATTTGGACAAATTGGAAAATCAACCTTGGGGACGTGTCTCCCCCAGTCCTCCCCGTGGCGCCGCTACTGTTGGTCAGCATGTCAATTTCAAAAACACAAAAAAATTGAAAAAAGATGCTCCCCACCACAAATAACATGCGATCTAGGAATATCAGCTACTGTTGACTAGGTACAAAACAATATATTTTATTCAGGAACATTTTACCCGGCTACTGACCTTTTAAGATGTGAATTCATTTGTTGACAACCACTGCGCTGATTTCTTCGCCCTTTCTATATATAATTTATTTAAATAGCCCCTTATCCTATAAACTACTTTGAATTTCTTCCACGCAAACGAAAAAGTTATGAAAATCGGTCAATTCTTCTTCCATGTGAAATGCTCGTCTCGCGGCGGCCATTTCATCTGGGCCGGAAGAGAAATTATACCCAAACTACCACAATGCATTGCGGTTTTTTTGCCAAAAGGGAAAGGTCCATTGGCGCCGATTCATTTTCACACAGCGGTAAAAGCTTAGGCTGGGCTATTGTGACTTATATTTACGAACCTATTGTAAAGTGAATTTGTTTTGTATTTTAATTCCATCCCACGCATTCTGAAGTCTAAATAGTTATTCGGGCTATCTGTGGTA
>CAXIUP010000176.1:245000-305000 GCA_964035015.1 Corallium rubrum | reverse complement strand
CCGAATTACGTACTCTACCGACAAGAGCATCCAATTTTTATATTGGCCGTTGATGTAAATATCATTTAATAATTTGAATGGTCGATATGCAGGCCATCCATCTTCTAGGAGCAATAGGCTGTCTGATTCGTGCGTATACCAAGCAAAATCGGCCGACTATTGTAAGGAATCAGATGAACTCCATACACCACTTTAATAATAGCGATTAATTTGAATATTCTTTTACGTGCATCTTAATAAGCCTTTCTGGCATCGTTTGTGTGTCTGCAATACAAAAGAATCTTTGCTTCATAACGAGGCCAGAAAGGCTCATTTAGACAATTAGATGGACATAAAAGAATATTTAAATTGAAGACATTTATGAAAGTGGTCTATGGGCACAAAAACGATCCTCTTGGGGAGGGGACGAGCTCAAAAGTACGCGATTGCTTTCGCATGCTAAAGACAATTCATTCACGTTATAAGTTGGAAACAAGAAAAACCAACTTTATTTTTTTAAATTCCAAATCTTTTATAGTATATTTTCTACTTATTTAGCATATATATACTTCATTAACAAGACAGTTGTAAGTATATTTTAAACAGGTCTATGACGATTTCTGCGACTCGTGTGCGATATATGTTCACATGTTCTATCCTTAATAATATACATGGAAAAATTTCTCAATTCTGATTGGCTGAGAGGAGTGCAATTTTAGTGTCATTCAGTGCAGAAAAATGAAATACAGTGCAAATTTTTTAATTTTTTAAATTTGCACAAAAATCATTTTTTACTAGAAAAAAAGCTCTTCCTGTTATTTTTTTTTCATGTATGTTATTTGAACAAAGCATTTTGATTAGAAAGATTCTCTTTATGATAATTTTTTCATGTATATTATTAATAAATAATTGCATGATTTCTCGTGCAATTTGAAAAAAAACACGCACTCGTGAGTTTTTCAAAGATCTCAAATAGCACTCGTCCTTCGGACTCGTGCAATTTTGATTGTCTTTGAAAAACTCACTCGTGCATGTTTTTTCCAAATTGCACTCGAAACCATGCTATTACCTATACATATCAAACACAAAAGTGACTGCACAATTGGAATTTTGATCTGACGTTACACGTATACAACTCAACATTGTCAATCGAGAATGATCTGGACTCGACAAATTCAAAGCGTCTATAATAAGCTGTGATGTTCTGTCAGAAAAACGGTCTTTACGGTGCGCAAATCTTTTGTTTTTCGTTTATTATTGATTTAATAACACGGTTCCGCGATTGAATCCAAACGCTGCTATTGGATGATTATACCCAAAAATACACTGTCTTCACCGCACAAGTTTGCATAAACGTGAACAAAAAGCAGAACAAAGACTTTCGCACAGATTCCAGATCATATTTTGATTGACTATGTATGCTCATAAATAATTTTCTACTGATCTTCCTATTTTTAATTTTCTAATTATCTCTCCAGTGGACAACATGCATAGTTTTTATACCAAAAGCGTATATAAAGTGAAAAATTCCGAACTCAATTTTTTTGAACAAAACAGAAGCTTATAAATCATAATCTAACTACATGTAACCATTAAGAAAATATCATGGTATACGTTTCGAGATAGCCAAAGTTTGTCTATTAGCATAGCTTAAATTAAGTGCCAATCTCACGGTAGGGATTTTACATATTCGCAATCTTTGGGTTCTCCTGAAGGTAATACGGGCAACATTTCTGCAAGTTGAAAAGTGTTGTTGCACGTATTACCACCCGCAGAGCACCCACCTTAAACATTGCCACGCAACAATGATTTTGTTGCAAGTTTAAAAAAATTGTTGAAAAAAAAGTAGACTCCAATTCTTCTTGCTGCAACATGCTGATTCAACTTGCAACAAAATCATTGTTGCGAGACAATGTTTAAGGTGGGTAGTAATACGTGCAACAATGTTGCAGCAATTTGTTGCTCGTACTACTTCACCTTGCACGTTCCAAAATCTCATCTTGGTAATTCCTTACCGTGACGTCGAAAAGAGAATGAGCTTTTGAAAAGAGACAGTGCAATTTATTCTATTGTAAAAACTGTTTCTAAAAGCTCATTCCGTTTTCGATGTCATTTCCGGTAAGTATAGTTACTAACTTTCAAAGGAAAAAAGTTCATGAAAATGAGATTTTAAACGTCAAGATATATTGCAATTTTGCCCAACAAAATTTTCACTTCATATGGACTTTAACACTTCTCCTAACTGGACTATAAAATTAAATCTTATCTTGCAAATTTATTCTAAATGAAAGATTTGTTGTTAACAAGCATTTCTCTGATGGAACGAATGCAAAACATTTACAAAAGGAAATATACTGATTGCACCAAGAAACGATCCAATCTGAATACTCATGCCACACCAGTATAGCGCTCTCTTACTCTCTTCCCGCATGATTATTGAAATAGTTAGTCGCATGTATGTACCTAACATGCTAATGATTACGCCAACCAAAACCTAAAAAATCAAAAGAAAAGAGAAATGATTAAAACAAGGTGAATGGAAGCAGAAAACAATTTTAATTAAAGAAACTTAATGTACATGTACGGAGCCTGTATCATCTACTCTATTCTTTCCCCTTCTTGCGTTTATCTACTCTTCTTTGTTCCTTCCTTCCTTCCTTCCTTCCTTCCTTCCTTCCTTCCTTCCTTCCTTCCTTCCTTCCTTCCTTCCTTCCTTCCTTCCTTCCTTCATTCCTTCATGTATGTGGCGTAAAGTGCATGCCCGGCGTATTTATCCGATAAATTTTGGTGACAACTTTGCATAACTATAAATCAAAGTAAGAGAGAAAAAGAAAGAAAAGACAGAGAGTCATAGTTCAGAAACTGAACATACTTACAGCCATTATTGCACCAAACTGTGATTTGTACAGCAATGGTGTTGGGCTCTGACATGCCAATAAAATCAGATATGCCGCACCAGTCATGAAAATAGCAAATCCAGCAAATAGAGAGACAGATGATGTTTTCTTAAACCATATAATAAGAAAGCACATAATTGCAGTAGCAATAGGACCAAAAGAAGTAACTAAAAATAAAATTGATATTACACTAACCACAAGACAAGATTTTTATGTACCCATGGCCATACATGTAGGATACTGGGTGCCCGAAGTAAGTCACCATTAAGATCAGAGAATTTAGGAAAAACTAATGCCTTCCAAATCCATTACCTCCATCATTTAAGGTTAAGGGGGGGTAGGGTGGGGGGGGGGTTCCCCCAATTTGTCAGTCTGTATTTTGGTTTGTTTGTTTTTCGGTTTGTTTGAATGTCTGTTTTGTGTTTTTTTTGTTTGCAGTATCTGTTTTTGTTAGTACAGAATGTCTTAAAAATTATTGGACAGATTCAGTGGCAGAAATTCACCTTTTCAGATGGCTGAACCCCCCCCCCCCCCACACACACACACACACACACACACACACACACACCACAATTTCCGCTACTGGACAGGTAGAATGAAGGTGTGTGTGAGTCCCTTATTTAATGGTACATATGCACCTGGGTCCTGCATGGGCACACGCACATGTACCAATAAACAAGGGACTTGGGGCAAGTCTATAGCATTGGTAGTGAAGGAATTAAGAATGGTTGAAGCAGGGGGAAAGAAATTACAGCCCCTTTCATGGCATTTCCAGAATTTTGAGAGCCATTTGAGGGCATGTTTCAGAGCACTCCACAGTATAGAAAAAAGAAAAAAGGTTATATTTTTGGGTTACTTGTACTTAGAGTATAAAATATTTATGTAAACACTTTAAAAAAACCCAAATGAACTTCATGGTCAACTATCTGTGTCTGCAACAATTAATACTCAGCGTCTTTTTAATTTTTTTCTAGACCAAACCGGGGGTGGCTAGTCACCCAATCCACCCTTCCCCCCCCCCCCTAAATCTGCCCTTGCCCCTGTTGGGTAAAATTCATCATTTGTCCGAGAATGATTTCCAAGAAAAATTGCAGTTTATATAACAATTGAAAAATGTAAATTTAAGTAACTTTAGTAGTTAATTAAGCATTTTGACTTTTGTTCAATTAACACAACAAGCACAAGTTGTCTAATTGTTTTGGTATTATAAACCAACCAGTCAGACAAACCATTATTTTAAATAATATCATGGCCACCTTGGTTTTCATGTTTCCACATGGACATTTAAACTCTAAATAACCCAATGCATAAAGATGAAGTACAATTAGTAACTAATCATACCTAATCTTTATGCATTAGGTACGATTAGTAACTAATCATACCTAATGTTTATGCCAAAGTTCACTTATGCATATAATAACTAACAAACACATGAAGTGAACACTTATCAAATTCCCAATAGTATTAATCACAACTCAATAATTTATTCACGTTGAAGTTGTTGACTCCGCCAAAAGCGTTCTTGTTTTATAACTCTCGTTCTTCCTCAGTAACCATAATATTACAAAGTGATAGCATAGCATTTCAGTTGATTAGTGATTAAATGTCCTCAAGCCTTGGGAGGTTTATTAAGACACTCGGGCTTCACCCTCAGGACTTAATTTAATAAACCTCCCTCAGCTTTCAGGTACATTTAATCACTAATCAAAGGTCTAAGTGCTCTGGTTGTAAGTTGCTAATGTGATTATTTTCCACAAATAGCAATGGAATACCATTTCTGAGCATTAAATTTCAACAACATATACTGTACCTTACCTAAATGATAGATAACACTTCCATATGGCTCATAGGCATAGGGTGATAATGAGGGGATGATACCAAATGTGAAACTGCAAACAATTGCTTGTATTATAAACAGAAGTATATGTTTCTTTGAAATGTAGGACCTCCAGTGTTCGACACCTGTTGACGGTGTATGAATGGGTAGTTTGTCACTGTCTGTAATACTGGTCCAGTGTTCAGTTTGATAATCATTAGTATTGATATTCACTGCCTGCTCACTCTTCTGTTCCTTTCTGGCAAAAGAGAGATTATTGAGACCAAGAAATGCCAATCCACAAATGAGCATCATTGCTAATAGAATAATGAAGTAGCTACTTGCTCCAAAGAGGAGGCCTGTAGCAGAACTGTCATGGGTGGAATTTGAGCTATTTGTACTTGTGTTGCATGCTGGTTTGGGTGAGCCTTGAATGATGGCTGCCAAACCAGGAAGGAGGCCACTGAACGACTCGCCAATATACAGCGCAGTAAGGTACCGTGGGTCGTACAGTGCCATAAAAGTAAGAAAAACAACGGTTGAAGTACAGTCAACCAAGCTCAGCGTAAAGACAAGAATCAGAAAGGACGTGCTATGCTGTGACCCGTCAATCACGGTCGTTTTCCTCCAAAACAGCGAGAGAAACACACAGGACAAAGTCCCAATTACGATGAGAACGTAAATCGTAAATTTCTCGTCGAACACACGGGGACATAATTTGTTCGCCAGCGAGAACAAGAGCGGCCCAATGATTCCCAACTGAATGATGACAACGATGTAGGAAGCAAGGCGCCATTTCTCTGGCGCGTCAAGAACTATGACAGGCATTTCGGACCAAATCCCATTGACCGTAATCCAGGAGCTGAGAGCGAAGCAAGATATTAGGGCATATGTCCACCAAGAAATATCTGTATTTATTAAAGCGTTCTTCGCCTCCCGACAGCTCTCGACCAAACGTTCCATAATACACATAATGACGAACTGAAAAAGAAATGCTTATATTTATACAGAAGAAGATGCGAGCCTGGCCACTAGTAGAACTGTACAGTGGATTAATGAGCCAAGGGAGTTAGAAATTCTAAAGCTAATGCAGTATACTATTTAAAAGTTTTATAATGCGTATGATCCGCCATCTTTGTTTGTGATCATTCGTTAATAATTACATGAAGTACCAAGATCGGCGGCTGGCTTTCAGTCGGATCAACAGTTATGCGCTGAGACCCGTTTCACGATGCATGCTGAGTTTACGATACCGGCACAAAAATGACATGAAAACGGCACGAAATGAAGACGGGTTCCTTGACGGCATGAAATGAAAACGGAACACTAACCGGTATCGTGTAAACGCCCGTGCCGTAACAGTTACGATATATACGACCACAGTATTCGGGTCAGCAGTATTCACAAAGTCTTCAAAATTCTCATTGGAAGAGAATAGTCACATGCTAATCCGTCATTATATTATACTGGCACCGTGTAAAACGCAAGACTTTTTGGCCTGTATTTACACAACGGCATGATTTTTTTCCGTTTTCAAATTGTACTGGCGTCGTGTAAACGGGGTCTAAGATTGCCCAACCTCACACTAGGTTTTAATATTGCCGGCAACTTATAGTTCCATATAAATCATTAAAATAAAATTTGATAGTTCATCTCTCATGTTGTCTACCTTCAGTGAGTTGAAACTTGCAGCGGCAATAGTTTCGAACGGCGTTCGCCTCGAATGAAGCTCTCTGGTTTAAAAGATTCACAGTCAACTATTATTGGTTTGTGTTTATCGCAAAATCAAAGACAACATCGTATTCTACAAACTAAGAGGTTTCAATGATATCTATTTTATTTTTGTGGCATAAACTCTGAAGAATTGAGAGCGATTTACCGAAATGACCCTGCAAACCTAAACTAAACCGGGTCTAAGATTATGTCAGCCTCATACACTGAACGCCGTTGCGTGATAAATTTTTCCAACCATACAAATCTGCACCGGTGTAATACTTTTCGTGAACTTATCTCACCCAGGGCCGTAGATAGCGGGGGGGGGGGGAGCAGGGGTAACTCCCTCCCCCCCCCTCCCCACCCCTCCCCACCCCACCCCCACCCTCACCCCCACCCCCAAGAAAATCCAAAATATGATTTTGATAATGTCACACATCACATTTGTTCCCAGAGCACAGAATAAAGAACTGACTATGGTTGTTCAATATCACTCTGACAATGAGTTTTCGCGTTGCGTTCGCACCCTGCTAACTATTATTTTTTACAGTCATTTCACTTTTCACGAAAATGTTCGGATGTTCGTTTCGAAGTTCACAAGTTCGTTGCGAAGTTCAAAGCTCATTCTACCACAAACTACGTAACGAACTTCTGAATATTTTGGTGAAAAGTGACAAGTGAGTTGCAAATACTGCAGTTTTAGACAAAATCTTTTAATTGTAAAAATGAGAGAATGTGTCTTAAAAAGTATGTTTTAAAATGTTCAAATATGATGTCAGATCACGGGAAATGCCATTTCAGAGACTCAAATTTCAAAAATTTTCCGGGGGAGCATGCCCCCGGACCCCCTAGAAACTGGCCATTCTTACTGCCCCCCCCCTGACTAAAAAAACCTGCCTACGGCCCTGATCTCGCCTGCTTTGGTTCAAGCACAAGCTATTGCACTTTCACGAATAAAATGCACCGTGTAACACGCAGCACCCTTAAGTCTCAGTGTAGACGCATGTTTTTTTTTATTTAGGGGAGCACGGGTGGCGTGTGCCATTAGCGCGCTGCCTCTCACCAAAGAGTTAAGCCCGGTTAGACGGGGTTAATACTTGGATGGGTGACCGCTTGGGAATTACCCCATTGTCGGGCTTGGACTCATGTGAGTAGAGTTGTAGTTGATCTCTCCTGTGCTTCAAGGGTTTTTCGCCGGGTTCTCCGGTTTTCCTCCCTCCATAAAATCAACGCCTAACATCTAGCTTAGCTGTGATCCGTGGTCTGAACTGTGTCGTATGGCGGCTGCTTCGAGCGTCTTTGATATGCCTCGACACGGCCACGTTAATGATCTGCAATCCAGTCGCTGGCTGCAAGTAAGGATGATTAGCCACCCAGTCCTTTATCCCTTTATCCTTTATACTTTCCAAATGCTTTAAAAGCTCACAGAGAACAATCCAACCCCTTTTTGACTACGCTGTATACTCAGTTGACAAAAAAACCCCAGAGAGTTCTTGGACTACGGCTCTTGTTTAGTAAGGCTTAATCAATGGTCACGAGTGTGATAAAGGATTCATTGTCGCGAGTGCATGAAATCATTTTCTTTTCTATTTAATTCCCTAAGTGAAGAAACTTCAAGAGTTAGAAATCAAATACTCATTAGTATGTGATAAACGGTGTGATAATTGGTTATCACACTCTTTTCATTTAGTACAATGTGGTAACCAATGGATTTGTCTCACCCCCACATGATCCTGACCTCTGCCTTATTGTGATTGGTCAATTAGCGTTTTTGCCCTCAAACGCTATAACTGACCAATCGCAGTAAGGAAGAGGGTCAGGGTCACGTGTGGGGTGAGACAAGCATTATCACACTGCATGTATACTAATCCGTTGAATAAATAATTTTCTCAAACTCAATAATTCATAAGCTAATTAGCCATTCAGAGAAAAATATTTTGTCACGTGTATGACTTTCCCAGTAAAGCAGGGGCGCAACTAGAAAATTTCGAGGGCAGGGGTTGAACGCAAAAAAAGGGCAAAGTCGTTCAGTATTCTAAACAATTTGGGATACTAGATATCCTTGTTATACTTCTTCAAGAACACTCGACAAGCACAACCACAACAACAATTGGTACGGGCTACGGGGGTCCGGGGGTCCTCCCGCGGAAATTTTTGAAATCTAGAACGTCGGAAACACCATTTGCAGCAATTTGAGCGAACTTTTTCATCTAATTCTACAGCGAGTATAGTTAAAATTTTACTGTAAAAACGAAGAAATTATCACACCAACATACCCAACTGGGTGCCAAAATCCAGCTCGGTTTGGTCTTAAAATGTATATATTCTACACTCGAATTTTCCTTCACCTATAATCCCTAGAACCTGCTATGTAATCGAGTGAAATGCCCAATATTACTTCTAATAAACCCAATTCTCTCCTGGCATTACCACCTCAATGTACACAGAACTCGCGATCAAGCTCTCGGCAACGGCCTCCGTGGCTCAGTGGTCAGACATTGCACTAGAATCGCAAGGTGAGGGTTCAATTCCTGCCGGAAGGCCTGTGTAGTTGCATTTTTCGCAACTGGTCCCGGTTTGGTCTTAAAATGTATATATTCTACACTCGAATTTTCCTTCACCTATAATCCCTAGAACATGCTATGTAATCGAGTGAAATGCACTGATCTATATAAGAGACTGGATAGAGCATCTATTATCTGAGCGCCTCCAGAAATTGAAGCCGGAAGTTACGCCCTTATTTGTAAGCGACGCCATATTGGATGGCACTGATCTCAAATAATATACTCATTATACTGGATAGAGCATCCTGTCCTGGCTGTGAAGTCGGAAAGATTAGCGGCGGCCATTTCCGGTGGGACCCACTTGGGTCCCATACAATATGGCGTAAATAGGAGTCGAAGCAGTTGAACGGCGTTTTTCGCCAAATTCTGGGATGTTACGAAGACTTACCACCAAATTGAGGTTTTTAATCTTATTTTAAGTAATAGTTTAGTGTTTGGAACTATTTTTTTGTTTCGAAAGTGCTTTTTTTTACAAAACACACTTACCTGTTTATTTGCTTCAAAGCTAGCAAATTCGGTAAACAAATGTCTACTGCCTGTGTATTTGTTTCATTCTAGTAACGCGTATTATTTGATGATTTACGATGATGTGTTTGTTTAAGTTTTGATTTATTTCATGTCGATTAAACCCCAAGAAGTCATAACTGTGTCTGTTTAAACTAATAAACTTACCCGCTGTTGATACTGTTCACATGAATTCGAACTTGAATAGAACGGTTTGTTCAGTTCGTTGTGGTTATAATTCAGTGAAACATGGTTGAGTCTGACTTGTGCTCATTGTCTTCCAGTTAATATTTTAAGTTGGACACTTTCTCTACAAGGTTTGGTTATTGACTAACAGTAAGTGAATTCATGGCCATGATAGAATGTGCTTGACTTGTCTTGTCTTGTAGTATATTTGCTTTCTAATGTGATATTAACAATCCTGCAATGTCTGGCAAAGGGCTTGATACCACGCCATTAACTAATGTAGACGCATTAGTATGTCTAACAAGGATACAGCAATGTAAACTACTACCTTTGGAGGGTGTAGCTCCGTCGGAGAGGGTTTGCCCTAATAGCTGAGGAACAGTTTACAGTAGGTAGAGCAGCTCCAGGCAAGCCTAAACTCCCAACTAACTTGTAGCAATGTTGCCGAGAATTACCCTCTCCTAACAGAACTACTGTCACACATAAAGTGGAGAAGTAACTTACCAAATGATAATAAATGGTTCCGAAATTACCATACCGACCTGGACCTAAGCAAGCCACCAGGGGCCAACCAACAGAGAAATGGCAAAAGCTGTAATTGAAGGACCAACATCCAGGTGACCATCAATGAACGGAACCTGTACGCAAAGCCAAAACAAAGGCCCACTCATGCAACATAGAAAAGCAACATAGAAGAGCAACAAACGGGCCCTATCCAGAGCAGGTGGACAAGTACAAAGCAAACAACAGCAACCAACGAGCTGGCCTTCAGAGCAGCTGAAGAGCCCAATAAACTTAAATTACACTAATCATAAACCGGATAAGCCGGTACTGTTAAGCACATGCTACCATTACAGCACACTACAGCACATTTTCTTGGAGTAGCCAAGAACACACCCTACATAAGTTTCACCCAGAGTAGCCGGGGAACAAACCCGATGTACGGGTGCGGCAACACAAACTACCAACAGCTAAGCACATGCTATTACACATTACAAAACACTACTGCACATTTTCTTGGAGTAGCCAAGAACACACCTTGCATAAGTTATCACTCGGAGTAGCCGGGGAACAGACCAGATGTACTGGTGCGAAACACACAAGCAAGCAGGTGAGAACCAGAGGACCCCCTACATGACTGCAACAGCAGGGGAGCACAAATACAGACCCCCAACGACTGTACGGCAATGTTGCACAGTATGGACCCACAAGCAGCTGACAAGCAGCCAACAGCTGGGCTAGAGGACCCCTCACAGGACTGTGCAACAGCAGGGGAGCAAATACAGACCCCCAACGACTGTACGGCAAAGTTGCACAGTACAGACCCTCAAGCAGCTGGCAAGCAGCCAACAGCTGGGCTAGAGGACCCCCCACATGACTGTGCAACAGCAGGGGAGCACAAATACAGGCCCCCAACGCCTGTACGATAAGCGGTGAAGCACAGTACGGACCCCATAACGACGTCACCAATACAGTTAAAGAGACCCCGCACAACAGGGCATTGGGAGGGGAGCACTACGGCAGCAGAAAGCACGATACAGTTCCCAACAACTGTACGGCAGCAGTAAAGCACATCTGCAATCAGCCACAACTGTAGTACAGCAGGCGAGCACTAAAGGAGTCCGCCCAGGGAACAGGAGCACACACAGCGTCTCTGCAACGGTGGGAAAGTTAACTGTGGGAAAGTTAATAGCGCCAACGCAAAGCGGATCCCTCGCAGTAGTAGGACAGCAAGAAACATTAGCACAAATGCAGTCCCTCGCGAGCAGGAAGATTACAGCAAAGTCGCGCACAAGCAACCAGGTAGCAACTGTACGACAGCAAGAAACATTAGCACAAATGCAGCCCCTTGCGAGCAGGAAGATTACAGCAAAGTCGCGCACAAGCAACCCGGTAGCAACTGTACGACAGCAAGGTACATTAGCACAAATGCAGCCCCCCACAACAATATGATAGCAAAGCAGCACACATGTGACCACCTAGCAATGGCACAATAGCAAGGTACAAAAGGACAAATGCAGTCCCCAGCAACAATATAGCAAAGTAGCACACACGCAACCACCAGGCAACAGGTACAATAGTACAAATGCAGTCTCCCAGCAACAATATGATAGCAAAGTAGCACGCCCGCAACCACCTAGCAACTGTAAGATAGCAAAGAACAATAGTACAAAAGCATGCCTCTAGCAATAATATTATGGCAAAGTGGCAGACAAGCAACAACCTAGCATCAGTAAGATTGCGAAGTAGTGCAAATGCAGTACCCGGCCCGCAACTGTAGCACTGCAAGGAACACAAATACCATCCCAGCAACGATAGCAGGCACTAGGGGCACCAGCAGAAAAACAAATCCTATTTGCACGACAGAGCGAGCTGAAGTCAAGGAATGGCAACAGCTCAACCCCTGGACTAAGTGATACGCCTACAACACAGGGAGGGTGGGTGGGTGATAGCGAAGTGTCACATACAGCAGTCAGCACACGAATGAGCTCTGAGCCTCTACACTCATTAACTCATCAAAGGGGCTAGTGGATTGAAACCCCCAAGTAGAACCCCCAAGGGACCTGTGGAACAACAACACATACACATCGCATGATGTTAATTATTTTTATTTCATAAATACATTTAACAATCCTGCAATGTCTGGCAAAGGGCTTGATACCACGCCATTAACTAATGTAGATGCATTAGTATGTCTAACAAGGATACAGCAATGTAAACTACTACCTTTGGAGGGTGTAGCTCCGTCGGAGAGGGTTTGCCCTAATAGCTGAGGAACAGTTTACAGTAGGTAGAGCAGCTCCAGGCAAGCCTAAACTCCCAACTAACTTGTAGCAATGTTGCCGAGAATTACCCTCTCCAACGACACCCTCCAGCTATGCTGGAGAAGGGATTCGAGGCACGAACCCTGCCCAATGGCGTTTCTACAATCCAATAACCTCGTGAGGAAACAGCAACACATGGAGGACTGCGAATGTAACGACGAGAGGCACTGTTGGACCGAGAGAGTCCGGGAAGCCCGCTACAGCATAGGACAGATACATCCGGCACAGCGACAAATATATGAGCAACGTGTTATGAGCTTGTGGAACACTTGGAACACATACAAGCTGCAGGAATGGCAAAGCATGCGCGCACTAGCGTAACCTATAAGCAACCCCCCCCCCCCCTCCCCCCCCCCCCAGGCATGGTAACATAATCTAAACCCAGGAAGAGCGACAACTGTAACTTACAACCCGGTGCGTGCCACAGCAGCAGAGTGCAACCAAAGAGACGACCGGCAGCAAACAGCAGATGCAGAAGCTATTGACCCCTGCTAAGCGCCTCAGCATCACAAGCGTAAGACCCATCATACACAGCGGCAGGCGGACACAACGAAGCAGCACGACCGCAAATGTGACACATCAAGTGCCACAGCTAGCCAAATGTGCAAGTAACACTTAAGGTAAAACACGGCATGCGCCGCAATCAAGATAACCTAAGACATGTCTCGCGCAGCAACTCTAGGAACCACAGGTTCGTCGCATGCAGAACTACAGTAACCGAAGACAAGTAAACGGAGCAACTATTGTAAAGACAGAAACGGCGGGTGTGGTAGTAGCACCGCAACCAATGTCAAAGACCGCTGCGACGGTAACCTAAGGTATACGCATAGCAGCAATGGACCCAGGGCTGACCCAGTGGCGATGGGGTAAATGAATCCACCTAAAACAGCAAGTGCAGCGGGGTAACCTAAGATACATCAGGCGCAGCAGCAAGACAAACAATCTGAAACCACCGGGAGCGGTAACAAGCATAGGGAACATAGCCCGAACCTAGCACACAAGGCCGAAGCCACAAGCAGGCATTCCCCAAGGCAAATAGACAAAAGGCGCCTGAATGGCCCCAAAACGGCCTGAAAGCAAGGCCATAACATGGCCTTCTTGCAGATAGCGCTAGCATCTGAACCACTAAAGTAGGCAGGCAATCTGGCACCCTACACCATCAAGTCGAGCAGCAAAACGCGCTTGTAAATAGATCTTCAAAATTATCTATATTGCTGTTTATAACTATTATTATTAAACCTAGTTTATAACTGTTATTGTTATACCTGCAAATTATTTCTATTTATTACTCGGGCTACCTGTGGTAGGCCGAGTCTAAGGTTTCGGCTCGGTTTTTTGTTTTCTTCCTTCTGCGTCACGCTCTTAGCATACTCCGCAGGCCTCTCTGATCAGACAGCGCAGGCTCGAGTCAAGTGCGCATTCCGCCGTCTGGATCAAACATAATAAGACTTTGCAAAACTGATGCGTGCATGGCAAATGCTTTCTTTCTTTGCTTTCCTGATGTCTGATCAAGTCTTTCTCCTCTCGGATGTGTTCGTGTTTTCACAGACATAGTTATTGGTCAGTAATGTCGCTGGCAAGTATCTTGATATTATATACGCTTACGATCTCACACGCCGTATACATGAAGCTGTGTTGGTGTTTAATACCTGAAGAGACTTGACATATGAACGCTGTACACGTGTGGAAATACGTTACAGGCAATCGTGTTTTGTGTATTGCAAATTGCGTTTTCTATCGGAGATTGGACTGTGTTTTGACTTTTGTCTGTGACCTGAATGTGTTTAGACGGCGGCTTTAGATCTTAGCACTGCATGTGACAACCTGCGCGTGATTTTGCAGTAGCCCGAGTGAACGCCTGACAATGCATCTTATTTAATAATGGTCGAGCGTTTGCAACACGAGCCTCTGGCACGGGAGAATGGGCAACCCTCCCCACGTCCAACGACAATAAATAAATATTGTATTGCATTTTATAAATACGCGCCAGAAACATAGCTGCCGAAAGGTGTGACGAGCAAACCATACAGCGTTTAAATTAAAATAACACAACATTAAATAGACCGCGATGTTGAGGACATTGAGATAGAAGAGACGTCGAAAAAAAAACAACAACCCAACAACAAACAAATGCACTTGGATGTCTTGTATTGCGTGGTTATGATCTCTGCACCCATAAAGTGGCCACTTGGCTGCATACTGTAGTTTAGGAACAATGGACAGATAGATTCCTGTGGATTTGCAGTCGGACGATGTCAAGCCCATAAAAACAAGACAAAAGATAACAGATAATTAGCAAAACAAATTTTGCATATAACAACCGACCCATCATTTCTTTGTTGCTTTGAGCTAAAGCCGTAAACGCACGAAAGGGAGCACAGAAATAGGGCCCTCTGTAGGCCAACTGTATGAACTAATAAGGACATATACCTGACAAGTTAGACACGGTATCGAAAAACTTGAGCATGCAGAGTAAAATATAACGCTAAGGAGGCCAAGGAAGCCATAAAGGATTTACCAAATATGTAGTATAGTAAATTTCCAGCGAAGAATAAAGATAAAAACGAACGACTTGACTCACCTGGTAATTAATCCTAAATTGGGGCGTCCAACGACTTGACAAAACTTTTAGCCTTTCGAACATACGCCAGCTGAGCGGAACAGTACTGGGATCTGAACAGCTAGCATGATGCAATGAGCCGGTCAAACATACAAACGCTTAGCTCATTAAGACACAAGCAGATTGAACTGCGCCGAGAGCCCGAATAAACAGTCTTCTTCGATAAGGCGATAGCTCAAAAGGCAACGAACAGGCTGTTGCGGCCTGTGTACGACCAAATTCTCCGGTAATAACAGTGGAGAGAACAAACAACTGAA
Organism: Corallium rubrum; assembly: GCA_964035015.1. Lineage (NCBI taxonomy): Eukaryota > Metazoa > Cnidaria > Anthozoa > Scleralcyonacea > Coralliidae > Corallium > Corallium rubrum. The sequence continues at coordinate 289,639 of CAXIUP010000176.1, read as the reverse complement.
CAAGCCACGGAAATGAAGACAAGCAAGCTAGCGGCAAAACAGCAGCGTATAAAAATTGCGACAAAACTGATAATTCAAGCACAAACGTGGTAGTGAACCACAGCTAAAAAACGCCTGAAAGCTAAGCTACAGTGCACAAACCGTAAAACCGGCACAAACCGTAAAACCGGCACAAACCAGTCGGAGTGAAGAGCCAGTTGACCAAATTCTAAGGCAGCATATCGAGCGACGAAGGCGAAGCACGACCAACAAAGGGCAAGGAAACCCTAGTTTCATGGCAGATTTTCCCATTTATCTTCCAACAACGCTGTGAACGGGTAAATAGCTGACGGCCTTAGACAGAACCCAGAACCCGAAACATTCGAGAAACAGCAAATAGACAAACAGCCTCTTGATAGCGAAGTGTCACATACAGCAGTCAGCACACGAATGAGCTCTGAGCCTCTACACTCATTAACTCAGCAAAGGGGCCAGTGGATTGAAACCCCCAAGTAGAACCCCCAAGGGACCTGTGGAACAACAACACATACACATCGCATGATGTTAATTATTTTTATTTCATAAATACATTTAAAGGTAACAAACGATACTTAGTTTTGTCGAATTTGGGCTAATAATGTTCAACCAGTTCAGATGGTTTTATTATGGTTACAGTACAGTATGTATTTTGCCCAAGCCCTTGTCCTTTGATAGTATCTTCAATTCGACTATTGATTCCACTTTTGTTTAAGCAACACATTCATTTTGTCTACAGTATATGTCTCAAACAAAATATGTACATACTGTATAACATTTTGAGTTAGTGGTAGTTTAGTAAGAGTTAATTACTGACAACCGAGGCTTTTAGCAAAATACAGCCTGAGGGGCCTGTGGCCCTGAGGGGTTTATTTGGATAAAAGCTGAGGTTCAAGGTAATTAAGGTGGCTCCACACAGTTTCTTGAAAAATGGAAAATACAAGTTTGAGAGTCCAAAACACGTGATTAAACAATTCGGAAAAAGAATAAAACTAAATGTTATGCATAGTTAAACACTCGGACAATCAAAAAGTGTTTCCAAATAAATTGCACCAGTTGTTGCTATGGCAACAGTGACATTTCAAAATGGCTGCCAATTACCCATCAAACTAATTTAATTCGAAAAAAACTTTGGTGACCCCCAAATTTTTTTTCATTAAAACTTTCCTGGAAGTATGAGTAATCATTATGCCGATTTTAAAAAAATTCTGCAGAACGAAATTTTTTAAAAATTAACAAACATGATTTTTCCGGAAAAAAAAAAGATTCCTTCTACAGAATTTTTTTTAAATTGGCCTACTGATTACTCATACTTCAAGAAAAGTTTTAATGAAAAAAAAATTGACGGTCACCAAAGTTTTTCTCGAATTAAATTAGTTTGAAGGGTAATTGGCAGCCATTTTGAAATGTCATTGTTGCCATAGCAACAACTGTTGCTATTTATTTGGTAACAGTTTTTGATTGTCCGACTGTTTAACTATGCATAACATTTAGTTTTATTCTTTTTCCGAATTGTTTAATCACGTGTTTTGGACTCTCAAACTTGTATTTTCCATTTTTTCAAGAAACTGTGTGGAGCCACCTTAACTGACTTATTTAATAGATGAGGAGGTTTTTGAAAAAACATGTAATTACTATATTATATTGCCCTGTTGACCAGAGCAATATAATATATGTTCGGTGTGAGTTTCAAAAGTGCTCAGCGTGCTGGTGCACAATCACACTACAGTTGGCGTGCTGGTGCACCATCTGGCACCAGCACCAGCGTTCGCCTTGGCGCGGCATCTGAACGCCCATGGCTTATCTTCGGTGTGGGGTTGACATAGAATGCAGCCTGGGAAAAGACATAGATGGGCATGAAACCTAAAAAGTTGTATGATGCAAGATATTGAGTTATGATAAATGTAGCAAAGATTGAAAATTTTTCAAAAATATCTTGAAATAAAAACACTTCTGTAGTAAATAATAGTTTGGAATCATCCTTCTTTTTGCTTATTTTAGAAAAAAGCTCATGACTTATTATCTGTTTCAAATATAAGTCCACACAAACTTGACACAAAGTACAGTAGTGTCAGTATACTGAAGTATATAAAATATAAAAGAATATAGTAGATTATAACCAATAAATAATTATTTTTGTGTGTAAATCAGAGCTGGTGAAACCATACCCCTTTATTATAATTTTACTTCAATCTCAGATGATTCTACTCTTTCAAATACCAGACAATTTGACGTTGTCAAATAGAAAACCCTTGGCTAGTCTCTCCAGCAAGCCAACTACAAACTTCCAATAAACATCTTGTATAAAACCCTCACATCGTCTGATCCAAGATACGTTGAAAAAGACGGATATAGAAACGGTAATATTTTTACTTTGTCATAAAGTCACTGTCAAACTGCTAAAGTGAATACAAGATGTTACTTGTTATTTGTTCCTTACCTCTGTTCCTTAAAAACTGTAGCCTGGTGGTCGGTGCTGATTTTCGTTCAGTAAAATCGTGAAATTTCGGCTGATTTTCCATGATCCCAGCCACTTTTAAGTTCTCCCATAGCGACAGGTACATTTTCTTGTTAGGAATGTGAAATTTAGCTGGTTTTCGTTAAAAATCCGATCATTTAAAGCGAAAACTATGATTCAGCAATAGTGATATAACTACGAAGTGGGTCGCACCGGATATGGCCGCCGCGAGATTTTCAGCCTCACTTCCGACTTCAATTTTTGCCACGCGCGAACCAATAGATGCTCTATCCAGTATAATGAGTATATTATTTGAGATCAGTGATTGGATGGCCCCACATGAGGAGTGAGTTGCTATAGTCGCGTTCCTTTTGTGAATCCAGATTTTGATTTTATGGATTCGGATTTTTTGGATTTTTTCAACAAATGGAACGGGTGTGTTATTCCTGAAATTTCGATTGGTATACCGCTGGTCAGGATGCTGTAAACGCAGACGCTTGTCTTTCCAAAATGGCGGCGAGAGATTTATTCAGGAGATCTCCTTTGTTGTTTTTCTCGGGCTTGGAAGACTTATTGGAAGATTGTCTTGAGTTAGAATGTACAACTAGCAATGAAATAATGTTAATGATAATTTCGAAACTGACTGGAAACACAGAAAGGCAACCGGCAGTCAGAATCCGTGGGTATGCAGAGTGCATCGTACCGAGTTACTCAGACAGTGCATTCCGTTCTCATTTTCGTCTTTCACGTAGCAGTGCAGAAGTATTAGTTGGCTTTTTGGCTCGTTGTCCTGAAGTTCCAAGTGAGCACCTGAGAGGACGACGTCCAGTGAGTGTCGAAAAGCAACTACTAATAACACTTTGGGTTTTGGGTAATCCAGAAGCAATACGGTCTGTATCTGATAGGTTCAACGTGACCAAGTCCAGTGTGTTTAGAATCGTAAGACGAGTTTGTCATGCTATTCTGAATAACTTGGCTAGTCAATTCATTTGCTGGCCGAGAGGGGAACGCGTGAAGAAGGTGATGGAGCAGTTTCAGCGAAACAATGGTCTTCCACATTGCATTGGTGTCGTTGATGGAACCCATATACCGATCAAGGCTCCTTATGATAAGCCAGAGCAGTATGTAAACAGAAAGAAATTTTATTCTTTGCAGCTTCAAGGTGTGTGTGATCCAGACCGATTTTTCACTGATGTTTATTGTGCTTATCCTGGGTCCGTTCATGATGCTCGTGTCCTTCGAAATTCTCCATTATACCAAGATGCTGAACGTCAGGAATCAGAAATGTTTCCAGGAGGTGCTTATATCATTGGTGATGCAGCATATCCCCTTAAAACCTGGCTTATAACTGGTTTCAAGAACAATGGCAAACTTACCAGACAGCAACAACACTTTAACTACCGCCTAAGTTCTAAACGAATGAAAATTGAGCACACATTTGGTCTTCTGAAGGGGCGATTCAGAAAATTAAAAGTGATGATGGATATTGACAGGGTAGAAGATATTCCTCTTCTTGTAACTTCTGCTTGTGTTTTGCACAATTTTTGTTTATTGAATGAAGATGATGTAGAAATGTTTTTGGACTTGGATATCGAGCATGAAGTCAACAATTTTCAAAACATTTTTATTGAGCAAGAAGAGGCTGCAAAAAAAAGAGCTGAAATTATGCAGATGGTTTGACTCTGGCATACGATAAACCTACAATAAAAACAGTCTTCCATAATTAAGAGAATAGCAAAGTGCATCTTCTGAAACATTTTGGGTCAGCACCTACCTACATGTATACTAGGAAGCTTGTCAGTGTTTGTGGGTGGGTGGGGGGGAGTCAGTCTTGGAATTTACTCATGCATAATTATACCACATTCAATTGTTGTTGAATGTTTTTACTGAACAAGCTGTGTTCAGTTGCCCAGTAACAACTGAACACTAGTACTGGTTGTACGAAAACAATAACAATGAAAAATTTACCAGTATAAAGCTGCAGATTCTCTAGTTGTATAACATGTTACTTAATTAACAAATATGACTTTTTGTATTTGTATTTGACTCAAAAGAGTTTGTGAATAAGTTTTGGCTCAAATTAAATTAATACAAAGAAACGACCATTCAATTAAAGTAACCAAGAAATACTAAACAAACAACTTCAAATGTTACAGTATATACTATGTTGAAAACTCAAAGTACATGATGTAAATATATAGTGTTCACTTGTTATTTAGAGAAAGATCTCTTTCATAGAGATTTAGTAGCCGGTCAAAACGCTGCATTTTTTCTTTATGCATTTCCTCCATTTTTTGGATCTTTTGCTCATTCTCTTTTTTCAGATCTTCTCGAATGTTGGCCAAGCTTTCAGTAACACTAAATCTTCTTTTTCTGGCTTTCCCTTCTTCTGATCACTGGTTTTTTGGGGGGTGCACATATCATCTATACTGTGAATATTTTCTGCTGCTGTTTCCTCATTATCCACTGCTTTTGTGTACCCCTTTCTATTAGAGCATTCTGCGACTGGTTCAACAGATGGATTGCAAGCAAATATTTCATTAAGTTCATCAAAAAATGAGCAGGTCTTGAAACTATTTCCACTTTTGTTGTTATGATCCACTGTCTTAACATATTTTTGTTTCAAGTTTTTGAATTTAACCTCACATTTTGGGGCAGAATAAGAGTAACCATGCTGATTCATTTCTTTTGAGATTTCTTTCCAAATAGATTTCTTTTTCCATTTTGGATCTCTAAATTTTTCTTCATTGGCTTTGTAAAGTATTAGTAGTTGCTGGACTTCAGGTTTGGTCCACTTCTGACTCTGATTTCCTGGGGACTCTAGACATGTTTTCTGTGGGTCTTTGGCTGAATGATTGCTTGGTACTTTTGTTGGCTCTTGACTGCGATTACTTTGGATAACTAAAATTTCTTCCCCCAAATTGCTTTGCGTCAGTGTTTCATCTTTATTTTCATTAGTTGGGACCACAGACAGTGTTCCAAGTGAGTGAAACTCGTTTAAATTAATTGTACCAAAGCTGTTTTCTAAAAAAGGAAAAGAAAAGTAGTATTTTTTAAGTAAAATATAAAATAATTAAATTTAGTTAACAAACAAATTATATAAGGGGCGGGCTTAAGAATTTAGAGGGGGCTTATTCATTTAGGTAATCAGGGGGGGGGGTAATAGAGGGAGGTGGGCTTATTAAGTCATGGTCAGTAATATAATTTTCCAAGTCAGAGAAAGATAAAATCAAATCTAAAACTGTAACGGACTTTCTATCAGAGAAAATATATGTTTGTTTTTGGAACGACGGCTTAATAGAGAAATGAGGCTTATTTTTTACTACAGTAAATGGTTGTGGTGAGACTTCACAGACACTGTCAGGCTCAATTGAGGATATAATGTATACCCTGCAAATCCTTTTTAATTCATTGATCTATGCTACTTGAGAAGTAGATACCTGACTTTTATGACATTTACAGTACTGTTAGTACTGGAATATAAAATGAGTGCTGATATATAAAAATGAAAATACAGTTTTGAAAACAAGAAATCGTGCACGAATTACCTGAGTATTCTGTTTCGCAGCTGCTGCAACAAAATTTCTCATCTGTGGAATAGAATGAACATGCCCCGTTGCCTAACTCATGGAAACCTTTACCATAGGACAGGAAGGGCTGACGGCACTTGGGGTTCTCGCAGATTTCTTCGCTTGTAGAGGCAGTTTTCAAGTGTGATTGTACTTCTGAAGTGTTTAAAAAAAGTGAAGAAGCTTAGCTTATTAGTTAGTTTGTTCGTTTTTTAATAATTTAAAAGTGGTAAAAGGTAAAATTAAGTTGAATTATGTTGTTTTCGTAAACACGTACCTTCTGTTTGCTTTGCCGCCATTTTTGTTGCCCTGCAAATAAGTTAACCAAATCCCATGATACACTACGGGCTGTGAAAAGTGCGCCAAACGTTGCAAAAGGAACGGGAAATCGTGATCTGGTTTAAGATTGAATCCGGAAAATCCATGTCTCGCAACAGATTCGTAAGATTCGAATCCAATTTAAGATTTTGTAAAATGGAACGGCAAAACTGAAATCAGATTTCGAAATCCTTATCCGGATTGCACAAAAGAAACGCGGCTATTTTACTGTTGTGAATTCATTGTTTTCGCATATAATCATGAAATAGACGAACAACACAGGTCCATTTTAGTATTTCAAGCAACGGGACGCATCATGGAACTATGGAGGACCTAAGAACGTGAAGGGAAACTGAATCGTAAGTAAATAAGTTGATATTTTGACGAAATTTCGAAGGGGATGGAGAGCTCCCAAAGGGTGATTTACTAAGAAAACGGGAAACTCAACATTGCAAACGGCCGGTGGTTAATAAACTGATTTGTAGGATACAAATGTGTAATAATACTGTAATTGTGGAATGTTCACAACCGAGTAGATCATTTTAAAAAGCCGAAGGACGTGTAAAATTATGGGACAGAAGATAGTGGATTGGCTTGTAGAGTTGTGAGTAGATTTTCGACAAGCAGCATATTTCTTTGGCAACATAGGAGCATGTTAATACGCTAAAGTTTGTAATATTTATCTTTGGTGCCCTCCATAGAAGTAACTGTAGCATGTATTATAACAAGAACGAGCCAGTTTGTTTTAAGATACTCCATGCTCAGTGTCCAAGTCATGTATAACGTGTTAAGTTGTCAACATTGTTTCTTTATAACAGCTGAGCTATTTTACTCCCTGTCATTTTGATGAAAAAATTGTTTGTGAGTATCTGTAAAATTGAATGTGATATTTGTATGTTATGTTGTAGGTAGTTTAAAATGAAACAACAATGAAGGAAGAACTTAAAGGTGAAGCAACATGACAACTTAGTACAGAATATAATTGAACTGTGTCATTTATAGTTTTCAAACTTTGTCGACAATGATTTGATTAAAGAAAATTGTTACAATTCATGAGTGTATTTTGTCTTGTGTAGTTTGATTCTGTATAAATGTATTATATAATGATAAATTTTAAAAAATCTGTTCTCTGGGTTCTGTATGTTTTGAAAATTGTGGCAGAACTACTGTACTATCAGTGTGTACCACTGATCAACAAGGCCTGTGTTTGATGTTATATTAAAAAAGTCAAAACAAATCAAGCTAATATATATGTTAAACTTCACAACGATGTTGCGGATAACATAATTTTGCAAACTGGCTTAAAAAAAAGCATCTTGGCAAAGGTGTAGTTACAAAACTAATTATATTGTAAAATTTATTCAAGATATTTAGTTGTTGGCAAATGTAGGCCCAATTGCCCAAATTAGATAACCCTATCTCATAGAAAATAATAAACTCATTCTGATTAATCCTCTGAATGCCAGGATAACTTATTTGAATCATTACCCCAAGTTTTCTGTGAGTGAAAATATATTGTTCAACTAGGCACATCCACTGATCTATGCAGTGGGCACATCAGGTAGTAAAAAACATAACAGCATTCTTAAATTAATTTAAATTTAATTGTTTGATTCTGGTCTTTTGGCTTATGATAATATAATACCACAGCAGTTGTTCGTAGTGTAGCTTGTTCAGTTGATCAAATTTCCCGAATTCATTCGGTCCTTTAGCAGTATTTCCATATTCTGAGTAAATTCTGAATGAGAACGGCCTGGGAGTTCGCTCCATCGAATTCGCAAATTCTGTTTTTCCGCACATTTTGGGGCTAAACAACTACACTTTTTCTCTCCAAATGCTTCACGTGTCCTTTCTTCCTCGTGATAAAAAAGTTTGTCCGAACCCGAAGGAGAAAAATGCCTTAATATACGAAAACTATAATTGTGCAACAGTAAAATATAGCGAAAGTGGGGCCATCCAACATGGCGGCTGTTGCCGAATTCCGACCACTTCCGACTTCAATTTCAGACAACAGATGCTCTATCCAGTCTCTTATATAGATCAGTGGTGAAATGCCCAATATTATGGCAAGCCGAACATGTCAAAAGTGGTACGAGTTTCCAATTACTGTGTACGAGTTTCAGATTACCCATTGAGAATTGGAGATTACCTGTCGAGAATTGGAGATTACCTGTCGAGAATTGGAGATTACCTGTCGAGAATTGGAGATTACCTGTCGAGAAATATAGATCATATGTTGAGAATGTAGAAAGTATAGGTCGAGAAAAGAAAAAAGTACATGTCGAGAATGTGGAAAGTACATATCGAGAATTTACAAAAAAACATGTCGAGAATGTAGAAAGTACAGGTCGAGTTTTCTAGGCCCCAGTACCCACGCGTCGCATATTATGTCATATTCGCGCCCTGTTTCATTGTTGTTAGACTAGAGAGGTCCTAATACATCAGGAGGTCTAAATACAGAATTTTAGCCTGCAGATTCTTAATTTTGGGGTATATCTTTAATGTAACATTCAGTTAAATTTTGATCCACCTACAGGTATATGTATCTACAATTCCGAATTGTGGAACAGGTACTAATAGGGATGGTCGTATACCAAAGATACATATCAATTTGGGTGCCTGCAGTGCACATCTGGTAAAATTCCACTATCTGGTAAAATTTTACTGGATATTTACCAGATAATAGTGAACTTTTTGGTTTCTAACTCTTATGCAATGCTTATTCGAGGGCGCTGCTCTTGAAAGTTCATAACATTTGTATTCAATAATAAATGTTAACCAATTACATACAAAACTAAAATATTTTTCAAATGTCATTCAGTCTCCTAAAACTCCGTACTTTTGAAACATGTCACAGACAAAATAAATTTCCAATATTGGAAACGGTGGGCATAAATGATGTCGAAAACATTCACGTTAACCGTGCGTTCATTCAACTTCTCAGATTTTATTTCAATTAGTCTCAAATTTTGCACCATAACAGACATCTGTAATCCTACAAATCCTATGTTTTCAATCTTTCGATTTTTTGTATTTTTCGCGGGAAAATGACGTCACATATTTGGCGCGAAAATTTTATTTTAGTATTTTTGCATGTTTGACGAATGCTTCAAAAAGGGCATGTTATGTGACCTCAAATAAAACCGCAGAAAATATTGAAATATCGCTATTCATTCAAAAGTTATAACGTTTTGAAATTTGAATTTTGAGCTATTTATAGAAACAAAATGGCGAAAATTCAAATTTCAAACCGTTATAACATTTTATTGAACAAAGATATTTCAACATGAAAAAATATTAAAACAAAACTTTGGAGCCAAACATTCGACGTTATTTTCCCGCGAAAAATACAAAAAATCGAAAAACTAAAAACATAGGATTTGTACGATTACAGATGTCTGTGTTATGGTGCAAAATTTGAGACTAACTGAAATAAAATCTGAGAAGTTGAATGAACGCAAGGTTAACGAGAGCGTTTTCGACATAATCGACAAAATTTTACCAGATAGTGGAATTTTACCGGATGTGCACTGCAGGCACCCAAATCGATATGTATCTTTGGTATACGAACTTCCCTATTAGTACCTGTTCCACAAATTCGGAATTGTAGATACATATAAGTGGATCAAAATTTAACTGAATGTTACATTAAAGATATACCCCCAAATACAGGCCGAAATTCTGTACTTAGATCCCCTGATGTATTAGGACCTCTCTAGTCTAACAACAATGAAACAGGTCGCGAATATGACATAATATGCGACGCGTGGGTACTGGGGCCTAGAAAACTCGACCTGTACTTTCTACATTCTCGACATGGTTTTTTGTAAATTCTCGATATGTACTTTCCACATTCTCGACATGTACTTTTTTCTTTTCTCGATCTATACTTTCTATATTCTCAACATATGATCTATATTTCTCGACTATGAAGCGCCGTTGGTGCCAAAATTACATTTCCTATTTTAAGCATATATATTTTATTTTTGGGTACAATATTTATATATTCAGATAGATATTTTTTGCAAATGGGCCCTTTTTTAGGTTGTTGGTGGACTTTTATATTTGTGATGACTTTTTTTTATTCGGATAGACTTTTTATTCGGATGGACTTTTTATTCGGATAGACTTTTTATTTGGATAGACTTTTTATTCGGATGGACTTTTTATTCGCATAGACTTTTTATTCGGATAGACTTTTTATTCGGATAGACTTTTTATTCGCATAGACTTTTTATTCGGATAGACTTTTTATTCGGATTGACTTTTCTATAGGGAGGAGCGTGGTGGGGAGAATGGGTCATATTGGGATATTTCGGGATATTTTGCTTCTTTGTCGCTTGCGCCTGGACCAAAATGGCGGATATTAGTTCAGTTCATGTGTTCAGCTTTTATATAAAGAGATTCACAGCGACTTTTGTGATTTAAAATATGGCGTAATGGCGGATGGATTGCAGATTGATATAGGAGATAGAGAGGTTGTTAATATAGAATTGGAAAGGCAAATCGGTGAAATTTTGGTTCTACTCGATAACAATGAACGAGAGTTTAGTGCACAAGACGGGGAGTTTGTCCATCGTCGTCTCGATCAGCTGTGGAGAGAGGTGTTTCAACTTACTCAAGTAAATGCTATAAACGAAGATATTTTGTTGAGCATTAGTGATGCCATTGGACATCTTCGAGCATGGGAAGAAATGACCAATACGTCTGGGTATCAAGTCCCTCTTCAGCGGCTGGGAAATAGTCAAATAGGGGAAGACCTAAATATGAAATTCCAAGGCAACAACTTGAATACTTTATTCTCAATGGCTTTAAAGGCCCTGAGATTGCAGTTATGCTTGGGGTCTCACTGAGAACCGTCCGTCGAAGAATTGAAGAGAATGGACTTCATTCTCATGTATTTCGTTCAAACATACCGGATGCAGAACTGGATAGACTAGTCATGGAAATTACCATCCAGTTTCCAAGAATTGGTTACCGTCGCTTAGAAGGTGAGCTTCGGAGAAGGGGCATTCGAGTGACAAGGTCCCGCTACAGAGAATCTTTGAGGTAACGTAACGTAAATAATAGCTTTATTAGCATGACCTTTTACAAGTATTGCCAAAGCAAATTAGTTTTGCAATCATAGCGTAATATACTTAAAAAGTATCTTAAAAATATCTAAAATTATTTACAGGAGAGTGGACCCAATTGGAGTAGTGCAACGGTGGGGGTCCCTTTGTCGAAGAAGAAAATACCAAGTTTATGGACCTCTGGCACTATGGCACATTGACGGGAATCATAAGCTCATAAGGTATCTTAATAGTTTTAATAATACATTTACCTGGATGTGTACATTTAGTTAAATTTTTTTCACCCCCCCCCCCCCCCCCCCCAAACGCAAAATGATGAGACTTCTTCGTGTGGGTAGAATATGCTTCAACATCAATGATTTTATAGGAAGTACAAGGAAATAAATTTATTGACTGACATTATTTTGGAATATATGTACATGACATGATCATCCACTTCAATCCAAATGAGTAGATTTTCACCTTCAAAAAATGATGGAAAACTCATACTAGTATTTTGCAGAGGTTTTAGTTTGTTCCTTCAATTTGTAAGCTAGTTAGTTACCGAGGCCCGAATAACTTGCTTAGTTTATTCATGATACAGACAATATTTATCATTATTTACCAAAAAAATAGTATTCTAGATGTAGTTTTAAAGTGATATAGTAGGCCATTTATATGCAAGGATTAACCGCGGCACATCAAAGATAATTTATGCATGAATAAACTAATAGTTGTTTTGTTACTAAAACAATTACATAACCCACTCTTGATAAAGCAATAATCAACTCATATGCACATTTTAGACTATCTGCTCAAAGACAACTCTGATACAGCTCATTCAGCTATTAAACTATTCCTGTCTGAGACTGCCTTTTTTCTTATTTTGGCTAAAGCCAGACAATTTAATTCAGCACAGAGAAGAGACCAGCCAATACAGGAATGGGTTAAATACTGTGATTTTCTGCCCCATTCATTGGATATTTGCTTTCACATTGCCTGCTATACTTTATAATACTGTAGCTGGAATATAATAATTATACACTTAATGTCTGCTCCCGAGGGAAACAGTTTTGTTTTCCCAAGAGTCTTGACATTTCCCGAGACAAAGTCAAGGGAAACATCGAGACTCGAGGGAAAACAAAACTAACTATTTCCCGAGGGAGCAGACATTAAGTGTTTTGTTATATAGCTTGAATTTCACTGAATAATTTCGACGTTTATCAAGGTAAAGTACACAAAAGACAAATGCTACAGTAAGACTTACCAAAACATTTCGCCTGGCTCTGTAATTTCACTTCAACCAAACAAATATGAGTCTCAGAACAGCAATACATTTCTCCGGTTAATCTTCACACATGCTTTGAAGACCTATAAATATTCTTTTTTTCGTACCAAACACGCTTTTGTTTATAGGATGCCGTGAAGAGTTCAAAGTTCTAGCGGGCAACAATTGAAAACTTGTTGACCGAGCAGGCAATAAGTTCTCAATTATTGCCTGCTCGGTAGACATTGAAATTTAGCTAAGGTCATGTGACCACAAACCAACCAATGACAGTCATCGTTGCATCCAGTGAAACTCTAGCTATATAACAATTTCAGTTATTCCTTTTCACAATAAGGTATTCCACAGGATGGTATATCCTGTCTGAAGTTTGCTAAAACAGAATTTATATGGCATTGTATTTTAATAATAAATCACTAGTATTATAAATTTAAAATGCTCCCTAAACCCCTTTGACTGCTCAGTCATCAACACATTTTGCCCTCTAGTTGCAATTAATCTTGATATAAACTCGTTAGTCTAAGTGTCTATATTCTGGATATAAATCATTGCCAGATGATTTTATTCAACAATATGTGCCTTTTTGTGCTATAGGACAAATATAAAGGTCAATTTCCATTTCCTACATGTATATCTTATTTTAGAGCTGCGCCCATCGGTTAATACGTGTAATCGATTAATCGTTGCCAACAATCGATTAATAATCGATTAATCGTATTGAATAAATCACGACGCATATACGTATACAGTGGGTTGTCCCTTCGCAGGAAAGGGATGTTTTTTAAAAAAATTTATTAAATTTTCCCCTTGAAATAAAATTACACAATAAAAAAGTACGAAACCAAACGTCTAAAGAAAGCGACATATAATATATAAATACGGTGAAATATGATATGACCGTCCCATCTACATTTTATTTTTATTTAAAAATAAAAGTGCATCCACAACGGCTGGCTTAAGCGCAGCACGCTTCTTGGAGATGACCAGTCCGGCTTTACTGAAAATCTGCTCGCTTGGCACAGACGTCGGTGGAGCACCCAATACTCTGGTGGCAAGGTTTCGGACCAGAGGGTAACGTTTCTCGTTTTCCATCCACCACCTTCTCTCCGTCGTGAACTTGACGCACTATTGCCTATTGCTATGCAAGTAATAATTCATCCTGATTGGTCCGTCTTAACTTCCTTAGAGACAAAGGATCAAAACAAGTCGCGTTTGACATTTGATACGCTTTAAATACTTTTTAACGTCGCGAATGCCACAACGACAAAGCCATCGCTCCACAACTTTTTTATTCCGGAAAGAAAATCATTCCGGTATCATCCTGTGTGCTGTTGTTTTCGATGATCCAATTATTGTTAAAAATAATCGATTGTCGAAAAAACTGGAAAAATAATCAATTAATCGGGCACAGCTCTATCTTATATCACAATATACTTCTATTGATTACTTCCTATTCTCTTACGAGCTCTTGGCTGCATCCATTTCAGCTGAGGGTTCATAAGACAAAAGAAAGTGAGTGACTGAAGAAAAGTAGATTGCTTTGAAGTGCCTATCTCATGGTTGGGGACTTTGAATATTTGTAATCTTTAGATTGTTCTGAGAAAAATTGTAATATATCTTGTCAGACGAAAATTTCATCTTCATGGGCTTTTTCGCTGTTAAAGGTTCCGGAAGTGATGTCATTTTGATGTCAAAGCAGGAATATGTGTATATTAAACCCTATTTCTAAATCCCTGCTTTGACATCACTTCCGGAACCTTTCACAGCGAAAAAGCCCATGAAGATGAAATTTTCGTCTGACAAGATATATTACAATTTTTCTCAGAACAATCTAAAGATTACAAATATTCAAAGTCCCCAACCATGAGATAGGCACTTTAATTTCCTGCACTGTGTGGGTAGATTAAACCTAACTTCTAAGATTTACCCTTTCTTCTGAAGAGAAAGGACCATTTGTGTAGTTGTTTTGTGATTACAAACATCAACTTATAAACAGAATGTACCAGTTATGGTTGCTTAGGAAAGGTACACTGGTACAGTATATGTACCAAAAAGTGTATATTATAGTTACTGTAGTGTATGTATTTTAACAGAGAACTATTTTTGTTTGACATATTGTAGATGGAGACTTGTGATACATGGTGGATGTGATGGACACACAAGAATACCAGTATTCCTCAACTGTGCAAATAATAATCGTGCTGATACTGTTTTATCTTTATTTCAAACTGCTGTTAGAGTATACGGACTTCCATCTCGAGTGAGGTCTGATCGAGGAGGTGAAAATGTGGGAGTTTCCATGTACATGCTTCAGCATCCTTCACGTGGTCCAGGGAGAGGAAGCATGATTTGTGGTCGTAGTGTACACAATCAGCGAATAGAGCGCTTATGGCGAGATGTCTATGAAGGAGTGACAAGCACTTACTATGAACTATTTTACCACTTGGAGGACTGTGGGATGCTTCAACCAGCAAATGAAATGCACTTGTACTGCCTGCATTTTGTATTTCTCCCAAGGATAAACAGACATTTGCAAGCATGGAAAGAAGGTTGGGTACATCACAAAATAAGTACTGCAAGAAACCAAACACCAATGCAACTTTACATAATGGGAATGTTGAGAAATGCAAATTCTGGTCATAGAACTTCAAATGAGGTTTACGAGCCATTGACCCAGGTAATGCTAAATATTATAGCTTTTAGTCACATCAGCCATTCCACAGAAATGACACATTGTTGAAATAAAATTAAATTAACATAATAACACCTACAATACCATTTTTGGGTACTACAATAGTACCTTGCCTTTCTGGAATGTGAAAAAATATACCTAAGCATAGCAACTGGTCATGCTATGCAAATTTAAAATTACTGAAGCACAGCAATACATGTAGGTCATGCAAGAAATTCGTAATTACCAACGACATTTTACTTGATTTGTGAATGTCGTTGGTAATTATGAATTTCAATAGCATGACCTATTGCTATGCTTCAGTAATTTTAAATTTGCATAGCACGACGACGTGATGACCAGTTGCTATGCTTAGCTTCACCACTGTTAAGTATGGGGCGCCGTTTGTAAAAAAATTATTTAGCGTTTATTTTGTATATTTTAATGTTATTTAGCTCCTCATGGCTTGTCATTTACAAATAACATTTGTTATTTATTAAATAACATTTGCGATTTAATAAATAACATTGCGATTTATTAAATAACATTGCCATTTATTAAATAACATTGCGATTTATAAAATAACATTGCGATTTAATAAATAACATTGCGATTTATTAAATAACATTGCGATTTATTAAATAACATTGCGATTTATTAAATAACATTGCGATTTATTAAATAACATTGCGATTTATTAAATAACATTGCGATTTATTAAATTACATTGCGATTTATTAAATAACCTTGCGATTTATTAAATAACATTGCGATTTAATAAATAACATTGCGATTTATTAAATAACATTGCGATTTATTAAATAACATTGCGATTTAATAAATAACATTGCGATTTATTAAATAACATTGCGATTTATTAAATAACCTTGCGATTTATTAAATAACATTGCGATTTAATAAATAACATTGCGATTTATTAAATAACATTGCGATTTATTAAATAACATTGCGATTTAATAAATCGCATTTGCGATTTAACAAATCGCATTTGCGATTTAATAAATCGCACTTGCGATTTAATAAATAACATTGCGATTTATTAAATAACATTGCGATTTAATAAATAACATTGCGATTTATTAAATAACATTGCGATTTAATAAATCGCATTTGCGATTTAATAAATCGCATTTGCGATTTAATAAATCGCACTTGCGATTTATTAAATAACATTGCGATTTATTAAATAACATTGCGATTTATTAAATAACATTGCGATTTATTAAATAACATTGCGATTTAATAAATCGCATTTGCGATTTAATAAATCGCACTTGCGATTTATTAAATAACATTGCGATTTATTAAATAACATTGCGATTTAATAAATCACACTTGCGATTTAATAAATCGCACTTGCGATTTATTAAATAACATTGCGATTTATTAAATAACATTGCGATTTATTAAATAACATTGCGATTTATTAAATAACATTGCGATTTATTAAATCGCATTTGCGATTTAATAAATAACATTGCGATTTATTAAATAACATTGCGATTTATTAAATAACATTGCGATTTATTAAATAACATTGCGATTTATTAAATCGCATTGCGATTTATTAAATCGCATTTGCGATTTAATAAATCGCACTTGCGATTTAAGCGGCTCAAGCCAATTGACCAGCGGATGTACTTGTTTGGCGGTAATTCAAGTAAAATGGCGGACGACTTAGCAAAGCTAATATCTGATGCAGTCACCAGAGCGTTAAATCAGAGTGGGCGGTTAAATACTTCAAATAATGGTTCACAAGGTACAGGGGAACATTCAAGACGTCAATCTGCTGGCCCAAACAACACACCAACCCAGAAAATACAGGTAATTGTGTATAAAACTCGTTGTGCAGACGTACTCAGTACTCGAAGTTTGTTTCGGCAATATTTCGAGCGGGAAAACGAGTCAGAAAGAATGTTTTCGTTCCAGTACCTCAGGTACATTTGACCACTAAATCGTCTTTTGAGCCGTCCTCAACCAGGATGTTTTCACATTGGTTTATTTGTTTTCACATTGGTTTATTTGTTTGTTTGTTTGTTTGTTTGTTTGTTTGTTTGTTTGTTTGTTTGTTTGTTTGTTTGTTTGTTTGTTTGTTTGTTTGTTTGTTTGTTTGTTTGTTTGTTTGTTTGTTTGTTTGTTTGTTTGTTTGTTTGTTTGTTTGTTTGTTTGTTTGCTTGCTTGTTTGGTTTTTTTTCGCCCACTCTCTCATTCATCCGTCCATCCATCCGTCCATCCTTCCGTCCATCCGTCTGTCCACCGCTCCACCTGTCTGTCTGTCTGTTTGTTTGTTTGTTTGTTTGTTTGTTTGTTTGTTTGCCTGCCTGCCTGCCTGCCTGCCTGCCTGCCTGTCTGTCTGTCTGTCTGTCTGTCTGTCTGTCTGTCTGTCTGTCTGTCTGTCTGTCTGTCTGTCTGTCTGTCTGTCTGTCTGTCTGTCTGTCTGTCTGTCTGTCTGTCTGTCTGTCCATCCATCTGTCTGTTTGGCCATCCATCTGTCTGTCTGTTAATTTGTCAATCTTTGACCAATTTTGTTTGATTAAAATTTTGGCAGAGGGATGCTTTATTATATAGCATTTATTCTAGTCACAGTTTATTTTGACAAATCTGGCATAATATATGTAACTGTTGTTAGTTATGTAATATTCAATAAACAACTATTTAAACCATCTGCATTAAAGTTTTCATTCTTTTTTTAATAGCACCTTGGCTGGAACAAAGAAATTGTGCCTTCCAAGAACATCAACATTATTTCAGTGGGATGCACAGCAGGTTTTGTCTGTTTGCTCAAGGGACACCTTGTATATTCTTGCTGGAATGGAACCATTGAAGAGACAAATTGAAACTCCACAAGAGGTAGAATGATAATCCCCCTTCCAAATCATACTCCAGAAGGCAATTTTCTATTAACCCTACCTCTGGATTTTGTTAAATGGGAGCAAGCAAGCATGAAACACCCCCTCTCATAGAATTTCCATTTGTATATGTATATGTATTATATATATATATATATATATATATATATATATATATATATATATATATATATATGTAAATAATCACGTTTGGCAAGTATTTTTTAGTGGAAAGGAAAAATCATGTATTTTTTAGTATTTTTTAGTAAAAAGAAGGAAAAGTCATTAACATATATATATTTGGATATATAAGGAAAAATAGTTAACATATACATATATTATATATTATATATATATATATATATATATATATATATATATATATATATATATATATATATATATATATACATGTTAATCATTTTTCCTTATATATATGTTAATGACTTTTCCTTCTTTTTACTAAAAAATACTTGCCAAATGTGATTAACATATATATATATATATATATATATATATATATATATATATATATATATATATATACATATACATATACACAATTGGAAATTCTATAAGAGGGGGTGTTTCATGCTTGCTTGCTCCCATTTAACAAAATCCAGAGGTAGGGGTTAATAGAAAAATTGCCTTCTGGAGTATGATTTGGAAGGGGGATTATCATTCTACCTCTTCTGGAGTTTCAATTTGTCTCTTCAATGGTTCCATTCCAGCAAGAATATACAAGGAGTCCCTTGAGCAAACAGACAAAACCTGCTGTGCATCCCACTGAAATAATGTTGATGTTCTTGGAAGGCACAATTTCTTTGTTCCAGCCAAGGTGCTATTAAAAAAGGAATGAAAACTTTAATGCAGATGGTTTAAATAGTTGTTTATTGGATATTACATAACTAACAACAGTTACATATATTATGCCAAATTAGTCAAAATAAACTGTGACTAGAATAAATGCTATATAATAAAGCATCCCAAAATTTTAATCAAACAAAATTGGTCAAAGATTGACAAATTAACAGACAGACAGATGGATGGCCAGCCAGACAGACAGATGGATGGATGGCCAGCCAGCCAGCCAGCCAGCCAGCCAGCCAGCCAGCCAGACAGACAGACAGACAGACAGACAGACAGACAGACAGACAGACAGACAGACAGACAGACAGACAGACAGACAGACAGACAACAAACAAACAAACAAACAAACAAACAAACAAACAAACAAACAAACAAACAAACAAACAAACAAACAAACAAACAGACAGACAGGCAGACAGGTGGAGTGGCGGATGGACGGACGGATGGATGGACGGACGAATGAGTGAGTGGGCGAAAAAAACCAAAAACAAGCAAGCAAACAAACAAACAAAACAAATAAACCAATGTGAAAACAAATAAACCAATGTGAAAACATCCTGGTTGAGGACGGCTCAAAAGATGATTTAGTCAAATGTACCTGAGGTACTGGAACGAAAACATTCTTTCTGACTCGTTTTCCCGCTCGAAATATTGCCGAAACAAACTTCGAGTACTGAGTACGTCTGCACAACGAGTTTTATACACAATTACCTGTATTTTCTGGGTTGGTGTGTTGTTTGGGCCAGCAGATTGACGTCTTGAATGTTCCCCTGTACCTTGTGAACCATTATTTGAAGTATTTAACCGCCCACTCTGATTTAACGCTCTGGTGACTGCATCAGATATTAGCTTTGCTAAGTCGTCCGCCATTTTACTTGAATTACCGCCAAACAAGTACATCCGCTGGTCAATTGGCTTGAGCCGCTTAAATCGCAAGTGCGATTTATTAAATCGCAAATGCGATTTAATAAATCGCAATGCGATTTAATAAATCGCAATGTTATTTAATAAATCGCAATGTTATTTAATAAATCGCAATGTTATTTAATAAATCGCAATGTTATTTATTAAATCGCAATGTTATTTATTAAATCGCAATGTTATTTATTAAATCGCAAGTGCGATTTATTAAATCGCAAGTGCGATTTATTAAATCGCAAATGCGATTTATTAAATCGCAATGTTATTTAATAAATCGCAATGTTATTTAATAAATCGCAATGTTATTTATTAAATCGCAAGTGCGATTTATTAAATCGCATTTGCGATTTAATAAATCGCACTTGCGATTTAATAAATAACATTGCGATTTATTAAATAACATTGCGATTTATTAAATAACATTGCGATTTATTAAATAACATTGCGATTTATTAAATAACATTGCGATTTATTAAATAACATTGCGATTTATTAAATAACATTGCGATTTATTAAATAACATTGCGCTTTATTAAATAACATTGCGATTTATTAAATAACATTGCGATTTATTAAATAACATTGCGATTTATTAAATAACATTGCGATTTAATAAATAACATTGCGATTTATTAAATAACATTGCGATTTATTAAATAACATTGCGATTTATTAAATAACATTGCGATTTATTAAATAACATTGCGATTTATTAAATAACATTGCCATTTATTAAATAACATTGCGATTTAATAAATCGCATTTGCGATTTAATAAATCGCACTTGCGATTTATTAAATAACATTGCGATTTATTAAATAACATTGCGATTTATTAAATAACATTGCGATTTAATAAATCGCATTTGCGATTTAATAAATCGCACTTGCGATTTAATAAATAACATTGCGATTTATTAAATAACATTGCGATTTATTAAATAACATTGCGATTTAATAAATCGCACTTGCGATTTAATAAATCGCACTTGCGATTTATTAAATCGCAAATGCGATTTATTAAATCGCAATGTTATTTAATAAATCGCAATGTTATTTATTAAATCGCAATGTTATTTAATAAATGGCAATGTTATTTAATAAATCGCAATGTTATTTAATAAATCGCAATGTTATTTAATAAATCGCAATGTTATTTAATAAATCGCAATGTTATTTATTAAATCGCAATGTTATTTAATAAATCGCAATGTTATTTAATAAATCGCAATGTTATTTAATAAATCGCAATGTTATTTAATAAATCGCAATGTTATTTAATAAATCGCAATGTTATTTATTAAATCGCAATGTTATTTAATAAATCGCAATGTTATTTAATAAATCGCAATGTTATTTAATAAATCGCAATGTTATTTATTAAATCGCAATGTTATTTATTAAATCGCAAGTGCGATTTATTAAATCGCAAATGCGATTTATTAAATCGCAATGTTATTTAATAAATCGCAATGTTATTTAATAAATCGCAATGTTATTTAATAAATCGCAATGTTATTTATTAAATCGCAATGTTATTTATTAAATCGCAAGTGCGATTTATTAAATCGCAAGTGCGATTTATTAAATCGCAAATGCGATTTATTAAATCGCAATGTTATTTAATAAATCGCAATGTTATTTAATAAATCGCAATGTTATTTATTAAATCGCAAGTGCGATTTATTAAATCGCAAGTGCGATTTATTAAATCGCAAATGCGATTTATTAAATCGCAATGTTATTTAATAAATCGCAATGTTATTTAATAAATCGCAAGTGCGATTTATTAAATCGCAAATGCGATTTATTAAATCGCAATGTTATTTAATAAATCGCAATGTTATTTAATAAATCGCAATGTTATTTAATAAATCGCAATGTTATTTATTAAATCGCAAATGCGATTTATTAAATCGCAATGTTATTTAATAAATCGCAATGTTATTTATTAAATCGCAATGTTATTTAATAAATGGCAATGTTATTTAATAAATCGCAATGTTATTTAATAAATCGCAATGTTATTTAATAAATCGCAATGTTATTTAATAAATCGCAATGTTATTTATTAAATCGCAATGTTATTTAATAAATCGCAATGTTATTTAATAAATCGCAATGTTATTTAATAAATCGCAATGTTATTTAATAAATCGCAATGTTATTTAATAAATCGCAATGTTATTTAATAAATCGCAATGTTATTTATTAAATCGCAATGTTATTTAATAAATCGCAATGTTATTTAATAAATCGCAATGTTATTTAATAAATCGCAATGTTATTTAATAAATCGCAATGTTATTTATTAAATCGCAAGTGCGATTTATTAAATCGCATTTGCGATTTAATAAATCGCACTTGCGATTTAATAAATAACATTGCGATTTATTAAATAACATTGCGATTTATTAAATAACATTGCGATTTATTAAATAACATTGCGATTTATTAAATAACATTGCGATTTATTAAATAACATTGCGATTTATTAAATAACATTGCGATTTATTAAATAACATTGCGATTTATTAAATAACATTGCGCTTTTATTAAATAACATTGCGATTTATTAAATAACATTGCGATTTATTAAATAACATTGCGATTTATTAAATAACATTGCGATTTAATAAATAACATTGCGATTTATTAAATAACATTGCGATTTATTAAATAACATTGCGATTTATTAAATAACATTGCGATTTATTAAATAACATTGCGATTTATTAAATAACATTGCCATTTATTAAATAACATTGCGATTTAATAAATCGCATTTGCGATTTAATAAATCGCACTTGCGATTTATTAAATAACATTGCGATTTATTAAATAACATTGCGATTTATTAAATAACATTGCGATTTAATAAATCGCATTTGCGATTTAATAAATCGCACTTGCGATTTAATAAATAACATTGCGATTTATTAAATAACATTGCGATTTATTAAATAACATTGCGATTTAATAAATCGCATTTGCGATTTAATAAATCGCACTTGCGATTTAATAAATCGCACTTGCGATTTATTAAATCGCAAATGCGATTTATTAAATCGCAATGTTATTTAATAAATCGCAATGTTATTTATTAAATCGCAATGTTATTTAATAAATGGCAATGTTATTTAATAAATCGCAATGTTATTTAATAAATCGCAATGTTATTTAATAAATCGCAATGTTATTTAATAAATCGCAATGTTATTTATTAAATCGCAATGTTATTTAATAAATCGCAATGTTATTTAATAAATCGCAATGTTATTTAATAAATCGCAATGTTATTTAATAAATCGCAATGTTATTTAATAAATCGCAATGTTATTTATTAAATCGCAATGTTATTTAATAAATCGCAATGTTATTTAATAAATCGCAATGTTATTTAATAAATCGCAATGTTATTTATTAAATCGCAATGTTATTTATTAAATCGCAAGTGCGATTTATTAAATCGCAAATGCGATTTATTAAATCGCAATGTTATTTAATAAATCGCAATGTTATTTAATAAATCGCAATGTTATTTAATAAATCGCAATGTTATTTATTAAATCGCAATGTTATTTATTAAATCGCAAGTGCGATTTATTAAATCGCAAGTGCGATTTATTAAATCGCAAATGCGATTTATTAAATCGCAATGTTATTTAATAAATCGCAATGTTATTTAATAAATCGCAATGTTATTTATTAAATCGCAAGTGCGATTTATTAAATCGCAAATGCGATTTATTAAATCGCAATGTTATTTAATAAATCGCAATGTTATTTAATAAATCGCAAGTGCGATTTATTAAATCGCAAATGCGATTTATTAAATCGCAATGTTATTTAATAAATCGCAATGTTATTTAATAAATCGCAATGTTATTTAATAAATCGCAATGTTATTTATTAAATCGCAAATGCGATTTATTAAATCGCAATGTTATTTAATAAATCGCAATGTTATTTATTAAATCGCAATGTTATTTAATAAATGGCAATGTTATTTAATAAATCGCAATGTTATTTAATAAATCGCAATGTTATTTAATAAATCGCAATGTTATTTAATAAATCGCAATGTTATTTATTAAATCGCAATGTTATTTAATAAATCGCAATGTTATTTAATAAATCGCAATGTTATTTAATAAATCGCAATGTTATTTAATAAATCGCAATGTTATTTAATAAATCGCAATGTTATTTAATAAATCGCAATGTTATTTATTAAATCGCAATGTTATTTAATAAATCGCAATGTTATTTAATAAATCGCAATGTTATTTAATAAATCGCAATGTTATTTAATAAATCGCAATGTTATTTAATAAATCGCAATGTTATTTATTAAATTGCAATGTTATTTAATAAATCACAAATGTTATTTAATAAGTAACAAATGTTATTTATAAATGACAAGCCATGAGGAGCTAAATAACATTAAAATATACAAAATAAACGCTAAATAATTTTTTTACAAACGGCGCCCCATAGTTAAGAACATACATGTAACATGTAGATAATTACCAGTATGCATCGATTAGGCAAGTCACAATGGAATGCTGATATACAGCACAAGGGATGTATCTAGATAAGAGCGGACATTTTAATTTCGGGGCACTACCAGCATTCCCTATTCTTTACAAAATGCTTTGCAATCTTTATTCAATCTTGATGATGCATTCATGATCTTCACCATGATTGTTGATGTTTACTCACTCGGTGAAGACGTTTATGTTGCTATATTTAGAAGCTTATAATGTTTCATACTCCAGTTTTATCCATTTTTTATCAAAATAATTACTAGTTAAAGGGATACTCCACCCCTGAAACAAGTGCCGCTTATATGAAAGCCCTTTATGGGCCTACCTTGGAATAGTCATTCATTCGCCTCAATTCTTTTTCGTTACCGAGATATTAAACTTTGTTTCACTGATTTTGTCGTCCATTACCGCCGCCATGTTTGTTGAAACGGGGGGGAATGCAGTTGCTCTTTTGAGTGCTGTGACGTACATGTGTGATAGAAAGCCAATTTCCTGTTTTGAAAGGCCAGCGCTATTACACTCTCTCGCAAGGTTATTCACTGTATTCAGTTTTCGTTTGGACAATTTTTGGTTTGAATAATTTTTCATATAAGCGGCACTTGTTTCAGGGGTGGAGTATCCCTTTAATTAAGTATGTGCTCCCATGGGATTAATGATGGGTGTAATTATGAAAATTAGAAATAATAGTATTTGAAGCTCATTTGACTGTGCCTTTAGCAAAATTAATAATTATAAGTTAGGGCATCTGCATGGTCAAATGTAATCACAACAATCAACTTTTATACATGTATTTACTAACTTCAACTATTTGTGGTGTATTGTGTATTTTTTTAGGACGAGATTGATGAATATGGGATAGATTGGGAAGGGCCACTTCCTCATGAAGCAGAAACAAATCAAGCAGTGGAAGTACCAGACATACTTGATATACTAAGTCTTGATCAGGAAGAAGAATTACGAAGGCAAATCAGTCCTATCCGGGAAAGTAACTGCTATGGAATAGATATATATGTTGAAGCCCTTCAACTTGTTTCAAATATGGTTGGAAATTAGATAGCTCAGCTGAACAAAATTAAGTGGTAAACATAGATGAATTCCCAAGTATTGTTACGTATGAAGTGTTTTGGATATGTAACAAAGTGAAAAGGCAGTGAACTGTCAATATTTGAAGCAGTTAAATATTGTCAGCATTTCGAGCAGAGCCCTTCATCAGAGTAAAAGTCTGGTGAACGGCTCCACCAAAACCATGTCAGAATATTTACACTTTTAGGTTCAAAACGGTTTGAACATTTGGAAGACTACTTCAAAGTTCCGATGTTTAACAGATTAAATAGTCAATGAAATACATTGTACTATAGTGTATGAACATTTTTTTTTCCACCAAGGGAATAAGTGCAAACAGTCTATACCCTAAAATGTTGGTAACTTTTAACTAAGGTTGCCCTTTTTTTACTTGTATTGTATTGCTTTTTTTTATTACAAGTATACATCACTTACAGTAACATAAATATCAATGTTAGGAAATTATAACATAACCAAACGCTGGCTTGTTTAATTACCATAACCGCATCCTTGAACTACAGTAGCTTATCTGATGCTACTGCATTTTATTATATACAGTATTTATGAAAAGCCATCTGCCATCACATAATTAATATCAAACTTTGTAATACTGTATACAGTAAATAGTGAAAGTGTTTGAAACAGAAAATGTTAATAGCCAACTGTTAACATACAAATTTGTTATAACAAACCCACAACAGAGTGGACAAATAAAAAGCAACAAAGCAAGTTTATTAACATTCTTCTTATTATATTAATGTCAAGGAAGCTCGATTCATCTGCGCATAAATGCATGTTCAAACACATCCATAGCCTTGTCCATCAAAAATGTCATCGGCAAAGTTAGCAATAAACACTGAGGACTCTTCGCTAAAATAACGGCTGTTTACTGGAATCGTGAGTTGCAATGCACATGTGTTGGCCTTAACACGTCGACCTTTGTCAGCGTTATGAAGAAACTGAATGCTTCCTTGTATGCTTCCAGGAAATAAATGGCTCGCTCCAGACATGAACTGCAGAACGTCATGCAAGGTTAAGGTCTGGTCACTTTCTTCAGCCTCTCCAGATTCTAGGGTGGTAATATCGATAAAAGATCTCTCAACGTTCCCTTTCTCACACTGCTTCAGGAACTGGTTAAAGTTGAACACAATGGTCTCTTCAGACTGACGCTTGGATGAACCGCTGACAGAGAAGTTTGGAACGAATGACTTCCTGACATCTTCAGTGGTTAGTTTGGCAAAAGTGAAATGCTTCACACTCTCCTCCGGGTGCCCTTTCAAAGCATCCAATACTCCGAATGCAGATAGCCCTTCTTGAAAACTGAATATCTCCTCTGCAACACAACTCACCATGATGTGCTTGTTAGTTGCCTTTATGAAATCTTCCTTTTCATGAAGTGGGATTGTTGCCTTGTTTATCCCCATGTCGAACCGCTCTTCAAACTGCACAATGGCTTCATCCCAATCGGCGGGCGTTTCACACTGCAACAAGGCCTTCAACTTCTCTTTAACAACTACCTGGTCATCAGGTAGTTCATCTACCATATTGACCAGTTCAAGATTGGAATGTGTTCCTAACATGTAATGTGCAACACTTGGACTGAAAAAATGTGGGGTACTAGCTTTATTTAGAAAAGCTAAAGCTGTAAGTTGGCCCAGAGTTTTGTACTCACCAGCCATTAAAGCTCCTTGATCATGTGTAAAAGTCAGATTGGGAAAGGAGCCTCTTGTCAGCTTACCATCAATCACTTGCTTGTAAACAAGAGAAAAGGGCTCTCTTGTTGGTCCTCCTGTGTCAGCAGCACACTCGCCGATAAATTCAACAGATATTTTACATGTTGATAATTCACTGTTTCTCAGCTCTTCAAACACATTTTTCCATACTCTCGACCGCTGAACAAAGAAAGTGATATAGTCAGAATTGCTAGAAGCATTGGAGGACTTTATCTTCTCAAGAGCCTCTTGCAATGTAGAAGGGAAGGAAACTGCTTCACTACTAGAAGGTAATGCTGATGTAGGAGAAATGTCATCGTCATCATCATCGTCTTGCAGTTGATCAGCAAGCACACGATCACGATCAATCTGTTCTACAACTGAGGAGTCTTCTACAACCAAAAAGTATAGTATTGAACATTATGAGGTTATCCTGGCTTGTAACTTTACTGTAATATTATGTAAAACTTAACTTTATGTAAAAAAGCCCCAAACAATACATTGTATAATGTGTTGATTGTTCAATAGCATGTACAGGTAAGATGTTATTTTATAGTATTGTTACACTAATGGAGATACAAAACAATGGTAACTCCGAAAATGGTGAACATTTTATTATTGATTTGACATTTTGACTAATAGACGGCCGGCCAACCTCGATAAAAGTGTCTCAAAAACATCGTTGATGGCGGGTTTTTTTTGTTACAAGCAGGTAACCATGCCAGATAGTATCGGATAGCGTATATTTTGAAGGTGAGGGGGGTTACCAGCCGTAATTTTACATTTATATACTAAAATTTGGGGTTTTTTAAAGGCACTGGGATGGATGGGATTTCTGTGGAGTGATGCAAACTATACGTAGGTGTTTTATTTTGAAAGACTCGCTTCAGAGCGTTATCCAATCAGCGTGCTTCCAGTTCTTGTTAACCTAATTCGCATAACTCACAATCATAAACAAACAAGAAATATGGCGTGAATACACCTAAATATAACACTTCGAAGAAAAGCCACAACAACGTAAGCTTGACAATAATCAAAAATTTATTTGATCTGGTAGATACAAAGAAGTCCCATATTCGTAAATTACTTCATTTTATTTTGGTAATTTGCCGATACCGCCATGTACGTAATGTTAAAGTTGAGTGTTTGTACTACAGTACAGTGTTGCTCGGATATCTTCAGACATTTAACTCACCGGAACAACAGTGCTATCTTGTAATACACGGTTGGCAACCGGCCTAGTCATCTTGATTAAGGTCTAAGCTACATTACTATGCTGGTTACCTGTTTGTAACAAAAAGTTGGCTCCTTGTTGTGGCTGTTCTTCGAAGTGTTATATTTAGGTGAATTTGCACCATGTTTCTTGTTTGTTTATGATTGTGAGCTATGCGAATTAGAATAATCAGGCACGCTGATTGGATAGCATTCTGAATTTAGCCAATCCAAATAAAACACAAACGTATTAGGCAGCACTTTACAGATATCCCATTCATCACATTGTGCTTTTAAAAAGCTACAAATTTTAGAATTTAAATCAATAATTATGACTGGTAACCCCCCTTACCTTCAAAATATACACTATCCGATATGATTTATCATGGTTACCCTCTTGTAACAAAAAATGCCATCAAAAGTAATATTTTGAAGCCTTGGCCGGTCGTCTATAAATTGTAGTCATCATCAGGTTTAACATGCATATAATAGGAGTGCACCAGATTTATATCTGACCGGATATTGAATTATTCCAGAATCAGGTTAGATAATAAACAATATTGGATTTAACTTTCATATGATATCAATAATTATCCAGTCTGAAGGCTGAGGCAGATAACAATTGACCAAGATCTGGATAACTCTTGATATAATGTGAAAGCCTAATCCAATAATTGTTTTATACATTCCAAATACAGTAGTCATAAAAGTCTGGCTGTAAAGAAAATAGCCATTAATCTTACAATTAAACTGACTTCATTAATGATTTTGTTTTGAAATTTTTGCACTTTGAGGTACTGATGTCATCGGTGTCCAATATTTTTTGGACCCATCCATCCAATAATTAACAGTATTTGGTAGAAATTATGTCACAGCTGCTGCACATTGAGATTTAACTGGAGTAACAGACCAATAAGGAACAACAATGAAGTTTGAATGTATAATAATTTATAAAGTCCAATAAAATAATATGGTAATCACCCCCACATTTTGAGCAGTTATAACTAAAAGGTACCCAAATTTTCTCAACTACCGTACATGTATTCAGCAAATCTGCTATCTGGCCAGATGGTAAAAATCACTCTGGTGCATTAAGTATCCCCTCAATATTTCCTACTTACCAGATGATGACAATGTGGTTGCACTTGCTGATCTACGTGTGCAGTTGTTTTGATGTTTTCTGAACTCATTGCATGGAATTGATGTTCCACAGTTCAAACATTGAACTGTAAATGACTCCTCTACCTATAAAATCAGAATAGTAAATAAAATGTTATTAAATCATTTTCTTGAAAAAAATTTGGTGAAATTTATTTTATAATTTATTTGTAGGATTATCAGACATATCCCTATAACCCTAATTCCTTACATATCTGTAGTTCATAAATTCTTGTGCTAGTAGGTAACAATCTACAGTACAACACTACTAATTTATATGCTTTAACAATGTGGTGATCCATTAAATAATATGTACAATGCAGTGAAGGGGTTAAAAAATAATACAGTATATGTATTATTTTCCGCTGGCTGAGGAATGAAAGAGGCGGAAAATGTTTTCTCACACACTGCTGGGGGCCCGATAGCAGGGTGTATCGGGCGGTGCAGGTAATAGTGGGCACATTTTTGTTGTTGCTTACGCATAGCTTGACAAAAATCACCACCCACCCACCCTTTGGTAAGGAGAACTTAGTTGACATAGACAGCAGTATGATGTATGTACAGGACATATTCTGCTAGCGAGCAATTATGTAATTTATGTTGTGATGAATAAATGTCAGGCTTTGCGGCTGATGCTGCAGCAGCTCCCAGCGGTGTGTGAGAATATACAGTTTTTTATTTTGACATAATTTCTGTTGTTATTTGTTATTATACAATTATTGGATGAGGTTGAGCATGATATCAAGAATTATCAAGGCCGAGGTTTGTGTTATCTGCCGAAGCTGAAGGCTGAGGCGGATAACACAAACCTCGGCCTTGATAATTCTTGATATCATGCGATAACCAAATTCAATAATTGTTTTATTATACAATTATAAATGTAGAAGCCTTTAGAAAGTTTTTTTAGAAAGTTAGGTAAAAATAGTAAATATTCATACCGTCTTCAGTTCGAGGTTCGCTAACTTTTTTCGCTTTCAAATACAATTTTCTCTTTCAAACACTGCTTTAAACTCTAACAGCTGTATGTGTAGCTCGCTTGTTTTTTCTTGGTGGTTTTAGCGTCAACAAAACGTGCCAAATCCACTGGATTAATCCGTTTCTGATCTTTGCTCCTAAGGACGGCCGCCATGTTTGTTTTGTTCAAACCGCTGGCCAGCACGCCCTAGCTACAGATAATTTTTGATATTTTGTGGGTGGCAAGATATCAAGAATTATCTGTAGGTTTTTTAGCCAATCACAGTCGAGATTGTATCAGTATTGTATAATAAAATAATTTATTTGCATGTTATGGGGGAAGAAGGGGGTCTAAATATATATAATTATGAGTATATTCTTTTTAATTGGACAATGTATTGTTACACAACCCCAATAGAGATCGAAACATGCACTCTTAGCTTACCTCCGCAGGACAATAAGCACTTCTTGACAAATTTCGTTGTAATGGACGGATATATCCTTTTGCCTGGCCGAGAACCCCTCTTAAGTAATCCACTGTGTAACCACCGGGAGGAGGCGGAATGACTCTTAGGATCTTACTATCTACACGCAAAATCTCGAAACCACCAGCGTCCTTCAGCTTTGGAAATTCATGTTCAATCGTATCCACAAATACTTTACACCCTTTTCCCGTGCCTGGAAAAGCGATCTTTTTCTCTCCTAGTCCTGCAATAGCCAATGTTCCTTTTTCAATGAAGGAAGGCGGGCTGCAATCATCGATCTTTCCAAAACACACAAAAGTATGGCACCATTGAGGCTTGTCTACTTTTCTTCGCTTCCCACCTTTCCCGTGGTCGTTAGACCGGCCAGAAGCTGTCGGCGGCTGGAAGCCAAACAGCTTTCGATGTTCTTCCAAAGGTGACACTACGGGTGTTACTACGGGAAGTGAACTCGACGAGTTGTCTCTGCCACTGGTATCTCTAAGACTGGATGAAGACTCTGCAGAAGAGTTATTCCCTAATCGCGACACAGCTGACAAAAGAGTACTGGCACACTGCCGCAAAAGTCGCTGTGAGTCTTTTACAGAACTATCCGCCATTTTAGTCCAGGCGCGACAAAGAAGCAAAATATCCCGAAATATCCCAATATGACCCATTCTCCCCACCACGCTCCTCCCTATAGAAAAGTCAATCCGAATAAAAAGTCTATGCGAATAAAAAGTCTATCCGAATAAAAAGTCTATCCGAATAAAAAGTCTATGCGAATAAAAAGTCTATGCGAATAAAAAGTCCATCCGAATAAAAAGTCCATCCGAATAAAAAGTCTATCCGAATAAAAAGTCCATCCGAATAAAAAGTCCATCCGAATAAAAAGTCTATCCGAATAAAAAAAGTCATCACAAATATAAAAGTCCACCAACAACCTAAAAAAGGGCCCATTTGCAAAAAATATCTACCTGAATATATAAATATTGTACCCAAAAATAAAATATATATGCTTAAAATAGGAAATGTAATTTTGGCACCAACGGCGCTTCATACCTCGACAGGTAATCTCCAATTCTCGACAGGTAATCTCCAATTCTCGACAGGTGATCTCCAATTCTCAATGGGTAATCTGAAACTCGTACATAGTAATCTGAAACTCGTACATGGTAATCTGAAACTCGTACCACTTTTGACATGTTTGGCTTGCCATACAATATTACTTCTTATCTATATGTTTGGTTCATTTTCACCATGAGATTCGAAAGCTGAGCCCACAAATTCAGAAAAGCGGTTATTTTTAGGAAACACTTGGTGTAGCATATTACAAACTCGCCAGATTTGCGGAGAATTGTATTGCGTACTACAGCTGACCATTAACTATTTGTTTATCTAATGTCTAACCTAGTATTAGAGGTCTTACAAAAAGGGCAGGGGTTAAAAAGGGCAGGGGTTGCAACTCCCCCCCCCCCCCCCCCTAGTTGCGCCCAGATAATAAACGGACGGTGGTCGGTTGCTAAGGCTTTTGCTCCCGGAAGCGCGGGCTTCGGTTTTCCAGCGGTTTCTCTGTGGGACAATTTTCGGAGCTAAAACAAAATGGCGGATTCGGCGACTCAGAAGTTCAGATAGAGGTATATTTCGTGTTCAAGTTAAGTTTAACGTTGCGAGATATTTGGAGCCTTCTTAGACCACAAGAAGGAAGGCAAACTAATGGCCTTTTACGGTCGCGCGCAGCGACGGTTAAGTGATAACCCCAAATTATCGCAATAGAAATGTTGTTCAATATGGAAGTGGAACCGTCGAGTAATACACAGGACAATTAGAACGCTTCATAATTATTGTGAAGCGTTCTCTCCCTTCAACAGCAATAACTTTCACAGCTTCATTATGCAAACATCATAATTATTTCTGACTTAATTGTATTATGACTTTGTAAACTATCAACGAAATTAAAAACACTAATAGTATTTAAGAATAGCACAGACCAACAACCACACTGCAATGCATAATTTTTATAACATTGAAACATGTATCCTACATGATAAATATTCAATAATTGCTTATTAATGATTGCTTAATTGTGAGAACAACCAAACAGGGCTAGTGTGAAGCTTCACTCAAGCCAGGTCATTCAAACATAATCATTGTTAGTTAGCTGGCTTTACCAAATAAACCATGAGGACATAGTTGACAACTGACTATCGCATGCACTGTATCTGTATTACAACAATATAACCAAAGTTCAATGTACATAAATATGCCAAAAAATTAATAATAAAGTTAGGTAACAAGTAACAACATATCTTTTTAAATAACTACAGTATATACACACTGTCTTTTTAATTCTCTATTGTTCTTAGTAAATATTCAAAGAACTCTTTTGAAGAATTGGTCATTCACTATCTTCATGTGTGGTAATAATCCATCAACATTATTTAGTTACTATATACTTTCTTTCCACTGGCCTTGAGCTATTGATAGAAGGACAACTGCAAAATATGAAATATAATGCATAGTCAACTTGCACTTAGAGTACACTAGCTTAATAACCTACTGTACTGTAAATGCTACAATGTAAAATATACAAACAGTCAGGCTTCATATTCAGGATAATGTATAGTAAAAGATGAGTTTGGGCAACATGCCTTCGCTGACAAATAGTGGTTGAACAACAATTAACCAGTCAAGCCTTGGCTAATGAATAGTGGTTGAACAACAAATCAAGCTACAGTAGTCAAGTCTTTGCTGATGAATAGTGGTTGATCAACAATTAACCGGTCAAGCCTTGCCTGATAAATAGTGGTTGATCAACAATTAACCAGTCATGCCTTGCCTGATAAATAGTGGTTGATCAACAATTAACCAGTCAAGCCTTGCCTGATAAATAGTGGTTGAACAACAATTAGCCGATCATGCCTTGCCTGATAAATAGTGGTTGACCAACAATTAACCGGTCATGCCTTGCCTGATAAATAGTGGTTGATCAACAATTAGCCGATCATGCCTGGTCTGATAAATAGTGGTTGATCAACAATTAACCGGTCATGCCGTGCCTGATAAATAGTGGTTGATCAGCAGTTAACTGGTCATGCCTTGCCTGATAAATAGTGGTTGATCAGCAATTAACTGGTCATGCCTTGCCTGATAACTAGTGGTTGCCCAACAATTAACTGGTCATGCCTTGCCTGATAAATAGTGGTTGATCAACAATTAACCGGTCATGCCTTGCCTGATAAATAGTGGTTGATCAACAATTAACCGGTCATGCCTTGCCTGATAAATAGTGGTTGATCAACAATTAACCGGTCATGCCTTGCCTGATAAATAGTGGTTGACCAACAATTAACCGGTCATGCCTTACCTGATAACTAGTGGTTGCCCAACAATTAACTGGTCATGCCTTGCCTGATAACTAGTGGTTGCCCAACAATTAACTGGTCATGCCTTGCCTGATAACTAGTGGTTGATCAACAATTAACCGGTCATGCCTTGCCTGATAAATAGTGGTTGATCAACAATTAACCGGTCATGCCTTGTCTGATGAATAGTGGTCGAACAACAATAAACTAGTCAAGTCTTGACAGTCTGCTGATTAGTGGTTGAACAATTACAATTAATCATTCAAGTACATACTCACTTGCATTAAAAGTGACACTAGATATATTGAGTTCTAACTTTGATTACTTCAGGTCTCAAATACAAACTTAGATGAATAAAACTTACTTCCAATTGCTACTTTCTCCGCTGTGACGCTAACCTGACGCTCCAGTTCTTCTTGCTTTGCCAAGACGTCTTGCTCAGACTGTGTCACGAACTGATCGCGGACATCCATTATAAACAGCTGACCTTTTGGGTATTTTTAAGCTGGAAAAATGTCGATTTTTCCCAGAAAGAGTTAACCTGCCTTTCCGAGTTACATTTGCCAACGTGAAACTTATTTTTACTGCATTTTGAACAAAGTGTAGGCAAGCTGAAATTGAAAGCACCACAGGGGTCAAGCAAACAAAATGGCTTGACACAAATAATAGGATGTTATGCAAATCAGTTTGAGATTTACAGCGCACTTTCTTACCTTTCTTTTGAAGTGTTGGCCATCCACATATTCAAATCACAGATGAAACTTAACATTCCCCTTGAGAATTTTGAATGTAGTTTAGCTTTTACTAGTAATTTTAGTCAAAATCCGCGAAAATCGTGAAAATTTGGGCTTTCTTTGCCGGGTTGTCAAGGGGGGTTTGTTTATCGGACATTTATCCTACCCAGGGAGCCCCTGAAAGTTATATTTGGTCTTCTGTGTTCACGTGTAAACAAGCAAACCAGCTGACAGACCGGTCTACTTAGGTACGTATTTCTCTATGTATGTGAATGTTACAATGTTTTTTAGTTTTTTAGGGCCAAAATAGGTCTCATGTACGTACATTTTTGCCACAACTTGAAAGATTAGGCCATTAATTATCAAAAATATACGCCACTGAAGTTGAGTATCTTGAGCCGCGTCAGAAATGCGAGAAAGGGAACTAAGCACTAGTCATCTGTCAATATGAGCTGAGCGGGAGCAAACTGCATAGCAACCGACCACGGCCGGCACAAACAAAGAACCGTTTATTACCACATTTCTTAATTATAAATTCAACGTGAAACCATGCATTGTCTAATCTAATATGCACCAATATCACCAAGTCCCTCCACTATAATTGACAATTGAGAAGCTATTTCATAAACTCGTATATCGTGTTTTACCAGGGGTTTCAAACACTCGAGAACAACAAAAATCACTCGGCCTATTACGCAAAACAAGTTAATAAAGATCTCTTTTTAGTCCTGCTTTGTCTTTGATTACAAAAGATTCTTATTGTTTATACCTCGGCTGACCGGAGCTGATTCGTCTGCTAGCCTAGGACCTTACCGATGCTTAAAGACTTGCATAAAATACATTTACAATGAAGATTTAGTTTAGTTTAGTTTATTTTAGCTACAAAAGCGTATTAAAGTTGATTGAAATCTTGTTTTGCAGTCCTGGAAAGATTTTCGTGACAGCCCTAAAATTTATGCAACGACACTATCAATTATATTAAATTTGACTTATTATAAATATAATTTAACCTGCAGGGTGCTTTGTAATTCATTTTCGTTTCCTACCGCCATGATCTATTTATTATATATCGCTGAAGAATGAAACCCACAGGTTTCATGTCTTCTCGCTTTTTTCAACTTCGCGCTTCTTCACTGCAAATGCAATGATCTGACGAGAAAATATACCCGATATTGCATGTAAGGCGCTGAAGCAGCGAAAGTTGCCAAGAACTATAGTAGTAATGCAAAAACGTTTGTTTTTATACAAATATAACAAAATTTAGCACTGTCTTGCTGACAAAGATTTTCAACAATTTATTTGTACAAACAAAAATATCAAATTAAAATGCCGCCTAAAACAAATCAAAGTCGAAATAAATACATATTTATGGTATACATTATTACAAATTTGGTACTAACTTAAATAAATCCGGATTGACTTTCAATCCGGATTGAACTCATTCCGCTTCAGATCAAATCCCTTTGTCTGTTTACATGAATCCGGATTGAGATTAGCTCATTCCGGATTGAGTTCAATCCCGGTTCTCATTCCGTTCCGGAATGAAAAACGTGACAGAGAGGACTAGAACAAACAATGCATGCGTGTTTTCTAATATTTACGGATTTCAGATTTCATGCGGGTTTCAATCCGGAAATCCAATTCGCATGTAAACACGGATTGACTTCGCTTTTCAATCCGGATTCAAACTCAATCCGGATTCAAGTAAACGACCCCATAGAAGCTAAAAATGTCATGCAAGATGTGTGGTGTGCAGGACACATATTGAAATACATTATTATTGGTAACAGAATAACTAACAAGACGTGGTGGTAATATTTTTGTGACACATTGATTCAATCCTGCCATGAAGTAGCTTTGATGATTCAACATCTAAATTATGTCCAAATCCATAGAGTGCTAGAATTTGACAGTTAGTTTTTGTACGTATAAGTTTAGGCATGTTGGGACGGAGTTCTAATGAAAAGATTTTACTATTTGTAACATTAGAGTCCCTCATTGCAACGGCAACGTAAGTATCCTCTGTGTGAAATGGTTTTCTAACGTAAACTTGTTTGAACAGGATACTGTATAGGTCGGTAGACAGTAGAATGAATGCGCCAGCACTAAATGGGGGCCACTTATCCTCGGGGTAGTACCTTCTACTTACAGTCCATTTACCTCCAATATGACGTTCCACCTTGCTTGGTTTTGTATGATCTTGAGTGCAACAGCCGTAAAAACGAGCTGGGAAGCCCTTTTTGACAAGATATTCAACAACACCTGGTATTCGAATATAAACATCATCGTCCGTTTTAAGCGTATATTTTACGTTTAAAGTAAATGCCCATAGTTTTCCCATGTATAATTTGATGACAAGGTTTATATAGATATCGTCAAGATCTCCTATCAACATGTCGTTGTATTTCTTGGCTTC
This sequence comes from Corallium rubrum, assembly GCA_964035015.1. NCBI lineage: Eukaryota > Metazoa > Cnidaria > Anthozoa > Scleralcyonacea > Coralliidae > Corallium > Corallium rubrum. The sequence continues at coordinate 251,988 of CAXIUP010000176.1, read as the reverse complement.
TCCAGCGTTTCGCTTATCGTCGTCTGTCGCTGGACCAACTTTGCCAAGGACAAACACATACATCCATTTGAGGTTCTTTAACTTTGGGTTATTTAGGGCTTTTAAATTTTCGCATGCTTTTGAGCTGCCCCACGTTTGTCGAATATTGTCTCGACGCTGGCGATATTTGTCTCCTTTAGCGGCAGAAATGATAAAGACGATGAGAAGAAAGTCTCGAGAGCCTTCAATGACTGGCGAGATCTCCGGGAACACAAACTTGAAGTCGACATATGGATAATAATCGTTGACTGTGTCGATAGCCGGTTTTTTCGTTGCCGTTGGCTTCTTAGTAACAACAGTGGCTAAAGTTGACTTCGGGGTTAGCTTTCCGTAATGGTCATTGACAATGGTCGTTTTCTTTTCATTTGTTTCCTTTACTATTACAGCGGCTACGGTGGGTTTTGATTTTGGCTTCAACTTTTGATCCTGTTGTTTTGTGTTCTTCTTTGACGCCTTTGCAGATTTGAATGGATCGAACAGTTTGTTGGCCGAAGTACAATCTCTTGAACGAACGATAACAAACACGAGCAAAACTTGTAGACAAATCAAAGCAGTTATTAAAAATCGAAGTTTCTTGGATCTCGTACGACAAAAGGCAAATATTGTCGCCATTGCACTTCACCAGACCTTAACTTGGATACATGGTTGGGCACTATGCCACAATTACTGAATGCAGATTAAGTACAATCATTGACAAAATTAGTTGAAACGACTCGAGCGAATCATGCCATGTTAGACCCACTGATCTCAAATAATAGCCTCACTATACTGGATAGAGCATCCGGTGCTCGCTGTGAAGTCGGAATAAATTAGTGGCGGCCATTTCAAGTGGGACCCACTTGGTTTTCATACAGCCACTTTTAGGTTCTCCCATAGCGACAGATACATGTTACAAAAATTTAGCTGGTTTTCGTTAAAAACCCGATCATTTAAAGCGAAAACCAGAGGCGAAAACTATGATTCAGCAATATTGTGGGTCCCACCGGATATGGTGGCCGCGAGATTCTTAGCCTCACTTCCAACTTCAATTTTTGCCACGCGCGAAACAATAGATGCTCTATCCAGTATAATGAGTATATTATTTGAGATCAGTGGTTGGACCACGTTCACACGTATGCGTTTTCATAGCGTTTTTATATTGTTCTCGGTCCTTAGGAGAGCAGAAAGCAATGGTTTTTTTACTTGAAACAATATGAAAACGCTAGGAAAACGTATACGTGTGGACGTGGCCTTAATTGCTAAGCCTATTTTTTGCATAAATTGCTATCCCCCCGTCCCCCCTTTTCAATGTTGTTACTCTGAACATTTAAGTGTAATGGCAGGTGACTGAGTGCAAATTGCACACGTTTTGAGTTCCACAACATTGAGGTGGGGGGAAGGGGAGACATTAAATCATTTGATGTTAGCTTTGTTTCAATAATTTTATCAACGATTGTAGTTACTGACCAAGCGTGAGGTCTGTACTACTAGTGAAATATCGGCGGACCGATGTTTTTTTAGTTCGGACCAAGACGAGCGCAGCGAGTTGAGGTTTGTGCAAAAAACAGAGGTCCGATATTTCACTAGTACAGACCGTACAAGCGAGGTCAATTAGTTTATTATATGGCCATAAATGTTGTGAACGTTCTGTGAAAACTCGACCCATATTTCTTAAAAATTAATCTGAAATTCTAATACTTGTTATGTTGTATGTTATATATTAATGTTGTATTATTACGAACAATGTTACCAAAGTTTTGGGCATTTCAAAAACTTTCACAAAACGTGGAAACTCGAACCAGTGGCGTGGTGGCAGGGGGGCCTGGGGGGCCAAGGCCCCCCAGCTGGGGTTGCAGAAGGGGCGCCAAAATTAGCAAGGGCGCCAAAACTTAACAAAATAAACCTATTTCTTTGTATAGCTAGGTCTTCAATGAGGGATATAAAGATCTGAAATCTGTAATCTTTTGTGTTTTCTATGAAGTTTTATCATCTTCAGAATTCTGTAAAATCTCACTCCAAAATGCAGGAAATGGCATATCAGAGACTCTAGATTTCAAAATTTTCCGGGGGAGCATGCCCCGGATTCGATTCCTGTTATGTTCGTGAGTATCCGTTTATTTAAAACAATATCAACATTATATTACTATTGATACAAGTATCAACTGAGCTCAGGTCTGTCTCAGCGACTCCTCGTGGTCGTGCCCCGCAAGCATTGTGGGACATACACCACATTCCTCCCCTTCTATAAAGTAAATTGTATAACATGCAATTGTAAACAACATAACATCAAATGTCTTTGAATACTCCGAAAGAGTACATCTTGTTAACAGCTAAGCGTTCTCTGCTTTGTTTTAATCGTGTCCTAGTCTTTGTGGTTCTTGTCGTACTCGAACTGGATAACGTCCTTCAGGTGATAGTTCTCGTTCTGGAGTATCTTGGTCTTGTGAGGACTGCCTTGGTTGTACCTCTTCCATGTCAGTTCCTTGTTCTTGTTGGGCATGTGTGTTCTCGTCTTCTGAGTCACACTCACTGATGGGCGTTGGTAGATGTTCTACTGATTTGGAATCCAGAGTGTTTGTGCTTGAACTAAGTAACTGTTCAATGTGTCTCCGCCAGATGACATTCGGTGCAATTTCGACTCTGTATGATACTGGTCCTGTCCGGGCTTTGACGATTCCTCGTATCCACTTCTCCTTCCCACTGTAATTTCTTGCGTTCACGTATTGACCAACGTATAGTTCACGTAGTTTGCCAGCTGTGCCGTGTGATTTTGCTTTCGCTTGATTCTCTTGCTTCCCAACAACATGCTTTCGAATGTCAGGTTTTATCAAGTCCAAGCGCGAGCGTAAATTTCGTCCCATGAAGACTGTCGCAGGAGTTTCACCCGTTGTGCTATGTGGAGTGTTTCTGTACTTCATCAAGAATTTGGACAGTTTGGTCTGAGTCGTTCCTGAATCTTCTTTCATAGATGTCAGTGATTTCTTCAATGTTTGGACAAATCTTTCTGCCAAACCATTGGTTGCAGGATGGTATGGAGCAGATGTGGTGTGTCTCACTCCATTTTTCTTTAGAAACAGTTGAAATTCTTCGGCAGTGAACTGAGGACCATTGTCACTTACCAACTGTTCAGGTAATCCATTCCTTGCAAATACTGTGCGAAGTGCTTCAATAGTTTTGGTTGCTGTTGTCGAGTGCATCATAATCACTTCAGGCCATTTGGAACAAGCATCCACCACCACTAAGAACATCTTTCCGAGGAAAGGGCCAGCATAGTCGACATGAATACGTTGCCACGGTGTAGATGGCCACTCCCACGAATGAAGTGGAGAACACTTTGGAACCTGTTGAACACGTTGACAACCACGACATCCTTTGGCTAGGTCCTCAATGTCTTGATCGATTCCGGCCCACCAAATGTAGCTTCTGGCAAGAGCTTTCATCTTGACTACACCAATATGACCTTCGTGTAATACCTCCAGGACTCGGCTTCTCAGTTTGGCCGGCACAATAACTCTGCTCCCCCACATGATACAACCTTGATGGACAGTTAGTTCATTTCTTCTAGAGTAATAGGGTGTCAAGGTAAGCTCTTGTTGTTTGTTCCATCCCTTCATAGTGGATTCATAAACTTTTACTAGTGTGGGGTCTCTTTGAGTTTCCATTCTTACTTTCTGGCTGGTGACAGGCAGACGGTTCAACTGTGATGCATAAAATGCATGCACCGGGTCTGCAGCTTGTTCTGGCTCTTCGGTTAGTTCCATTGGCAATCGGGATAATCCATCCGCGTTGCAATGTTTTGATGAACTGCGATATTCAATATCATAGTCAAATCCCGAGAGATACAATGCATATCTTTGAAGCCGGGCTGCCGTTGTTGCTGGTATGGGCTTTGTAGGACTAAATATAGCTGTTAGCGGTTTATGGTCAGTTCGTAAAGTAAATCTTCTCGCAAATACATAGGTATGGAATTTCTTTACCCCCCAAACCAAGGCCAACGCTTCTTTGTCTATCTGTGAATAGTGTTTTTCTGTTTTTGTAAGAGACCTTGAAGCATATGCAATAGGCCTTTCTGTGTTATCTTCCATGACTTGGGTTAAGACCGCTCCTAACCCATATGGTGAGGCATCACATTCAAGTTTGATAGGTCGTTGAGGGTCATAGTGCGCAAGGACTTCATCTGATGTGATTAATTTCTTGGCTTGAACAAATGCCTTTTCACACTCTGGGGTCCACTTCCATGAACTGCCTTTTTCTAACAGTTTGTTTAAAGGCTGAAGTAGGGTGGATAAGTTTGGAAGGAAATGTTGGTAGTAGTTGATAAGACCAATGAAAGAGCGGACTTGTGAAACATTCTCAGGGCGTGGGGCATTTACAACAGCGTCTACTTTCTTCTGTGACTTGTGCTGGCCATCTTTACTGATCTCGTGACCACAGAATTCAATCTTCTCTTTGAAGAATTCACACTTGCTGCTGTTAGCTCTCAGTCCATGCTTGTGTAGTCGGCTGAGAACTTCTTCCAGATTGTTGAGATGATCTTCGTCAGTCTTACCAGAAATGATCATATCATCAAGAATACACTGGACGTGTGGAATTCCTTCCAATACCTGATCCATTGCTTGTTGCCAAATCGCTGGGGCTGATGCCACACCAAATACAAGTCTGTTGTACTGGAATAATCCCTTGTGAGTGTTGATGGTCACTAACTTCTTTGACTCTTCTTCCATTTCCATTTGCAAATAAGCTTGGCGCAGGTCGAGCTTGCTGAACTTTTGTCCACCCCCGAGGGAAGCAAAAATATCATCGATTCTTGGGAGAGGGTATTGTTGGACTTGCATAACTGGATTGATGGTTTGTTTAAAATCCCCACATAATCGGACATTGCCATTCTTCTTTATTACTGGAACTACTGGTGTTGCCCATTCACTCCATGTAACTTTGGTTAAGATGTTGGCATTTTGCAACTTCGTAAGCTCAGCTTCCACTTTAGGACGAAGGGCATATGGCACTTGTCTTGCTTTACAAAACTTGGGAGGGCTGTTTTCTTTCAAGGTGAGCTTGGCCTTTATATTCTTTAACATACCAATCTCTTCATCGAAAACTTCAGAATATTTATCCAAGATCTCTTGGAGTCTGGTCGGTTGGTCTTGAGAACTTGAGGTGGTTGATAGGGCTTTGATAGCTTTCCAGTCTAGTGTAAGCTTCTGTAACCAGTCACGGCCAAGGAGGGCAGGCCCATGGGTGTTTACCACATACAAATTTAGCTGATGTATCTCTTCTTTATACTTCACTTGGACCTTCATCATCCCTTCAGGTTTTATCTTCTCTCCAGTGTACGTCTTCAGAGTAGTAGATGTTGGATGAAGCTTGGCAGTTTTGTACATAGAGCTGTATTTGCTGTATGGAATCACAGATACAGCTGAGCCAGTGTCAAGTTCCATTTGAAGAGGTTTTCCATCCACTTCTGGTGTAACCCAGATGATGTTACTGCTGGCTTTTTCAACCTTGTGTACCTCTAGAGATGCCAAGGTGTCATCACCCAGGTTGACAATCTTGCCAAGATCTTACCAAGATCTTACCAAGATCTTGGTTAATTTCTTGCCAAGATCTTGCCAAAATCTTGCCAAGATCCTGCAAGATCCTGCAAAGAACTTGCCAAGATCCTGCAAGATCCTGCAAGAAATTGCCAAGATCTTGGCAAGTTATTGCAAGATCCTGCCAAGATCTTATGAGATCTTGCAGAATCTTGGCAAGATCTCACCAGGATCTGGGGGGATCTTGCCAAGATCTGGGGGGATCTTGCCAAGATCTGGGGGAATCTTGCCAAGATCTGGGGGAATCTTGCCAAGATCTGGGGGAATCTTGCCAAGATCTGGGGGGATCTTGCCAAGATCTGGGGGAATCTTGCCAAGATCTGGGGGGATCTTGCCAAGATCTGGGGGGATCTTGCCAAGATCTGGGGGGATCTTGCCAAGATCTGGGGGGATCTTGCCAAGATCTGGGGGGATCTTGCCAAGATCTGGGGGGATCTTGCCAAGATCTGGGGGGATCTTGCCAAGATCTGGGGGAATCTTGCCAAGATATAGGGGGATCTTGCCAAGATCTGGGGGGATCTTGCCAAGATCTGAGGGGATCTTGCCAAGATCTTACAGGATCTTACCAAGAATTATACAGTTGCCAGTATCTTGGTGGCTGGATCACACCCTTGCAGAGTAATGCCCTTGCAATAGCACTATCCAAGATTTTATGATACATAAATATAATTTAATAATTTATGTATATTACGATGCAAAATGACAGAACTAATTATCATACAAATGCAGACATTGGTTTAATTTGTTCATTGAAAAGATAACAAGCAATTATGAACTTACTAAAATGTACAAAAATTAGTCTGCTCCATAATTTATGTTCTCAACCAGCAAAATTACATGTACTAAAACTTTATCTGTTTTCATAAAGACAACTCACATATAGCCTGTGTAAAGCATGAATGTACACTCTATCAATATGTGAAAGCTCCCACATGTATAGTCAACCCATCAGAACTGTGTGGTAGATTCTGATTGGTCCAAATCACAGTTATAATAATGGTGCATTTAAATAACTAAATAAAATGTGCTATAATATGGATCACAACCAATCATAATCTTCTACTCTGTTCTGCATGAGTAAGTCAATTTACCATACATGTTATGTTAGAAGTTTTCACAGGTTGATATACAGGGTGTATATTAAAGCCATACCCAGGCTACTTACATGTACATTCAAAGTGAAGAATTAAAAAAGTTCAAATAAATTTACGAATTGGACGCAATTTGGTTGCATTTAACTGCCGGTATAACTCTCTACTTTGGAGTTTCTACTTTGATCTCAGCATTTTTTATTACATGCCTCAATAATTTGTGCATGGCACTTGTTAATCTTATCCAATCCATAATTGGCATTCAAAACATCTAAACAAATATAGAAA
>CAXIUP010000176.1:167500-242500 GCA_964035015.1 Corallium rubrum | reverse complement strand
AAATTACAAAGCAAAAGGCGAGCATTTTAATATACCAATATCGCCAACAAACTTTCCAATTCGAAAATGAACGCGTCACCGGGTTCCCGCGTCATCATGGGATAATAATCCCGCGTTAACCTCGCGTGGTCTTAAGGTAGCACAAAATGTTTATGTAAATTCGCCCAAATAAATAATACTGTATGATTATCTGTTCTGTAATAAACATATTGCATTATTCCTGTACCATTTCTGTACAAATACATGTATAAACCTGCAATCTGTTAAAATTATACGGTGTAAAATCTTATACAGTAGAACCTGAGTTTACAACCACGTGTCATTTTACAACCACTTTTCCCTGGCAACAGGGGTTGTCGTAAAATTACAGTTTTCACTTCAGGCTATAAGATTGACAGGATCTTGCCAAGATTATGGCAGGATCTTGCCAAGATTGTGGCCGGATCTTACCAAGATTGTGGCTGGATTTTGCCAAGATTGTGACAAGATCTTGCCAAGATTGCGGCAGGATCTTGCCAAGATTGTGGTAGGATCTTACCAAGATTATGGCAGGATCTTTCCAAGATTGACAAGATCTTGCCAAGATTGTGGCAGGATCTTGCCAAGATTGTGGCCGGATCTTGCCAAGATTGTGGCTGGATCTTGCCAAGATTGTGCCAAGATCTTGCCAAGATTGTGGCAGGATCTTGTCAAGATTGTGGTAGGATCTTGGCAAGATTGTGGTAGGATCTTGCCAAGATTATGACAGGATCTTGCCAACATTGTGGCAGGATCTTGCCACGATTGTGGCCGGATCTTGCCAAGATTGTGGCTGGATCTTGCCAAGATTGTGCCAAGATCTTGCCAAGATTGTGGCAGGATCTTGTCAAGATTGTGGTAGGATCTTGCCAAGATTATGGTAGGATCTTGCCAAGATTATGGCAGGATCTTGCCAAGATTGACAAGATCTTGCCAAGATTGTGGCAGGATCTTGCCAAGATTGTGGCAGGATCTTGCCAAGATTGTGGTAGGATCTTGGCAAGATTGTGGTAGGATCTTGGCAAGATTATGGCAAGATCTTGCCAAGATTGTTTCAAGAACTTGACAGGTCTTGCCAAATATTACAATTGGGTTCTAATTTCAAATGGAAAATTATATAAATATCTTTGTTATTCTTATATTCATAAATAATGGATACCTGATAGCTTGCCAAGATTTTGCCAAGATCTTGCTAAAATCTTGGCAAGATCTTGCCAAGAAATATGGTGATCTATATACCTACAAAAAGCAAGGCAAGATCTTGGCAGATTCTTGCCAAGATCTTGCCAAGATTTACATCTTGCCAAGATCTTGCCAAGATCTTACAAGATCTTACAAGATCTTGGAAGATCTTGCCAAGATCTCCAACCTGGGCACTATCACTCTCGCTTTCATGTTGAACATTATGAAGATCTTTTACTCTTTTCTGGGTTGTGTTTGTCTTGACTGCAGAAGTTGAGCCAGTTGCCTTGGAGCGACATACTCGTTTAATATGCCCTTTCTTACCACAGTTCCTGCAGTATTGGTCTTTAAAATAGCATTCTTGAGCGTCATGCCCATCTTTCCCACAGCGATAACATTTACGTTGTTTCTGGCCTTGACTGAGTTTGTTTAGTTCCGTTTCCACCTTAGGTTTTCCTCTCAGTTCTACAGCATCTCTAGCAGCGGTTTCCATGGCGACCGCCATCTTCACGGCCTTGTCGAATTTCAGATTAGTTTCAACAAGCAAGCGTTTCTGAATGGATTCGTTATATAATCCACAAACCAGTCGATCTCTTAACGTGTCGGCCAAGGCTGTATCAAATTCACAATGCTCGGATAGTTTCTTAAGTTCAGCGACGTAAGAATTTATGTTTTCGTCTTCGCGTTGATCTCTTTTATGGAATCGAAATCTTTCTGCGATTACCAGTGGTTTGGGAGACAAATGGCCTTTAAGAATCTCTACTATCTCATCAAATGTTTTCGTTGATGGTTTCGCTGGAGATGTCAATGTACGTAATAAACTATAAGTCTTACCTCCAATTACAGTCAGGAGAACTGGTACTTTCTTATCATTTTCGACATCGTTCGCCAGGAAGTACTGCTCTACTCTTTCCACATATGCAGACCAATCTTCTCGGGTTTCGTCGAATGCCTCTAATTTCCCGATCGAGTTCATTACGATCGATATTACTTCAGACTTTAATCGTCGTTTCTGTGTCGGTTACCAGTGTTTATATCACCTTCGTTGTTTACTCGTTGAATACTTTTAGTTCAATGTTTCGATACTCACTACAGAGCCTTTGTTCGCTCTCAGGGTACGTTGTCGCTTTCTTGTATCGCTCACAATCCCATCCTCGTCGCCAGTTGTTATGTTCGTGAGTATCCGTTTATTTAAAACAATATCAACATTATATTACTATTGATACAAGTATCAATTGAGCTCAGGTCTGTCTCAGCGACTCCTCGTGGTCGTGCCCCGCAAGCATTGTGGGACATACACCACAATTCCCTTAGAGGTTTGGCGCTAATTTGGTGCCCGCTTTGGCATGGCGTTGTTTGTTGTAATATTATATATTGCTACTTAAGTTATTTTAAAACAAAAAATGTGACCATTTATCAAATACAGTAATGTCTTTCTTTCTTTTTATCCATTTTTTTTTGGGGGGGGGGGGGCGCCAAAGCTAATCTGGCCACCCCAGCCTAAAACTTGGCACCACGCCACTGACTCGAACTATACATACATCAAATGAAAGCTTATAAAATTTCTAACAACATACTTGGACAATATATGTCAACAATGAGTAATTCTGAAATTATAATTGCATATACTGACATGACTGCCATTTTGTTTATAAAACTTATGGTCCCGAACGGCAGATTCCGCTCTGAGCGGGCGGATACGGGAAGTATCGGACCGCTTATGAACCAATCATCAAATTACTGGATTCAGTCCGCATTCGGACCAGCTCTCAGCGCTGCTGCCATATAATAAAATACTAGAAATACATAAACACAACGACCCCTCGACCGCTTTTAATACATTGAATATACATAAATACCCCCCGCCCCCCGATTAAAATAAGGACCTGATCTGTTTTTGTATACAAATATAAACCCCTGCCCTCCTTTACATCCTGTTTACCTTATGAATGTAGTTTTTCTATTATTGACCAATTTCATTCCAAAACGGTTATTGAGCACCAAACTCTTTGTATTCGCATTTTTGAAATCGAATAATAGATGTATTAATATACAGATCTTCTCCATTATTGACCTTGTTTGGATTCATCGTGATTACGTGTCTTGTTCGTTGCCTTTTGATAGAGGACATTTTAACCCTTTGTGACCTGAACACGACTTATTACTTTTATTATTTTACTCTGGCTAACGCCAGACGATTTTACTCGTCAACGGGAAAGCTCCAGGCTTTAAAGGGTTAAAAATTATCTCGTTAACGACCCTTTGAGATCTGAGCACACGGCTTTTATTATTTTACTCTCAGTACAGAAGGAGAGCTAATGAGACTAATGAGATTAACCATATGGCAAAAGCGCTATATGCCGCGGGCCTGGGCGCGGGCAATCAGAAAAGCGCGGGGGGCCCGAAAGCACGGTAATTGGCGATTGCTGTTGTGGTGTCCCTGCCATTTTTCCTTCTAGGCTAGTTTTGTAGGTTTTTTTTGTATTTGTAATGTACATTTTTTCGTTGGCAAATTTAATAAATCAACCATGGGCCCGTAAAAAAGCGCGGGCCCCAGTCACCACGGGGCCCTCAAAAACGTGGGGCCCCCAAAACACGCGGGCCGGGCCCCTAAAAAGCGCGGGCCCAATAAGCGCAGGGTCCCAAAAAACGCGGGGCCCCCAAAAAGCACGGACCCCAATAAGCGCGGGGCCCATAAAATGCGCGGGGCTCAATAAGCGCGGGGGCCCAAAAAAACGCAGGGTCCCAAAAAACGCGGGGCCCCCCAAAAACCGCGCCCCCCCAAAAAAAACAAAACAAAAACGCGGGGCCCCACAAAAGACGTGAGGCACCTAAAAAGCACGGGCCCTAAAAAGCGCGGGGTTTCAACAATTAACTATCAAAATAATAAACTGTGAAAGTACAGAAGCTCAGTGAATGTGACCATTACACGGAAGAAGTTAGGCGCGTGCGTCAACGAAATCGCTGTTGCGATGAGCCTAACCTGAATGTCAGGCCTTTATTTGTTCCCGCCTTCCGCTAAACCCGGCAGCGCGGGCAAGGTGCGGGCGAGCGAGAAGGCGAGAAAAATAAAGGCCTGAGGAAACTCTTAATAAAACTGTGGGTTCTCCGTCCATCTCATGGACGGGAGCTCTGATTGGCTGACTAATTGAAGTAAGGAGTTTGATTGGTTCATTCAGATAAACAACTTCCCCAAAGGTGCACCGTCAAGGTGCACACCAGGGCGTTTATATAGGGGGCGGTGAAACGGCAATGGGCGCGCTGATCGATGTGTGATGCAGAGGACTGGTAACAAGCCCCCTGTCACCATAGCGACGAACGCTAAGCCAGGGAAAGTCCAAAATATGGCGGGTAAATACGCTTGATGTGGAAGTCTCTGAGTTGAGTTTAGAAGAGGACGTGATGAAATTGCCGAGCCATACGATATATCAGTGGATTCAGCTAATATATTCTCTGGTGTTACTCCCAAAAATTCGGAGTCGTTGCTGAAACATGAACAAATATGTTGCTGAAAAATATGAACCGTACCGTTGCTTTCGCAAGAGAAATGACGCAAGAAGTCTTTGGAAATCTTTGTTTGTGCACGTTATCATTCGGCCATGTTCGATAGAAGACAACATCTTGCATTGAATTTTAGCTGGTAGGTCATCTTTCCAATTGAATATCAAGAAATAATCAACTCCAATTTGCATTTTCTCAATGAAACCTAACAAGAAGTCATCTTGGCTATCTGATGACAAAATTACAAGGTGTGGACGACAGTTTATCACATAATGCGCTCGGCATGCGTCCCAGCAAGTCGTATTTTAATAAATTGATCGGAGAGTAAAATTTGTTTACAGCTTACAGTTATTTTAATCTAATGCTTCAAAAACCCGATGAAGTTATTGATATAATTACTAAGAATCGTAACATGGCAAAACTATAAGTTTTGTTTACTTCTCTTGCAGCAATTGAGGAACTAAACAGGCAAGAGTTAAACCATAAAAATACCTAACATCCGAACGCTATATCTCCAAATAATCAACTCCGATTTTTATGAAAACTTTAAGATATAACCACACTATCATAATCTTCAACATACCTGAATTCCTAGGCGTGGACGACCTGTTAACATGCTCAAATCTTGTAATGAAATTTTCCCTCAATAGAAGTCATCAAAAAATCGAGTCATTATCCATAATAACTCCTTTATAGTACAACTTTTTACGCCAAACAAATATTCATACATTAAACGAATAAGTACTTCGTCGGTACATTGCAAAAGGTTCCTCCGAAATTACATAGTTAAAGAAAAAACAGCGGGAATATCACAGTGCCCAAAAATCCACTTTTGATCAACTTTTGCTCAGAAGCACGCTCGTGCCAGTCCTTTTGTGCATCACACATCGATCAGCGCGATATGAGCGCGTTGCACCGCGCCGTATATAAGCGCCCTGGTGCACACCGTGACAAGGTCATCGCCATTTCTCGAATCTGTTTATGGTGTACGTTTCTGTGACCAATTCATTCATTTAATCATTTATTATGTCGCAAAGTCAAACCATAGAAGGATTTTTCGAAACTGCTTTGTTAAATTCACTGACGCATTTCGGTTATGAGTCTTTGAAACCAGAACAAACGTCGTGCATTCGAAAGCTCGCTGTTGTCTGTTGACAGCCAAGATGTCTTTGCTGTTTTGCCCACTGGTTTTGGTAAAAGTCTGATATATCAGATATTGCCATTTGTGTTCTGTGAACTTCATCGACTTCAACATGGCACGGTGAGGAATTTCGTTGTAGCAGGTGGAGACCGTGTGAAAAACAGTCTACTTGGGTCCTTCGTTCGATGATCAGTGACGATGGCTACCGAAGGCGAAGCCGATGCGAAATTCCAAGTTGTTTATGGCAGTGCTGAACCTGCTGAACAATGGTTGTCAGAAAAGTGGACCCGTAAGTTACAAAACGGGAATCTTGGAGCAGTTTATAGACTGAGTTTATACGGTTGAGACGTGTTTATAATTATGTATCAATATATTAATTAAATGGTCTACCTGCATTCTAAAATTTAAATTCTAATGCTACAAAATTATATAATTACTAGAAATACATAAATGCAATAACCCCTCGCCCGCTTGTACAGCAACCCCCCCTTGCGCTCTTTTCTTGTTGGAGGCCTGGAAATAGCTACTCCTGTCGGAATGAAAATATACTTTTAATTCTGGTAGAATATTTGAAATAAAAAACAAAAAAAAACAAAGAAAAATTTAAGGATGATATTTCGTAAAATATATTGAATGAAAAAAATTACATGTCGCCTCCCAGGTTTCGAACTCGATCTCGTTCGCGTGCAAGCCGACGACGTTAACCACCACGCTACTGAAGCAGGCGTCAGAATTTTATCAAAACATTAGGGTTATATGTTACAGTTCTTTCTTTCCATGTTTACAAAGACCATTGCTTGGTGTCTAAAAATATTTGCATTTTGAAAACTACTCAAACTGCCTGGCTGGTATTCATTTATGATATTTTAAATTTATTTAAACAAATATAACAAAAACAGTTTTTCATTTCGAAATCTGAATTGCTGAAAATTTTTTCACATACATGTTAATGGGCCTTAATAAATATTTCAACAGCATTTGTACGTTTTAAAAAAATTCCTTTTCCATTTTTTATGCTAAATTATAAACAACCGCTAAGTCATATTAAGTAGTTTTACAAAAAGAAAACTATTTAAAAGAAGATAAGACGGCAGCCACAGGTAAAAAATACAACGGGCATCGGCAAGAAAAAAACATGCAATTATGGATATGATACGTTTACAACGGACTTCAAGGACACACAAAATGTCATAATATAAAACAAAATTAACAGTCATAGACGTAAACAGGGAAACTCGAACAGTTTTGCTACTAAGTGTTCGTGATTACTGAGAGCGACTGCTCTATATTTTTACCGTAGCTTAAACTTTTCGGCCTTTATCATCGTTGGTTTTCTATATCTTTTTCCCTCTTTCGAGGTTCGGTTTGACGGGTTTCCTTTAGTCAAGACGTTGATTTGTTTCTGTTCTTTTAAAATGAATGTACGTATCCTCAAAACTCCTTTCTCAAGTCTTTTTGTCAAGAATATATTACTTCAAATCTTTTTTGTCAAGAACTATATCGTTTCCAGTGCCCTACAATCTTCACTGCGCGTGGTCCGTCCACACATATATATATATATATATATATATATATATATATATATACAAATATTCAGATCGCTCAAACTGATTCGCATTTGAACACGCGTGTAAAGTGGACTCCACGCATGTCGAGATTAGCACCCTCACCGGGCTCCGGGCCTTCGGCCCTACGCCCGGCTCGGGGATTAATTTAGTCGAAACTATATCAAGGCGGCTATCAAATCGTGTTTATCTTTTATTATGGTGGAATTTTGAATCAATATATATGTATATTCTCAAATTGTCAAATTTCTCGGTTTCTTATCGTAGTTTCCAATTCTTCGACTTCTTCTCTAGATCGGGTCTAGATATACCATGGATAAACGCCTTCAATTCGAGCTCGTGTATTTATTGCAAGTCTACCTAGACTAGTCTGGACTAAAACCAGACGCGGAGAAAGACTATATATTTCTGTGGGATGAAATCAAAACATACGCTTTGATATTTTGAAACTCATATCAATCATACTCGTTCATATTTAAAAATAGCAAAGTGGGCGGAAGACGGTTTTGTTAAGAGTTTCCTCAGGCCTTTATTTTTCTCGCCTTCTCGCTCGCCCGCACCTCTGCCCGCGCTGCCGGGTTTAGCGGGAGGCGGGAACAAATAAAGGCCTGACATTCAGGTTACGATGAGCCAGGATCAGCGCCTGAATTGCCGCAGACTCCAGCCGACAAGTTTCATACGGGGGGCACGAAAGGTGATTGAAAATAGTATCGATGGCGAATTGCAAAAACGACTGGGCGCGTACGCAGGTATTGCTGCGAAGTTTGGGTTCTTGCGAAAGCTCAAGTACTTGCCAGACAATCAAGTCACAGAATAAGGATCAACCAGAAGTCCAACTCTCGGAAAAAAGTGTCCCATTATTTTTATGCGCATGCGCCAGTCCGCCATTTTGAAAGTAAGTGCAACCAGGAAATTATCCCCCTCGTCCTTACGACCCTCGGGCTCCTGTAGTCAATTACCCTTGGCCTTCTTGTGACCTTTTATTTAACTTTATATTGTTATCTATACATATATAAATAATATTTATTAAGTAATAAGTAATTTACTTTAGAAAACATTTCGTTGGAGATGAAATTCTTTGACCACGAGATTATTAAAACTTCAGCACGCGGATACTACGGGTAAAAGTCCGTGGCAAAAAAGTCCTGTACTCACGAAGCGGGTTTTACATTTCTCGATTAATGCCGACACACTTGTTTATAGAGAAAGATGGCTAAAAATTTCGGAACTACGCATTGTTGAAATACATCGAGTACGTATGTTGTTAGAAATTTTATAAGCTTTCATTCGGTATATAGTTCAAATCATAGTGTTACCTGTAACTTTTTAAAATGTTCAAAATGTTCTGACCATTGACCATAAAAGTTTTAATATTTTTTCATATATTCAAAAGGTATGATCACTAATTTGCACCAAAAACGTTTTCAACTTCAATTAGAAACTCTGCAAACGTTTCCACTCCTTTCGTATTTGAATTAGCTTCTGTTCAAGAAATATCTTAGGTTCATGCCAGAAGTCTTTCTGAGGTTATAGCAAACACCAAAACAACAAAAGGCAAAACAAACTTAAGAAATTCATCCATTTCAGACTGTCCACGTCAAAATAATAATGTTTTTTTCATATTTTAAAATACTTCCCAGCAAGAAAATTAAAATTTTCTGACATGAAGAGCACTTGACAGTACCCTTTGTTTAATATCTTGCTCAGGGCTGTGCGTTTAGTATTTAAAAACAAAATCCAAAATTCTATAACACTTGTGAGGAGTCCATTTCCCATTATATAATTCTTATTTTACGAGCAATGGTGAGAACATTTTGAACATTTTAAAAAGTTACAGGTAACACTAAAACTTGAATTATATACCAAATGAAAGCTTATAAAATTTCTAACAACATACGTACCCGATGTATTTCAACAATGCGTAGTTCCGAAATTGTTAGCAATCTTTTTCTATAAACAAATGTGTCGGCAAAATCGAGAAATGTAAAACCCGCTTCATGAGTGCAGGACTTTTTTGCCACGGACTTTTACCCGTAGTATCCGCTCACTGAAATTTTAATAAGGTCGTGGTCAAAGAATTCTATCTCCAAAGAATCGTTTTCTAAAGTAAATTACTTATTTACTTAACTAAATATTATTTATATATATAGATAACAATATAAAGTTAATTAAAAGGTCACAAGAAGGCCAAGAGTAATTGACCACAGGAGCACGAGGGTCGTAAGGACGAGGGGGATAATTTCCCGGTTGCACTTACTTTCAAAATGGCGCCGGGATCGCGAGGCCGACATTTCCCGAGGACGCTTACATCAAAGGTGCCGACAGAGAGTTGGACTTCTGGTTGATCCTTATTCTGTGATCAAGTGGTCAAGACTGCGGAGAGCCTTCAAAAAGCATACCCCACAGATCTTGAAGCCAGTCTGCCTGATGAATTATTACAGTTATCTAGTTTTCTCAAGAAATCATTACACGCGACTGCTTCTCTCCTCTCCCCCCCCCCCCACCCCCCCCCCACCCCCCCAAAAAAAAGAAAGAAAAAAGACACACCACTGAGTGTTTATAGTTCTGATCCAACATTTGTATTTCTTTGTAAAATTACAGAATAAATAAACAAATATGCTTAACAGAATACTAGTGTATTAGAAATGCTCTGCAAATGTGAAATATCTATTCTGCCATTTTTATGATTAGCAGGTACTGTACTTTACTATTAAAATTCCATCAGAAGCACAGCTAGCGTACATGTAAATAATACTGCTCGGATTCATACAACAGTACGAGCACAGAAATATAAATAAAATAATCACCATCAAATAGATTATGAACAATATATATATATATATATATATATATATATATATATATATATATATATATATATATATATATATATCTTTAATACATACCATCAATATATTTTCCACTTAAAACGGCATGTATTTCCCCCATTAAAAGACTTCGTCCTACGCATTATTCCTATAGCGTGTCCTGTCAAATGTCCTGTCATATATACTCATACTGTCATAAACTGCCCAGCAAAAAATGAAAAAAATATTGGAAGTACTTTATGTAGCCTTGGGTTACACTGACTATTAGAGATCAAAATTAGTATATTGGCAAAATACAGTGTATCACCGAAAAATGTAAGTCAGAATTACGGGAAAGCATTGATGAAGTATTATAAACTATCTCTTTAACTCTTTCTTGTCCGAATTGGTCTTTAGTATTTTATTCTGGCTAACGCCAGACGATTTTATTCACCTCTGGGGAAGCCCCCGGACAGGAATGAGTTATATGTAATCTTATGCGAAACAAATTTGACTTACAGTAAGTTCCAATTCTACACAAACCCGAAATAATCGGTGATCTTCTGTGACCTCGTCATTGCCCTACACGTACATCTGCTGTTTTATAAAGCCTATGGTTGGGCATACATGAAGTACTGTTATAACATAAGAAATATTTTCATGCGGGATTTCAACTCGCACCACCGAACCTGATCTATTGATAATTCTAATTTATATTATATATTACAACCGTCGTAGTCCAGGTAGGTATAACTTATTTATATATCGGCACGTTAATTCTGCCTTGCGTATATTGTTAAAATATTGAAAAAAATTGACTACAGTAAAATAATGCCACAGCAGTGCCGTGGCGCGCGCTACGGCCCAGGTTAATTAAGCGTATTAGTTCCATTTGCAACTCCAGAAATTTCTTTTACACTCCAGAAAGTAGTGGCTCAGCAAATCCAGCTTAGAATAATCCCTGCATGAAGTACACGCTCCTGTATAAAAAGAACGATGACGAATATTGACAACGAAAAGTTACACCCATCATATCATTGGACAACCGGAAACAACTACCCATAACGCTTGAACGCAAATGGTAGTAATTACTTCAAAATTTGTACATTCAATATTGATACTTTAGAGTTGCTTATTACGTTCATGTTGAAAAGTATCGTACGCTTGCGTTTTTGGCACCTAAGTGTCCGGGGGAGGGGGTGTGCTCTCTTGGATTCAGGGTAGGGGGTTACCGCTGAGCCTCTGAAACCTGACTCGGCCCCAAACTAAGGACTTAAATATTTTGGATAACCCTGTTCCTAGCCTGCGTTGCAACCTCTACCCGGAAAGCGGAAATTCGTTTCCTGTAGAAACGTTTCCTCTACAGGAAACGAATTCCCGCTTTCCGGGTAGAGACTGCACGCAGGCTACCCTGTTCCAGACTAAAACCATAATTTATGTACCCTGTTCCAGACTAAAATTGGCAAAAACCGATTAGCCACTATATGGGAGTACCCCCCGACACACACACACACACACACACACACACACACACGCACACTCACCATGCACCACCACCAAATTGACACCGTGGTGGGATGGATTGGCGAGACGTGATTGGCTAAGGACACATTCACGTGACAATAATTCACGGCCGTGAGCGTAAACATTGAAAGCTCATAGGTGCCAACGACTTTACGACTGTATTTATGCTCAATTTTGTTGCATTCTTTATTCGGTCATATTTTATGGCGTTAGATCACCGCCAATATTCATGTTTGTTGTTATGCAACATGTTTTCGTCATTCAAGTTAAAATGGACATTGAACATGTCAATTTTAGCATATCGCGGAAATTGAACTTTGTTCTTTCAACAAGTTAACAAAGAACGCGAATTGAAGTCTTTCATAAAACGGACATCTTTCGCAACTTGAAGTTTCGAAATATGTTGAATACACAATAGTACCTGAATATGTGAAAGTTGAAGTTTCTAAATATGTTGAAAACGCATCGGTACCTAAATTTGAAAACTGGTTGAACATTCAATATTGGCGGATAACAAACATCGCATTGCAAATGTCCGCCAATATTAATTAACGTCACGTAATAACGCCATAATATTTGGCTTAATTTTTTCGGGAAAATTACGACACATTCCGGAGCAGCCGATCTTAGAAGCCAAACTGGTAATAAGTCCATGTCCAATATGCAAGAATTTATTGGTTAGGGTTTAGCGGGTGTGTTGGGGTCAGGCTTTCATGAAGTACCCAGGTTATTTTGGACATGAACTTACAAGCGCCAAACTCGTGCCCATGACTTTCGCCGCGTTTCGGACCTTCAACCGCGCCATATTGGGAGATTCACGTATTAAAGAAAGTAGCTTTCAATTCGTTGCTAGAGAATGGCGAAGTTGTGTGGCCCAAAGATTTCAAACTGCTGTTTTATTCTTAGTATATGGGGAATTATAATGTTGGTACGTTTAAACATTCTTGTGGCGTACACATGGCCGTTTAAAATGCATTGCATATTGCTGTTTGTCATGTGATGTCAGTTTGTAACTATATTTTATATCTTATAGTCCATAAGGTATACTACATTTTGTCAATTTGTCCAGAAAGGTTGCTCAAAAATTTTGTTTTTGTAGGTATTTCTAGGAATATTTTTCCAAGTAAAGAGTGTTGGTCTGAGGGAAGATGTGGAGAATATGTCTGACTACAAGAAAACATCACGGTGTGTTGCATGTAGAAATTTCCGTTGTTGATTGTTTCAAACAATGTACCTGTATACCTGATGCTAATTAACCCTGTCTCAAACATGAGAGTGAGTTGTGAGAATTCGAAAGTTTATGCGAACGCAAGCCCTAGGTGAGGGTTTACAGTGAACCCGTGCTGTAGGCAAAAGTTTACATAAGTACTTTTGAATTCTCCCAAACTCATTCGAGTGTTTGTGTCAGGTTCACTGACCTCTATATAACTGGACTGCAGGTGCCCCACGAAAAAATGGCCCAATTACACACCATCAGGTACCATCTTGTTAGGTCTTAGCTGTGAAATTAACCAATCACAGATGACACTGACAGGATGCCATTTTGTTAGGTCTAAAATTAACCAATCAGCAAACCAGAAAATCAAAGATGGTGCCGTTTAATTGGGGATACTTTATGTAATACAAAAGTATTGGGGACCTGCAGTCCAGTTATACAGAGGTCAGTGGTCAGGTTACATAAACACAGGGCACCCATTTTCTATTTTTTTATGAAAGAAGGCTAAGAAATGTGCTGTGATGTCACAACCATGTTTGCATAGCCTGATACATGTATAAGCGCGATAAATGACCAATCACAGTGCGCGTAAGACACAACATATATATATATATATATATATATATATATATACATTATATATATATACATTATATACATACATGTGTATATATATATATATATATATATATATATATACATGTATGTATATAATGTATATATATATATATATATATATATATATATATATATATATATAAATATACATACACAGTGAAACCTGAGTTTTGCAACCCCCATGTTTTATGACCACCCGTCATATATGACCACTTTTTCTGGCATGGATGATTTGTAGTTGAAATATACCTGCAATGAGCGACGACCTGCCTTATGTGACCAGCGACCAGTTTTTTGTGTCCCAAACAAGATATGTACCTGTTATGAGTGACCAACTCAATGTAAAACTGCCAAAATACATTAAAGAAATACCCATTTTCTCGTAGTAAACAAACGCGAATGCAACCACATGTGAAACCGGAAGTGTTGCTCAATTGCCTGTTACCGCATTTTAGTCTTGTTTTGCTTCTCTTTTGAGCATTATTTGATGAAAATCTGTGTGAATTTCTCCTGCCAAAGCCAAACACTTTTTAGTTGATGTTTGAGAGTTAATACAATGACTGAACAGTCCAAAACCATGAGTAATATTTGTTAACTTCAGACAAGTTGATCCTGACGATCATTTACCACAACAAGTTTGTATATTTTACAACGGCTACTGGAAGATCGTAAATAAAGCCAAGAGCTTTTAACAGGACCAAACCAGCACAAAAATTGAATCAAATGTAACAAAAACACAGTGCAAAACTGAAGTGAACAACAGTATGAGACCATTTTGATGTGGAGAACATCGGTCTAAGGCCATGATATTAAACACACAAATGTCAAATTTCTTTTATTTCAATATCCAATTAATATTAATAAATCAAGACTGCACTTCTTTGAAGTGTTCTTGCTTTTTCCATTTCCCTTGTAAATTTTTATAAATTGCCATTTTCCTAACCTTGAAACAATGTTTAATATATAAAGAACCGCTGCGGTTGCAGTGCTGCCAAAATGGCTGCTATGACGTCACATCACTACCTGTCTGAACGACCACCTGTCCTTAACGACCACTTTTACGTGGCACCAGGGGTGGTTGCAAAACTCAGGTTTCACTGTATATATAGTTATATATACACCCACCACAGTGTGGTATTCACTTGAATACCCTACTGTGGAGAGGTATTCATGTGCAAGTATCACGCAGGGACACCATGCACAAAAACCAAAATGAGGCTGTTCAACAATGGAGGAACAAGAAGATGTTTCACTTGAACCCTGGTAATGAGGAAATTTTATGAAGGTTTATGAAGAAATTTTTAGATTACAAGAAAATAAAAACTTGAAAAATAGAAAGAATTAGTGCTCAATGAAGAATGCATTTAGAACCCATCTTGCCACAGTTAAGATTCATAGCGTGAAAACAGACAATTATGTAATTTACACATTATTAGTGTTTTCAGCTTGAGTTGGTAAAGTTTTTTCATATGTTTTTGCTGTACAAGCTTTTGTAAGTTAAACTCAGAAAAACTCTGAGCTCCAGATGGGATGCAAACCCACAACCTTCCAAATGCAAGCTGGACACTCTCACCATTGAACCAATGGAACTCAGATGGTAGACCAAGGTTGTTTTCGATATTTATACCTGGGAACTAGTCAATCAATACGTGTGTCACAAGTACTTGTACATACAAGTTCAATAAGTAGTTTATTATATGACTACAAGTGTTGTAAACGTTCTGCGAAACAGTGATGATTCCAGCTTGATGGGGGGGGGGGGGGGGGGTGCTGAGTGAGTGAAGTGAGATCAGGCCTGCAGTGTAGGGTGTGACCGAGGCAGGGTGGAGCACCACTGAGGAAGCTACGGCAGGGGTTTGGGGACACAGCTCCTGGCAGGGCCCAGGGGCTGAGCTGGTGGTGGGGCAGGGGGGGGGGGGAGGGGGGTGAAGCCTGCCAGAAATTTTGTTTTATACCCATTAATACTGTACCTATGAATCATATGATAGCTAATATATGAATCATATATCTATGAATCATATGATAGCATGAAGTTTACACGGACATCGGATGAATGCATCCTTTAATGTACTTGGATTTGACAAGGCAATTGGCAACCCCTCCCTGCACCCCCCTTGGCCAAAGCCAGGGGGGTGCACACTCCCTCCCTGTAAATCCATCACTGCTGTGAAAACTCTATGAAGTGTTAGGCTCATATTCACCACCATCTATCTTGCAAACTAAACAAAAATGGCATACTGTATGTTTTCCCATATTTAAAGTACTTTCCATTTAGCTACAATCCTCAACTTTGTACCCCGTAGTACGCCAAGTAGCATTTTTCTATTGATTTTGTTTGACATGTTGCTCAAGGTTGTAGGTTAAGTACTGTATTTAGATAAAAAAAAAGAAACATCTGAAATTCTACACTGCTGGTCAGAAAGAACTGCTCAATCATACTGGAAATATAGAAATGACAACATAATAATTTTTAGAAAAGCAAAAACAAATTAGACAAGACAGCTGCACACCTGCTGGCGATGTTGTCTTATTCCTAGCTATTAAAGTAGTTAGTCTGGCTAATGGGAGTCCCTCCCAAGCAGTATATACAGCAGGACTCTATGTATTTATATTTTATATATATTTAGTTTTTTGTATACATATTACAAACGAGCATGTGTGATTTTGTTCACGGAATGTCAGAAAGTGCTCAATACCGTAAAGGTAGAGCGAATGTAGTATAGTTTAAGTGGTCTTACCTCAAAATGTTGACTGTACATTCAACATTTTAAGGTAAGACGATCGACTTAAACTATACTATACTATATATATATATATATATATATATATATATATATATATATATATATATATATATATATATATATATATATATATATATATATATATATATATATATATATATATATAGAAAGGTTAGATATACTGCCGAAACAGAGAACGTATAGGAGTCTAACGTTTCGAGCGAAGGCCCTTTGTCAGAGAAAAACGTAAAAAGTGTAAACGAACAATGAACTTATATTTGTGACCAAAAATAAGCCAATCGGATAAAAGTGACAATAACAAATTGATAATGAATGCAAAAAATTAGCCAATCAAATCAAAATAACAATAACAAATCGATAATGAGATGCGAAAGACATTTGCTATTCATCCCGTCGATGAGCAAGAAGGAGGGTGGGGTGGGGGGGGGGGGGGGGGGGGGGGGGAGGGGTGTGAAAAGGATGAGCGAGAGTAAAAGTAGATAAATATATAAAGAGAAAACGCTGTTTATGTCCGCCCTTGCTAAACAGAAACAATGTCTTCAGAGGTGTTAAATAAAAGAAAAACGTTCGTTGAGTCCGTGTGGATGATTGGTACCAATTTTGAAAATGAGACTCTTTTCTAGTCTTTTGCGGCTGACATTACCGCCAGAAATGGGTGAGATGGCACAAACTTGCATGTCCGAAATACAATGGTTGGCACTATTAAAATGTCGGGCAACAGGCTTGTCAACGTCGGGTATTTTCACCGACAACCCTTTAATCTCTTTTTGGTGTAATAAAAATATTCGTGATGGTTTAGTGCGTAGTGCCCTTAGAAAAAATCTACTGGCACCAGCGGGTACTTTTTCTTGCTCCCGTACCCGTTGTTACACGTGTTCCTTTCTTAACTCCGCTACATGTATTTTGGGACCTAAATCTACTTTTGTTATTCAGCATAATTCATCTCTTCCAACATCATTTACTGTATTTCTTGCAATAAATGTTGCATGCTTTACATCGGTGAAACTGGCAGACGTTTATCTGACAGGTTTGCTGAACATCTTCGTTCTGTGAGGAACAATGATGTTGACAAGCCTGTTGCCCGTCATTTTAATAGTGCCAACCATTGTATTTCGGACATGCAAGTTTGTGCCATCTCACCCATTTCTGGCGGTAATGTCAGCCGCAAAAGACTAGAAAGCGTCTCATTTTCAAAATTGGTACCATTCATCCTCACAGACTCAACGAACGTTTTCCTTTTATTTAACACCTCTGAAGACATTGTTTCTGTTTAGCAAGGGCGGACATAAACAGCGTTTTCTCTTTATATATTTATCTATTTTTACTCTCGCTCATCCTTTTCACACCCCCTCCTTCTTGCTCATCGACGGTATGAATAGCAAATGTCTTTCGCATCTCATTATCGATTTGTTATTGTTATTTTGATTTGATTGGCTAATTTTTTGCATCTCATTATCGATTTGTTATTGTCACTTTTATCCGATTGGCTTATTTTTGGTCACATGATTACCTTTCGTATATAAGCTTATTGTTTGTTTACACTCTTCACGTTTCTCTCTGACGAAGGGCCTTGGCTCGAAACGTTAGACTCCTACGTTCTCTGTTTCGGCAGTATATCTAACCTTGAATGTTTATATAAATAACAGCTGTGGCGCTTGCAAAATGGCTGCTGTGACGTCACATCACTACCTGCCATGTACGACCACTTTACCTGGCAACAGGGGTGGCCATAAAACTCAGGTTCTACTTATATATATATATATATATATATATATATATATATATATATATATATATATATATATATATATATATATATATATATATATATATATATATATATATATATATATATATATATATATATATATATATATATATATATATATATATATATATATATATATATATATATATATATATATATATATATATATATATATATATATATATATATTAGTATATATATTAGTATATAGTTCAATCTACAGACATGTCTTTCGTTGAGCTACAGTTCATCAATGTAGCTTGGAACCCATCTAGATGTGAGAACGCCATTTTATTTATCCCCCAGAAACTGCCGGTAACAGCCGCTTGTGGGACAATACTGGACATGCGCACATCTAGATAGCGTGAAGTGGTATTATATGGAGAATATATATATATATATATATATATATATATATATATATATATATATATATATATATATATATAAACTACAGACGGTACCGTTTCGGCCTTTTGGGCCTCATCAGTGTAGTGCTGATAAGCAGGATGAAGGTAACTGCTATTTACAGTCACCTTTGGTGTCTCACAAATTGTGGGACATCAAAACCATGCCAGAGCGCTCAAACTGCAAGCAGTGAGCGTGCGCACAATGCGTAAGCAGCAATGGCTCATCCTGTAGAGCGCTCAATATGACCTAAAGGCCATAGAGCGATATCTAACTACAGACGGTACCGTTTCGGCCTTTTGGGCCTCATCAGTGTAGTGCTGATGAGCAGGATGAAGGTAACTGCTATTTACAGTCACCTTTGGTGTCTCACAAATTGTGGGACATCAAAACCATGCCAGAGCTCTCAGACTGCAAGCAGTGAGCGTGCGCACAATGCGTATATATATATATATATATATATATATATATATATATATATATATATATATATATATAGCACGATCAGTAGAAAAGCTTTTTAAAAACTTTATTATTTCAACGTTTCGAAGACCAAGTCCTTTCTCAAGATACAATTTACAAGTGATGAAAGTTACCATTTATACTTACAAACACAAATAATTATAAATTTGAATTAGAGAAAATCTCTAATATTTGATCCATTTGGGGCAAACGTATTCAATTTGTAAGCCCCAAATCCTTCTCTGTCCGTTGGCTTGCTCCGATTAGTACAATAACTCTGATTTGACTAGAGTTATTTTAGAAAATAATTATTTTGAATTCGACAAAGTATATTGGCAAAAGTTGGGTACGGCAATCGGTACTAAATTTGCTCCTTCGTTTTCTAATATATTTATGTCGCAATTGGAGTCTAGGATATTGAAGGAGTATCACCTGAGCCCTTGGGTATGGTGGAGATTCTTGGACGATATTTTTTTCATTTGGTTGCATGGAAAAGAGTCTTTGCTTAATTTTTTTGAGTATATTAACGACTGTCATGAAACTATTAAGTACACCTGGGAATATTCGGAAACCAAATTATCATATTTGGATGTTTTAGTGCAACTTGTAGATAATAAGAATCTCCACAGATGTGTATTCAAAACCAACGGATACACAATCAGTATTTAGATAACAAGTCGTGTCATCCGAGACATGTTAAGAGAGGAATTCCCTATGGGCAGGCTCTTAGGCCTAGGATGAGACGTATCTGTGATTCAGATGAGAAATTTTATAAAAGACTTAAGGATCTTAGGGGTTGTTTTATTAAGAGAGGTTTTAAAAAGAGTGTAATTGAGCTGCTTATTAAAGCCAAAGCGAAAAGAAGGGCCGATCTCCTTAATCAAGATACTAAAAATCTAGCAAATGAAAAATGTGCTAGAATGCCTCTAGTTGTTAATTTCCACCCAGCGTTGTCAGTTGTAGGTCGGATTATAGATTCGCTTTGGCCCATCTGACTGTCGGATGACATGAAAAAAATATTGTATCTTGAGAAAGGGGCTTGGTCCTCGAAACGTTGAAATAATAAAGTTTTTAAAAAGTTTTTCTACTGATCGTGCTATAATACTGCTATAATATATATATATATATATATATATATATATATATATATATATATATATATATATATATATATATATAAGTTTACTGATCGTGCTATATCTATCTATCTATCTATCTATCTATCTATCTATCTATCTGTCTGTCTGTCTGTCTGTCTGTCTGTCTGTCTGTCTGTCTGTCTGTCTGTCTGTCTGTCTGTCTGTCTGTCTGTCTGTCTGTCTGTCTGTCTGTCTGTCTGTCTGTCTGTCTGTCTGTCTGTCTGTCTGTCTGTCTGTCTGTCTGTCTGTCTGTCTGTCTGTCTGTCTGTCTGTCTGTCTGTCTGTCTGTCTGTCTGTCTGTCTGTCTGTCTGTCTGTCTGTCTGTCTGTCTGTCTGTCTCTGCCTGCCTGCCTGCCTGCCTGCCTATCTATCTATCTATCTATCTATCTATCTATCTATCTATCTATCTATCTATCTATCTATCTATCTATCTATCTATCTATCTATCTATCTATCTATCTATCTATCTATCTATCTATCTATCTATCTATCTATCTATCTATCTATCTATCTATCTATCTATCTATCTATCTATCTATCTATCTATCTATCTATATCTATCTCTGTCTCTCTCTCCGCCTCCGCCTCCGCCTCCGCCTCCGCCTCCGCATATATATATATATATATATATATAACCCTGGTAATATTTAAATATATATCTGTATATATATATATATATATATATATATATATCTATATATATATATATATATACTGTATATATATAATTTGTTTTGTTGTGGTGTTGAAAACTGTGTATTGTGAAACACTTGCTCTAGTTATTTATATACGTGTATGTACGAGGTGTACATGTATCGCATCAATAAATTTTTTTCCCCTTAGGAATTGTTTTGTTGCTGCTGGATTGTATGTTGTCACTTTAATTATTGCTTTTCATCAGAAATGGACTAATCAAAGACTGAGTTCTTCTTCCTCGAAGATGTAAGGCATTTTTGAAAAGTTCGTACAGTATTTTATTTTATAATAAAAGTAGAGTGCTGCGTAGGCAGTGTAGAAACAACAATCGAAATATAGTAAGGTTAGATATACTGTTTCGGCAGTATATCTAACCTTACTATATTTCGATTGTTATTTTATTTTATACACGTTTTACATGTATAATCATTAATAACTGGTGCAGCTTATGAATGTGTTTTGTAGAACACTACTGTACATACTCTTACATTCCGAATTATTGTACAAGGCAAAATACATGTACAGTGGAAAAATCCAGTAGCAATTAATAATAGTACTTGTATGGAGTGGAATAATAGTATAGAGTCAGTGGAAACATCCTAAGAAGTCAGTAATAGTATAGAGCAGAATAATCTTAAGGTGGCTCCATACAGTTTCTTGAAAAATGGAAAATACAAGTTTGAGAGTCCAAAAAACGTGCATAAACAATTCGGAAAAAGAATAAAACTAAATGTTATGCATATTTAAACATTCTGACAATCAAAAACTGTTACCAAATAAATAGCAACAGTTGTTGCTATGGCAACAGTGACGTTTCAAAATGGCTGCCAATCACCTTTCAAACTAATTTAATTCGAAAAAAACTTTGTTAGTGTTACGTTGCTAACGTGCAACATCTTCAGAATAAAAGATAATTGAATTGTGGAGGGTATATATAAGTGTCAAGTCACACGGTACAGGAAATGACTAAAATATAGAAAGTGGTGTATAGACGCGATGTTTTCGTTGTTACCTAATGATTTCTCGATCATCTCTTCCTGTCAGTCTAACTGTACTTCTAATTTTGAACGCTTTATCCGAGAGAAAGTTTACTTATTTCTAAATTCAAACCTCTCAACGACAACATCGCATCCAGACAACTTTCTCTATTTTAGTCATTTCTTGCACCGTGTTACGTGACACTTCAGTCAAAGTAATAATATATCCGACCACGGACTATTTAACAATTATTCGCCGAAGTCGAGGTGATTATCGTTGAATGTTTACCGAGCCGCGAAGCGGCGAGGTAAATATAAACGATAATCACTGAGACTGGGGTGGCTAATTGTTTTAGTAAAATTTCAGGCCTAAGAAGAATAACCAAGAAATTTAAAACAGACATGTCCTTACTGCATGAACAGCACTCTCTAACTGGAAACTCTTTCTTTTGTACCAACATATACAGCCTCTACTGTATAACAGATGGTTTTACTTGTAACATACATGTATATGGCTTGAGTATAGCTGTAAAATGTTCCTCAGCTATAAAATGAGTTCACAGGTCTTTGTAGGAAAACAATTTCTGTAGCTCAACAAGTAAATAATAATAATAATAATACTAATAGTAATAATAATAATAATAATAATAACAATAATAATAATAATAATAATAATAATAATAATAATAATAATAATAATAATAATAATAATAATAATAGTAAGACAGTCAAACCTGTATTAATCAGTCACCATTGGGGATTGAGCTGGTGACCGCTTAACCCAGGTCAGTCCAATACAAAAGTCACCACACGCGGCTTATCTGTCATTTAAAGTTTAAATGGGGTTTAATATATTATATATATATATATATATATATATATATATATATATATATATATATATACATACAGGATATATATATATACATACAGTATATATATATTTATGAAATTCATTACTAATTCGTGAGTTTTGCAGCCAATCCAATTTCAGAAATTACATCACATGTATACCCCTGTAAACCCCATACAAACTAAAACCAATGATGCTAATTAGTTACAACCACTAGTGGATGTATACTCTTCTGATACATCCACTAGTGCTTGTAACTAATTAGCATCTCAATATCCCAAAGGGATTTTTACTATTTATTCATTTCACAAGTTGTTTACAACACTCGCGTCCTTGTTGTGTTGAATATACAATCACTCGCCTTCGGCTCGTGATTGTATATTCAATACAACACGGCCGCTCGTGTTGTAAACATTACATATATAGATATATATATATATATATATAGATATATAGATGTATAGATGTATAGATGTATAGATGTATAGATGTATAGATGTATAGATGTATAGATGTATAGATATATAGATGTATAGATGTATAGATGTGTAGATATATAGATATATATATATATATATATATATATATATATATATATATATATATATATATATATATATATATATATATATATATATATATATATATATATATATATATATATATATATATATATATATATATATATCTATATATCTACATATCTATATATCTATACATCTATACATCTCTACATCTATACATCTATGTAATGTTTACAACACGAGCGGCCGTGTTGTATTGAATTATACAATCACGAGCCGAAGGCGAGTGATTGTATATTCAATACAACAAGGACGCGAGTGTTGTAAACAACTTGTGAAATGAATAAATAGTAAAAATCCCTTTGGGATATTGAGATGCTAATTTGCTAATTAGTTACAAGCACTAGTGGTTGTATCAGAAGAGTATACATCCACTAGTGGTTGTAACTAATTAGCATCATTGGTTTTAGTTTGTATGGGGTTTACAGGGGTATACATGTGATGTAATTTCTGAAATTGGATTGGCTGCAAATCTCATGAATTAGTAATGAATTTCACAAACATCTATACATCTATATATATATATATATATATATATATATATATATATATATATATATATATATATATATATATATATATATATATATATATATATATATATATATATATATATATATATATATATATATATATATATATATATATATATATATATATATATATATATATATATATATATATATATATATATATATATATATATATATATATATATATATATATATATATATATATATATATATATATATATATATATATATATATATATATATATATATATATATATATATATATATATATATATATATATATATATATATATATATATATATATATATATATTATATATGTATGTATTATATATATATATATATATATATATATATATGTAATGTTTACAACACGAGCGGCCGTGTTGTATTGAATATACAATATATAAGTGAGTTTTGGTTCACGAAATTTTAGAGAGTGCTCAATACCATATAGATAGAGCAAAATATAAAGCATGAAGTATAGTTACCTTAAAGTCTTCGCTACCAGAGTTTTCACCCTAAACGGGATCATCAGGCGACTGATGATCCCGTTTAGGGTGAAAACTCTGGTTGCGAAGACTTTAAGGTAACTATACTTCATGCTATATATATATATGGATGTTCGGTAAATAAATACTCTATTTACTGTGTATCCATTGTTTTGTGCTTTGTAAAAATACTTATGAACAGCCGTAACCTTCAGTGTTCGTAAGTCAACTGAGAATAAAGAGAGTGAAAAATTAAACAGAACAACGAACACAAACTGATTACAGTATTTGTAAATTGTAAGAGTGTTTCTTCACAGTTCAGACAGAGCTAGGCCATAGGAAAATAGTCCTCTAAAACGTCAGACAAATTTTGGAAGAGTAATCATCAATAAGGGAAAGCGTGTACACAGAGTACATTTTCGTGTAACTGGTTAAAAACAAAGTTGACAGAAGAGAAGTTTAAAGTACTTGAATAAAACGCCGTTAATGGCTGAAATATTAGTCTTTTCAACCTTATCAATTAAATATTGTCGTACTTGTTTTGACTTTTTCGGGCAAGTTTGCTGGAAATTGTCCAATTTAATATAATACTATAAAGAAAGTTGTCGAGTCGATTAAGACACTTGATCTATTCATAGCTAATAGAAAATATGACATGGTTTGGAAGCTCAACAAAAGTCATTGTTTTATGTTTTTGTTCAGGTTTATGGAAATTTTTGCACTTTCACGGTTACTGAACATATTGTGTTTTCTGTATAATGAAGCAATCATCCAATAGCAACGTTTGGGTTCAATCACTCAACTGTACTGTTTAATTATTAATAAACCTAAAACAAAGGATTTGGCACCTTCATGTACCTTTCAACATGAATCGTAGCTTGATCGTTAATCGCTTTGAAGTTTGCCGGGTTTCCAAACCATGTATATTTTCTATTAACTATGATCTATTAAGTGATTAAAGAAAGACTACGAAAGCTGTCAAACCCAATTATTACGGTATTACCATATCGTGTTACTTATAATTATTTTGGTGAACGTTTAATACAGTTCCAAAACAATGAAATATTTACTTTGGGACTGTATAAACGTGACCGCATCCGCTTAATAGAGGTGACCGTTTAACAAAGGTCACTTTAATAGTATTAAGGTTATGAAATTTTCGGGACTTTGCGAGGTGACCGCTTAATGAAGGGTGACCGCTTAATATGGGGAGTGTTATCTGTCCCAGCTATATTACTAATTATGAAGAGTATTGTATTACTGCTAAAACTGGCGAGCCGAGGCCACTTACCTGAAAGTTAATACATTTCTAAATTTGAACTGACCAATCCTCTTTGGCTGTCCAGCATATTAAGTTAAAAAGATACAGGATCTGTCAATTTTTTCATATTCGTGAAGAGCGTGAGATAAACTGGAAATGCTGATTCAGTTTGTAATCCTGCATGGCCTCGGTTCGCCTGTTCGAGCAATAATAAGGAGTGTGTAACACCCACTGATAAGCAATGCTATAGATTTATACTGACTAATTAATGTATGATAATATACAGTGTATGGCATCTGAATTACTAATAGGCAATCAGTGGGTATACAAATGATCTCTACATGTAATTAAACGTTGGAATTCTATTTAGAGAGTGAGGAGTATGACTTTTTTAAAAATGTAGACTCTTCAGCTGTTTGGGAAACTTTTTCGTTTTAGTGAACACTTTGTACATTTACATGCATCTCAATGATTGTTTTTGCAGAAATTGTGTGTGGCATGTATGTATAGTCATATACAGAGTTGTCTTTTTGAGTGAAATGAATTAGTCCAAATATTGCTTGTCATCGATGTTAAGTGCGGAAACAATACATGCAGGCGTAACCTTAATGACTGCCACCAACACAAGATTCTGCCTTTGCTGGCTAGCACTATACACAAATCTGATTCGACCATTACTCACATTTTCCTGCATTAGCTTTTCTTATTAGTAAACCATAGCTACGAATTATGTTTTTGTTTGCATTTTTGTCGTATTATGTACTCGAATGTTTATTTGCCGGCTAGCGGTAATTGATTTTTCGCTATGCATGGGGTCGGGCATTGTTGTAAGCTCGAGTCCGGACTATTCGAGGGTAAGACATTGACTCGGCTAAATAAGACTCGAAAAATCCTTGAAATATTCGTGGCTGTAACTGTTTTATTTTAACTTCGCTTTTGAGAGGATCACTTTATTTTGTAAGAGAATAAAAATTGTTTTTCACGATTACTATTGGTAACGATGTGATCCAGTCACAAGTGATGTTCAAATATTGTATCTAATGAAACATTGGAAAGAGAATAAGTTTTATTAAGAGACACTAAATGACACTCATGCAGGTGATTTTCTACATATAGACGTACGATTTTACGTCACTTTAACTACATTTCACATGCAGATGCTATACCGCTTTGGAAGCACATCATATGGCTGTAAATTTGCAATCTTAGGTCTCTATTTGAGCCTCAGTCAGTAGTTAGAACGTGCAATTGCCAATTAGAACGTGGTTAGTTTCAAAAATGAGCGATGATAATATTATTGTAGTCTTCTCCCTAAAAGTTTCTTGTCGAGTCTTGGTCCCTTCGTGACATTCTGAACGGACTTTACCATTTTTTGTATCTGCGCAACGCGCAGATATATTGCTATCGTGTTGTATGTGTGTGTGTGTGTGTGTGTGTGTGTGTGTGTGTGTGTGTGTGTGTGTGTGTTCCGGCGTGGGTTAACTTTTTGGTGTAACCGCTGACCTGTAATATGTGCAGTAGTGTGACTGTTTATATTTCCTCGCCGTGTTGTATGAACTAAGGAGCGAGACGAAGAACAACATTATTTTCGAAGAAAGTCAATTGCAATGCTGTATGATTGGAGTAGTATGATTCAGGGATACTTTAAAATGATTGCGTCTGACCGTATGCCAAGTGATAGCATAATAATTCAATTTGATATTTGCGCTCATCTCAGTTCAAATAGATTTTTCTCCGTTGCTATTCTATACGATTTGTTCTAATTCACATATGTTGTACAGAATTTAACGCTCTATCTAATCGTACAAGTTTCCCAAATGGCACAAACCTACAGACGATTGATTTACTTTAAATATGACCGTGTTCGACCGTACGCCAAGTAAATAGTGTAATAATGCAATTCGATATTTGCGCTCATCTCAGTTCAAATATATTTTTCTCCGTTGCTATTCTAATACGATTTGTTTTAATTCACATATGTTGTACAGAATTTAACGCTCTATCTAACCGTGCAAGTTTCCCAAATGGCACAAACCTACAGACGATTGATTTACTTTAAATATGACCGCGTTTGACCGTACGCCAAGTAATTAGCGTAATAATGCAATTTGATATTTGCGCTCATGTCAGTTCAAATAGCCTTTTCTCCGGTGTTATTCTATACCATGTTCTCTAATTCACATATGTTGTACAGCATTTAACGCTCTATATAACCGTACAAGTTTCCCAAATGGCACAAACCTACAGACGATTGATTTACTTTAAATATGACCGCGTTCGACCCTACGCCAAGTAAATAGCCGTATAATGCAATTTGATACTTGCGCTCATCTCAGTTCAACCACAGTGTGGTTCAACTGATATATTTTTCTCCGTTGCTATTCTATACGATTTGTTCTAATTCACATATGTTGTACAGAATTTAACGCTCTGTCTAACCGTGCAAGTTTCCCAAATGGCACATACCTTCAGATTATTGATTTACTTTAAATATGACCGCGTTTGACCGTTGGCCAAGTAAATAGCGTAAATAATGCAATTTGATATTTGCGCTCATGTCAGTTCAAATAGCCTTTTACCCGGAAACGGGTGAAGTCTGCACGCAGGCTATTTCTCCGTGTCCGTACCTACATACATGGCACAAACCTACAGACGATTCAGGGGTATTTAGATCTGCGGTAGCCGTGTTATTGGCCATTTGGATATATCTTCCAGCAGTTAGATAAACTGGTTAAGTATTTTTAACGTGACTTATAGTAAACTTGTGAGTGTGATCTACCACAGTTTTTGTGAGTCATGATGAGTCATGATAAAAAATTATTAAGGTCAGAGAACGTGTACTTTCTCTTTAATTATCTTATAAGATATCGCTAAAATCTTATAAGATTTTTCTTAAGATCTTACAAGATTTTCCAAGATCACACAAGATCTTGACATGATTCTCACAGTGGTGGGTTTGCGCAGATACATGTACGCATAGCGGACCTTTTGTTGTTGTCTTATTTCTGAGCAGTACTTTAATTTGTTTTTCTAGACCTAACTTCCAAATGTCGCGATTAGAATAAATACGAAGATTACTAACATAACCAAAAGCAGTTGTAAAGATCAACTGCGACAGATGAAATGTACAGTTCTTCAAGTAACTTCAAATAACGTATGATGCAAGATACTAAAACTTTATATAAAATGTAAATTATAAATTATGTCTGTTATATAAATATAATTTTAATTTTAATTATTTTAATAATAATTATTATTATTAATAAAATATTAAACAATAGGTTCAGGATTTTTACTGTGAATTTGCAGTGCATTGATACTATTGCTCTATCATGGCCTAACCGTTGTGCTAAACGATACTTAAAATCCAATAAAATTCAACTTGTAATGATAATCTTGCCTAATGTGTTCTGAACTGGTAATACATTTTCAATATAAATCTAGGATATAAGTCGTACGTCATGATAAAATATAAATAGGTTAAAGAAAAATTATGTGGTAAAAATAATTCAATCAAAAGTAAAAAATAGATGGCTAAATAAATAAATAAATCGTCTTGTAATAATTCTGCAGACACGCTGTTCAATCTAACTTGTGGTCTAACAACGACGTCAACAACAACAAAAACAACAACATCAGCAACAACGATAACAACAACAACAACATCATCAGCAGCAGCAACAACAACAACAACAACAACAATAATAATAATAGTAATAATAATAACAAAACAACGACAACAATAACAGCAGCAGCAGCAGCAGCAAGAGCAACAACAACAAATCACTATCATCAACAGTGAGTCAATGACAGTAACCACAAAAGCAACAACAAATGTGTACATGATGAAACTAACGCAATCGTTAATTTTTTGAAAGTTTTCATCGCGATGATTGTATAATTTATGATATATTTGTCGATATACACCGCGTTTAGTATTTATTTAAAAAATAGGAATCCTTTATTAAAAATATTTATTATTTAGCAAGCAAATAAACAATAAACGTGGTGCATGTGTACTCAAACATATCATGAATTAACAATCGAAATATAGTAAGGTTAGATGTACTGCCGAAACAGAGAACGTAGGAGTCTAACGTTTCGGGCGAAGGCCCTTCGTCAGAGAGAAACATATCATGAATTAGCCCAACACGTTAATTAGTGCCAATTGTGAATAACGTGACGACAGAGTAAGTCTTTAAAACGTAGTAAATAAATTTCTGTTTAAACAAAAGCCTTTGGTTTATATGTGTCAGAAATTTAAAATGATGCTCAGATACAATACATTGCCCATGATAAAGTGCCTATGAAACGAAAATTAAGTTTGTCTTATTTGAAAGAACACTTAAAATGGTAGAGGAACATTTTTTGCAGTTTTTAGTGCAAAGTTTCACAGAAACTTTGCAGTATTGTGATGAGTGGCGAAAATTCACACGATAGATACATAGATACATAGATACATAGATAGTGTAAACTTTCCGGGGGGTAAACTTACCAGGTGTAACGACATATATACTTGTCGTGGTTGAAAGGCTAAAACCAGTGAAAATGTGAAACACTAGTATCAGTCTTTCATAGACGACAAATATTTATGTCGCTTAAAGCTCGTAAGCCCTATAAACAGCGATAACAGACAGGTTTGTACCTTATCTATGGATATTTCTTGAAAGACGTGTTTATCTTAATATACCAAGAATGAAAGAAGTTTCCCCCCGGAATATATTAGAATACCACTGCGCACGCGTGGTTTTGTTTGC
Source organism: Corallium rubrum (assembly GCA_964035015.1). Classification (NCBI taxonomy): domain Eukaryota; kingdom Metazoa; phylum Cnidaria; class Anthozoa; order Scleralcyonacea; family Coralliidae; genus Corallium; species Corallium rubrum. The sequence continues at coordinate 212,234 of CAXIUP010000176.1, read as the reverse complement.
GACTGGCGAATACAACAATGGCGGAGAAACGCAAAGGAGTGATCGATTTTTCTTCTCGAAACAACGAATTTCTAGGCTTTAGTGCATGGCTAATTAAATATGGTCTGGGCGAAAGGATTTATTGTCTGCCCAGCGGAAGGTCAAAGGTGCGAATAAATATTAAAAGCTTTATATTTAACTTTAATATGATGTGGCACGTTGACGATGTTTGTGAAGTCGGTTTGTAGAGTGTTGTTGGTTCGTGTCTGTTATATTTTCAGCTCAGTAACAAATTCTGTATACTGGAGATCGTAGACTGTCTTCGCATTTTGATTTGGCGTTCAATAAGCAACTGTACGAAGAACCCTGGCCATATAGTAAACATGAATATCTAGTTCTACATGTACCTATACCTGCGTGAACTTAGCGCGTGATTGAGCAGACGATTCGCAAGGCTACATAACGTGAAGCTAGCAACATCATCAGGCGATCGTAATTTGTGAAGGCAACAAAAACTTACTTATCTTGACATCCACTTGACAAATTTCAGTCAATTTTGATCTGCATTGACTGGACGTCCAAGCTTTTTATACCAAAATTTCGAGGAGTTTAAAAATATCTTGATGTTATTAAACAGACCGGAAAACAATAGTGAAGGGCACAAAAGACGTCTGTATTCGTGTTTGTCGGAGTTTATAATTTTTTTTGCGTTCTTGAAGAGAAAATGACTCTTTAAGAATCCCTCGAGATTCGATTTTGGGTTGTTTGTCTGAGTTTTCGCTTGTATTAAATTAACTTGGGCTTTGCTCAAGCAAATGGACTGGCAGGTTGCGGGGCTGGCAGCTCTGTCCGTACACGTGGCAAAAATTGTTATTACTAGAAACTTTGCACTATCCTTGGGATCTAGTTCGTTTCCTTGCTTCGTTCTTGAGATATTTTAGTTTGTTTGATATGCAAATTAGACATTTTGACGTCACACGCGCATTTTGAGTTATCGAAAAAGTTATAAATCTTTACTATTATCAAATATAGCAATCACTTGAAGATCTACATGTTTAGTGTTGTGGGGAAACACATCCACATCCTTCATTCAAATTAATTTGGCTTGATAATAGAAAAGAAATCTAACCTTCTCCAATAGCTCAATATGCACCTACGACGTCTAATTTGTATATCAAACAAACTAAAATATCTCAAGAACAAAGCAAGGAAACGAAAAACTGCAGAAGAAGTTACTCTATAATTTTAAGTGTTCTTTCAAATAAGACAAACCTAATTTTCGTTTCATGGGCATTTTAAATAATAATTGTTAATAACAATTCTTATACATCATTCGGTACTACTGGGCACGGCCAACATCTTTGGAAGGTACTATATTAATGAATTAAAGAATGGCAGAAGTGTTCACTGCCCTTATTAAGTGCTTATTATTATTATTTATGAACTAGAAATTACTATCGCAAGTGAAGTGCTGCCTCAAATGGGACAAAAACCTTTAGCCTACTCCAGAAGCAACTCTGTAGTCTGTGGCCAATGTGACAACCCCTTGCCCACTCCACCCAAGATTGCCCACTCCACCCAAGATTGCCCACTCCACCTAAGTTTGCCCACTCACCCAAGTTTTTCTCACCTCTTCCCCATAAGAGCCCAGAGTTGCCTGGAAGGATGCTGGAAAGTCCCAAAATTTAATATTAATTACAATAGACAGAGTATTTACACATTTCTTCTATATTTTTTTAATTATAAAATTGAAAACTACAAGTTACTATAACTTATCGCTTGACATAATATGACAAGGGTTTTGACAGGATATACACACAATAATATACAAATATTAAACAATCATGCCTCTTGCTCTAATGCTGTGGCAAAAACTGTCAATGCAATTCCAAGTGCTTAATTATGTTTTGACAAATCTAGAGCTTTAATAAAATTATACAATACAGCAATGTACCATTAAGCCCAGAATTTGTATCAGTCAACATTCACACACGCAGTCAGAATGTTGATCAGCGAAAACACAATGAACCCACACCAATATACACCTAGAAATAGAAGAAAACAACCGTGAAATTTCCTACCAAGGAACACGGTTGTCAGTTGTAGAAACTGATATCTTACCTCGACAAGATAAACTCTCCTCAACGAAATTGTAAGACAGTTCACAACTTAGTGTGTCGTGGCATTGCCATTTGCCAATTTAGAAAATCCATCGCCGTCGTGGTGTTGACAACTTCTGATCGACGTGTCTCAATGGACGAGTTCTTTGACTTGTCTTCTAACCAACGGCAACAAACAACAGTTGGTATAAGTTGTCCAGCGACATCTCTCACGAGGAATGAGATCATGGTTGTCGAGTTCCACTCGATAGTTTGTGCTGTTAACAGCGCTGATAAACTCATGAAAGAGCACTGCTTTCCTCGAGACTGGCCACTGAAACCTTCATGACCTTGATGAATACTTCCACGAGAAAGTAAAGACATCATGTATTTGTTCTTATCGTGAATTTTCTGTCGAGGAAGAAGCTGAACCGGTAGCGGAACATGCGCACTGAGTCACATCAGCTCATATATGGATGACGTAATGCCGACAGACAAACATTTTACAAACGCAAAATTTAACAAATCGAGATCTTGGTCGGCTATACATAGCTCGGAAAAAGGACTGGGCACGAGGCAACGTCAAGAATAGTGTGCTGCCTCGCTGACGCTCGGCAGCAATTATTTATTTAACTATAATTACAATTAACAATTATAACAACTGTAACAATTATAACAATTGTGGCAAATGCATGTAACAGTTATAACAATTTAAAACAGTTTACAACAATTTAAAACAATTTAAAACATTTTATAAAACAATATAAAACAGTTTAAAACCAATTTAAACCCATTAAAAGCAATAGTTTTAAACAATTTAACGTGTCTATGACACAAAGATTACGTTTGTCCTATTTGAAATACGAATTAAGATTACAGAGTAACTGCATCTTTTGCAGTTTTTTGTTACTTTGCTTCGTTCTAGTTTGTGTAGATGTCACATCACATGGTGTGACGTACACGTGCATAATGAATTATCGAAGAAGGTTATATATCTTTGCTATATTATCAAACGAAATCACTTGACATTCTACATGTTTGGTGTTGTGAGAGAAACACGTACCCATATGGTTCCTTCAACTTAAGTTTGGTTTGATAATAGGGAAGATATAGACCTTATTTAAAAAGAAAAAGAAAACCACAAAAACAACAGCTTCCATAGCTCAGTGGTCAGAGCATTGCACTAGCATCGCAGGGTCGCGGGTTCAATTCCTAGCCGGAAGGCCTTGATGTTGCATTTTTCATGTTTACATTTTTCAGTTTGGTCTTATAATATATATATATATATATATATATATATATATATATATATATATATATATTCCACACTAGAAATTTTCCTTCACCAAAATCACCTAGATTATTCAAAAATGACCGCCGAATTAGAATTCTTTGATGGGCATATAAATTAGCCCTTATGATCTCGTTAAAAATTCTTTTGAATTTCCCGCGTGAAAACGAGTTCATGAGGGCTAATTTATATGTATATAAAAGAATTTTATTTCGCCGGCCATTTTTGAATAAGGTCTATATAGCCTTCTCCCATAAGTTATTACATGTCAAACAAACTAGAATATTAATTCTTTGAAAGTTTTCATGGCGATAATGTAATATAGATAAGTTTTGTGGAAACACAGCGTAAGGTATTTATTTGCTAAGCTTTCGGCCTGTTGACTCAGGTCTTCATCAGAGCAATAACAACAAGCTGTTGGCTCACGTCATTTATAAACTAAGCAACTGATCAATTAAATCATGTAATAATACAATGGCGTATAACGTTAATTATAATAAATGAAGGCCTGAGTCAACAGACCGAAAGCTTAGCAAATAAATATTTTACGTGGTGTTTCCACAAAACTTATGAAAATCAAACTAGAATATCTCAACAACGAAGCAAGGAAACCAAAAACTGCAAAAGATGTTACTTTCAAATAAGACAAACTTAATTTTCGTGTCATAGGTCATAGTCAATCGAGATATAGTCTGGAAACTTAGCTAAAGTCTTTGGTCTATCTTTTTGTTCGCCTTTATGCATTTTTGTGCACGGTGCACGGTCACTGAACACATTGTATTTTAGTATAATGAACGAATTGTCCAATAGCAACGTTTCAGTTCAGTCATTCAACCGTGCTATTTAAATATTAATAAACCTAAAACAAAGGATGTGCACGGTGTAAGGTACGGTTCAACATAAAATCACAGCTCATTATAGGCGCTTTGAAGTTTTCCGAGTTTCCAGACCATATCTCGATTGACTATGCATAGGTTAAAACTACATCTTTTGCATTTAAATTATTGGCAATTGGTGGTTGTTGGTTTGTAGGAATTCTTAAGAATAACTAATCCCCTAGAATTAATCAATCTACAATGAAAAAACAAAGGAACTTATCCCATGCAAACTAACCCAGACCGAGTCGAATGACGTTGGAGTCACTCCGTATAATGTGGCCTGCGTGCAGACTCATATTACATCATATTTAATTTGTGTAATTTGAGTCTGCACGCAGGCTAAGTATACTGGAGTAACTCATTTCTACTGCATGTGCCAACTATAAACAGTGACGAGTGCATCTTGCCATCAATGCTCTTCGAAGACGTCATTTGTTTCGCAATTATGAGGATTATGTATTTTCTCAAATCAAAATTTTATAATAAACTTAATTGTTCTAATTTTTGCAAATGCTGCATGGGATTGTTGTAAATTGTTTATTTATTTATTTATTTATTTATTAAGTTTTGCCACAAGTTTCAACAAGAGTAGTAATTAATTAAAATTAAAAAACAGTTTAATTACTCATAGTGAAAGTTAAGTTACACAGTAAAATATAAAATAATGTGGCAGGGTTGCCGCAACAGCGATCGCCAATTACTGCTGTTCCAATCACAAAGAAAAGGCCATATTAATGATTTAGGTTGTGTTAATTGTTATTTTGTAAGTATTAATTATTAACCATTAATTATAATTGTCAAGTATTAATTACTAGTTCTTAAGTATTAATCGTCAGTCGCCGACTAGTGGCTATAAGTTAACGGGGGTTTACTTATTCCCAGGGTCACTCATCGCTTTCACACCGACACATGTTTTTAGCTTGAGCGAATCTGGTAAAAAACCGGAGACATTGTTTATTTCTTTTTACAGCTAAAGAACACAAATCAAGAAATCAAGTTTTGCACTACTATGATGATATACAGCTGTGACCTGTTTGTTTAATCCTATCTTTTATTTTTCCCTGTTGATATTTTTTCATACATGCGATGCCGTATTATTAAAACCTATCTCTTTAACACTTTGAAGCCTGACGACGAGTCTTTAAGGTTTACCCTGGCTAACGCCAGACGATTTTATTCAGCACAGGGAGAGCTCCAGGCCTCAAAGTGTTAACACACTGTCGATTTATTTGAATTTCATTCAGTTAATTTGTGATTCAGTTTATCTGTTCCTTAGCGATCCAAATTATATAATATCGGTCTTTAACGCGGTATATACAAAGACTTGAAGAAATGCTTGCAGTACTTGCAGTACTTGAAGAAATGACAAGAGAATCGTAGAATCACTTCTGTTGAGAAAACTCTTTACGAAACATTTGAAGTCAAAGCTCTATGTATTTATATTGACAGTGATACAGCGGTAAAACGCCAATAGAGTCAACCGCCAAAGACGTATCTACTATCTGTGTTATTATTTTTTTTCAGTTGTTAAACAAATAGACGTCTGGGCATGAAAACCTTGCAAAGTAGTTATGAAACAGTTTCTAATCTAGTGATCAAATTGTTTATAAAAATTGGGAAATTTCGACGTTCTGCATGTGTGTTTACAACAGCCACTCAACTACTTGTACAATATAAAAAACTAACTTCATCTGCGTACGTATTTTGTTTTATTATGGCTTTTGAAAGATTAAGAAGCTAGTTCAAGTAAATACACAACAGCAAGTATTTGCTTTGATTAGTTGAAATTTTCAAGATGATAGACTCTATATTATAGCTTTTTGAAAGACAGGATGATGAACTTGCTCCATCTATCAAAAGGAATTGAAGCTACTAAGATTTTTCTAATGGTAGCATAGTTTTTAACAATTTAACCATTGTAATATCTACAATCATTGACAAAATTGTTGTATTACAAAGGCAACATGTCATTAGCATTTTTTTGCTTCATTTCTATTATTAACAGACATCGATTGTAAATATTTTGAATAAGTAACTACAACGTGTTTTGTATATTTGAACGGTATAACATTTGTACACAAAATTGCTTTATACAGGGTTTCTGCATGTTGAAGTAACATTCACTAACATTCGGTATACCGTGACGCAGTAATAAAAATATGGAAGGAAAATGCGTGTACATGCAGATTTTTGTAAAAAATAGGCAACTTTGTTATTTAAGGGTTCTTTTTCTCGTGCAATTGTCGTATTGGTAATTTTGTAGTAGATTATCTGGCACGTCTTAAATAGTGTTGGCACTGCTTTCTCCATTTGATGTTATGATCCCGTAACAACGTTAAAGTTGTTGGTCAAATTTACTTGAGAACTGAAAAAAGTGCGTCTCGTATATATTCTAAGTGTTTTATTATTGACATTAAATTTCCAATCTTGCTTAGCTTTCAAAATTTACAGCGTCGTCTCTACCGTATAATGCAATTGTTAACGTAGGTCATTTCTTTCCACCTAGGATATCTGAAGAGTTCTAACCACCTCGAGCTTTCTTGTTGGATTCATATAAATTTTACAGGTCAAATCTATTTCAAATCTCGATTGTCATTTTTTTTACTCCGATTCTTGAAAAATGGATTTATTTATTTACTTATTTATTTACTTATTTACTGATTCACTTATTTACTTATTTATTTATTTACTTATTTGCTTATTTACTTATTTGCTTATTTACTTATTTGCTTATTTATTTATTTATTTATTTATTTATTTATTTATTTATTTATTTATTTATTTATTTATTTATTACACAACAACACTTCACATCGCAAGTACTGTGGTAGGGCAACTATTACAGTAGACTAGAGATGGGTTTACACAATACAACTACTAATAGGCTTAATTAAACAATCAACAGCGAAAAAACGAACAACCAAGATTTCCAAGTACTTGGATCTTCAGAGCCATAAAGTTTACAGCAGTAACAAAACAGTATTTTGTATTTTCAGTATTTTTCAGCAGTAACAAATCAGTATATATATATAAAACATATATATATATATACATATATACGTGTGGGTTTTGGTCTACGAAACGCAAAGAGTGCTCGATAACATATAGTTAGAGCAAATATAGATTTTCGCTTACCTCAAAAGTCTGCAACAGGCTGTTTCAACAGGCTGTTGCAGACTTTTGAGGTAAGCGAAAATCTATATACATATATATATATATATATATATATATATATATATATATATATATATATATATATATATATATATATATATATATATTTTCGCTTACCTCAAAAGTCTGCTACAGGCTGTTTCTGCCTGAAGATTCTTTTTTAGATGAAACAGCCTGTAGCAGACTTTTGAGGTAAGCGAAAATCTATATTTGCTCTAACTATATGTTATCGAGCACTCTTTGCGTTTCGTAGACCAAAAACCCACACGTATATATATATATATATATATATATATATATATATATATATATATATATATATATATATATATATATATATATATATATATATATATATATATATATATATATATATATATATATATATATATATATATATATATATATATATATATATATATATATATATATATATATATATATATATATATATATATATATATATATATATATATATATATATATATATATATATATATATATATATATTGTATATATATATATATGTATTATATATATATATATATATATATATATATATATATATATATATATATATATATATATATATATATATATATGATGAAAAAACCAAACATGACATGAATGATGAATGAATATATATATATATATATATATTATTATTATTATTATTATTATTATTATTATTATTATTATTATTACAATAATTGACTATATGTATCGTTACTAAAGTACGGTGGTCATTATTTATTATGCTCATGCTTGTAACGCAGAGATTTTAATTAATAACCGCGATGCAGCTTTATAAAATGTACATTATATAAGTTAAAATATTGTATAATTATGTATGCTATTTAGCAATTAGATTGAGTTTAAAATTTCTGAAGTGATCGTCTCATACATGTATAAAGTGATAACATAATACATTTTACTCAGTAAACTCATCTTAATTTATTGGAAATAAATAAATTAGATAAAAGTAATTTAGTGAAATGGATATACAGTAAGGTATGAAACTAATCTGGATATTTTCTAAGTATAATTACAAAAATTAGCAAAAAGAAAAGTATAAAAGTTGAAATAATGGCAGTTTAAGTTAAATGGAAAAGTAGGCATGCAGATAAAGACAGTAATTCAAAATAGATCAGGAAGATTAAATAAGTTTTTGTATTTTTACACACGTTTGTTTGTTTGTTGAACAAAGCATTATCCAAAGCTTTAAGGATTTTTGCTGTATAAACGGTCGGTGTAATACTGAGTGTCAGTCTTGGCCTGGCCATTTTTTTGGCTGTAGAACAATTGCTGAGTATTGTAGAACAATGACTGTTTATAAGCCTGTTGAATGTATATGTCATAAGTAATTTTATTTGTGTATCACATATTATTTCTAAACAAACTGAAATAGGGAAGCTGTACTATCTATAGACACAGTGCCGTGTTTGCCGTCAAAAACCTCGCGCGAAGGGGACAACGAAGGAATGAACTTTGTTCATTTAAGATCTTAAGAGGCTATAGTATAATTTTTACTTTATTTTTTCTAAAGCGAACATATTTAAGCCACCCGACAATTTAAAGAAAAAATATAAACGCACATCCGAAAAAGAATATCTTGCGAAATCCAAGATATAGAAATTAGATATGGATATAAGTCAAGACGAAAAGATGAAATGGACATGCAATATTTGGATTTTATACCAAAGTCATCATCAGACCAAGCTGAAGCGTCTAAAATATACGTTCTTTATATTTACAAGGTACAACAATCAAAGTAGGATTACATAATTCGAATTTAAAATTGAAATTTTTGAAATCAGGTAATAGGATTTTATTATATATATATATATATATATATATATATATATATATATATATATATATATATATATATATCTTATTAGATGTTTTGGTGTGTAGTATCGCTGTATATATATATATATATATATATATATATATATATATATATATATACATATACCTATTTTTGCACATTTTACTTCCGCTACTATTCATACTTCCGGTGAGTTGTTAGCGATGTGATGGAGTGAGGCCGTGAGGCATGGTGTAAGTTCTTTGCTCTTTTTGCTTTTGGAGTTGGACAAAAAGTTTAACAGCTTTGCCTTCTGATCAAGGTGTTCTTGCACATTGTTGTTAGATTTCGAAATAGACTGAGATGTTGGTGACAACTCCGCTTGATCATAAATATGTGCACCAGTGTGAAGTATGTATGCACCAACACCGCTGCCAAACGTTTGCGCATGCGTGAATTCGCTGAGTAAACATTGCAAGAGAAGTGGGAATTAACCGTGGCGACAACAACCAGACAGTGAAGACTAAGTAAGACTCGACTATTCATTTGTGTTTTAAAAAAAGGGTAAAGAAAATTACGAAGGGGGTAAATTCAGAATATGTTACAATATTGACAAAGAAGCCATGCACAAATTACCTACCTTATCTTTTTGCTAGTATGCTTATAATTTTAACTTTTGTGTCGGACTCTCGGACCAGTCCAAATATTTCAGTGTTTTCCCGCTCTTTTTCCGAGGACGAGCTCGGACGTCGCACATGCGCAAAACGTTTGGCAGCGGTGTTGTATGCACCACATTCAGCCATCGGTCTGATCTTTCTCGGCCTACTCCCACCTTTTCTAGCGCGGTAAAGAGCCTCTGCAGAGGGGAGAGTCCTTCGATTCAGGCTTCGGTTTTGTGATTGCTGCAATAACACTACCATCAGTAGCCAGAGTGAACGCCTGACCCAGGCGTCTTGTTAATCTAACACTTGGCTTGCCAGTATATATGTCCACCTTGTAAACATAAAGAACGTAGATATTCTATTTTAGTCACAATGTCTGACGATGGCTTCGGAATAAGTAGACTAAATATTACAATTTAATTTTTTTGTCTTAGTGTTTTTGATCTATATTTTGAATTTTTCAAGATGTTCATTTTCGTATTCAGAGTTTTATATTACATAAACTTAAGTTCAATAAAAACCGAAACGTTTTCTATTCTAAAATTTTGAAATGCCAAAAAGAGTTAATAGTGATATCCAAATATCAATTTAATATATTAGTGCTATTTCGTTTCAGATTGATCGAGTCGCATTAGAAAATGAAGATAGGAATAATTATGATGAACGTCAACAACGTACTGCTATTAAATAAATTGGAAAATCTTTTTTACACAATACATTCGTCACTACATTTTTGCAAATGGTACACACAAATATATTTTTTGTATATTTTAAGTCGACAATTTTGTTGGATTGATTGAAAATTGGAACTGGCACGGATCGAGTGGTGTATTGGTTCAGTCTTAGTTAATATTTGTTTTTGTGTTCAACGGTATAGATCGTTTGCACGTGACATCATTTCTGATGTCTGCCATCTTGGTTGATTTTTCGGTTGGCAAACACTGTTGACAAACCGATGACTGTTATGTATGTTTTGGCACATACATGACAGTAAATTAATTGAAATCAATCAAGATAGCGTCCGATGTCACGTGATTACAAACGGTCTATTTTGTTCCACAAGTAAATTCCTAACGCAGCCACGAGGCGAAGAATCAGACATAGCTATTTAACGCTACTCAATAAAAGTATATGAACGTAGCTTAAAAAGTCACTGTCATGATTCAACGTTTCGACAATTCGATCTAGTGTCTTCATCAGGAATGAGCGTTGTGAAGACTGGTCCCATGTTTCTACTCTCGTAGAAGCGCTAATGACGCTATCTACCAACAAGAAGCAAGTAGGCTTCTAGTAATAGACCGCTGTTTTCACAATTTGGTGCAGCGTGGGCGCTATTAATATGCTAAGCTTTCAGACAACGTTTCTGATGTATCGTGGATGGTGCCGTGACGAGGGCAGTCCATTATTAAAGGCCTATTTGCATCTTGTTGGCGTTATCCTGCTTCTATGAGAACTATGGAACATATCTTCACAACGATCATTCCTGATGAAGACACTAGATCGGAATGTGAACAGTAACAAAAACTTTTAGGCCAGAGTATCGCGTGTTGTAGTTGAGGCGAATACGCATGTATGGTTTGTAAAAAATACAAGTATGAACTTTGAAATTGTTTTTCAATTTGGAGTTTCCATATATGCACGTCTGCTTCAATCACAGCTGTACCATACCTAACTTTTGTACATTGTACTGGGGTGGATGAGACTGCCACGTTTTTCACCTGTTTGGATAACTGGTACTGTATACTCTTTTTAGCTGTTGCTTAATTTGTAAACAAGTAGTGACGCCTGTACTGTGATAAGAAACTAACGAAAGCGAAGTTTTATAATTAGTAGGATCCTCGACTTTTCTATAGTTAGTAGAGTGCATGCCACGTGAAATTAAATTTAATTATATTCTATTGTTTATTTGCAAGAACTTCTGAATAATTTTTACAACTTTTCCATGTCTATATGCTATATACGTGTCTGAGATATTTATGACCCAGTTCAATAAATGCGAATACCCAGTTTAATCCGATGTTAAATCTATATTCAAGTTTATGGTATTAAACCATAGACATTTGTATATCTTAAAGTATATGACTCGAATATTAAGTTTGTCTTATTTGAAAGAACCTTACTGAAAACGACAAAGTAACATTTTTGCAGTTTTTGGTTTCTTTGCTTCGTTTTTGAGACATTTCAGTTTGTTTGATATGTATAAATGCCACAACAATAACAACAACTTTTATTCACACTTGTTACACATTAACTATTTACAAGATTAATTCAGAATAGGTATAATTGGTATTAAAGGCTTATTAACCGAGTTCGAGGTCTGTACGAAGTATTTGCCTGAGGTTTTCGTACAGACCGAGCGATGTAAATACTTTCCCGTTCAGACCTAGAAAACGAGGTTAATAAGCCTTTTATTATATGGCTTTTGATTCTGTTTTTAGTTCTACGTTGTCTTGATCAGATGTCGCTGTTCACCTTATTTCTTACTTTTGAGTTTGTTGGTTTCGCGTCATGTTTACACATGTTAGGCTTCTATTTATCGTGCTTTTAAATAAGACGTTTTTATAAAGAAAGAAACACTAATGTTTCAGGACGTAAACAATTCCAGCGAATATATCTAGTTCGCTTTTATTTTCTCAAATCAACTCAGTAATTTTCCCGCCAAAACTGGCAGGTCTCACAATGCCGAGAGGGCATTACGGGTTTTTCCAGACCTCTCAGCAATCAATCAGCATGCGCCATTTGGCGTGATGACCCGAAAATAAGCTAGCTCGGCCATATAATAAACGATAATGATAAGTATAGAAGTGCGTGGCTAAGTTAACCGTTAGTCACTATAATTACAAGGTAGTTATAATGAGTTATCGGAGAAGGCTATATATAACGACATCACTTGAAATTCTACATGTTTGGTGTTGTGGGGAAAAACATAGTTAATAAAAAATATACATGGTTTGGAAACCCGGCAAACTTCAATGCGGTTAACAATCAAGCTACGATTCATGTTGAAAGGTACATGAAGGTGCAAAATCCTTTGTTTTATGTTTATTATTAGAGACCTTAAGGACGACGACGGCAAATAAGTTACTACTTTTAAAAGAAACCATGGATCAAGACATCGTATATTGTACGCTTTATGTATTTTTTAAGATCTTTAAAAGGCAGCCATAGCTTCGACAACATGACGTATGATAGATTAACGCCTAAGACCCCATTTACACGATGCCGGTACAATTTGAAAACGGAACAAAATCATGCCGTTTAGGCCTTGCGTTTACACGATACCGGCACAAAAATAACATGAAATGTTACATGCTGTATTTGCATACCGACATGATTTTGTTCCGTTTTCAAATTGTACTGGCATCGTGTAAACGGGGTCTTAGTAAACTAACAGCTTTTGCTGTTCCTTGCCACAACGTCGTCTTGAAAACGTGAAAACGCTTCAGTTGACGTTGTATGTGCAACAAAGATGGTGGTGTGATTACTCTTGGGACTGTAAATTATTCAACGTTTTGTTTTGGTTGAAAAATACTATTGTACTTGGGTCGTCGTGACGTTCACGTTGTGCTTGCTTAAGGTCCCTAGTATTTAACTCATTCCTGTCCGGGGGCTTCCCCAGAGGTGAATAAAATCGTCTGGCGTTAGCCAGAATAAAATAATAAAGACCAATTCGGACAAGAAAGAGTTAAAGAGATAGTTTATAACTCATTCCTGTCCGGGGACTTCCCCAGAGGTGAATAAAATCGTCTGGCGTTAGCCAGAATAAAATACTAAAGACCAATTCGGACAAGAAAGAGTTAATTAAAGGACTAAAACGTATAAAAACAATGCCTATTTTACTCAGTTTGCAAACTGGTTGAATCCTATATATATAGTTGAAAATTCTCATGCCGTGCACGAATGGCGTGAGTAAAATTGCTTTACTGAGGTTCTAAAGCAATGAAAATTTTCTTCGAATTCTTATTCTTATACATTCAGATGACAACGTTGACATTTCAAATGATTTTAACGCTTTACAAACCCAAGGCACAATCGAGTGTTCGAGCTATAAAAGTTGTTGATCTTTGTTTTGATGTTTTCTGTGTTGGTGCGAAGAAACTGGCGTCGTAAAAAAGTACTTTATTTTGCTTGGAATTTGCGATGCATATTTTACTATGTAAATCTTGATATTTTCTTCTAAAATAATATAGACGGGCATTTTACCTTTCCTGTCCGAAACGGTCTTTAGTATTTTATTCTGGCTAACGCCAGACGATTTATTCACCTCTGGGAAAGCCCTCGGACAGGAATGAGTTAAACAGTATACAGTTGAGTGGTTGAACCCAAACGTTGCTATTGGATGATTGCTTCATAAAACAAAACACAATATGTTCAGTAACCGTGAAAGTGCAAAAATTTCCATAAACCTGAACAAAAACATAAAACAATGACTTTTGTTGAGCTTCCAAACCATGTATATTTTCTACTAACTATGGAAAAACTTACACGCACATGCTTTCTTCGAATTAAGTTTGGTTTGATAATAGAAAAGATATCTAACTTTTAATAAGTCATTGTAGCCTTTGTTACAACGTATATCAAACAAACTGAAATATCTCAAAAACGAAGCAAGGACACCAAAATCTACGAAGGATTTTAAATGTTTTGTCAAATACGGACAAACTTAATTTTCATGTCATGCACTTTAAGAACAAAACGAAACATAGAAAAGCAGTAGGCAGTTTTTTTTTGAAGTTCTTTCAAATGAAACATTCCTGGTATTGTATAATATTGAGATCAGTTACTAAAAGTAGCAAAAGCAAAAAGTTAACACTTGTGTAAATACAACTAATTATGTATTGCTAAACTTTCAAATTGTCAACGTTGGGGCTTATCAGAGTAATTGCAACTGCCTGTCAATTCGGGCTTATGTCATAAACCAATCGTGAACGTTTACCATAGAACACAGATTAGTCATAATGAATGCTCTAGTATATAGAAACCAAACTTGTATTTGTAACATATCTAGTTATTCAGAATAATTACAAGAAGGGTGGTATAACTATATGCATAATTTTTGGTCAAAATTTCCTTAATGTCATAGTATTCTTATACTGTACGTAATATAAATGAAGCTGTTCATTTGTTTTATAAAACGTGATCCAGAGAAGTTTGCCTTATCTCTGCGGGATATAATAATACGTACATGGTAGATGTATTTAAATAAGTTTTAACTTGCTGTTATTCATCATGCAAACATTCATTATATAAGTAATAGTTGGTTAGTTTGTTTAAGTATTTACGATTATTTGTAAGTACAGACATGGGCAATTTTTGTAAATTGTAGGTAGAAATTACCGATTGATTACAGGCTGGAATTGCTTATTCAACAGTGTATGTTTTCATCGTTTTATTTCTGTCGTCATTTTAGAAGATAAACGGTTTGATACTTTGAATTAGAGACGAATTATTGTAATTGTTATTGTGTTATTGTGTTATTGTAATTATACGTGTACGTGTGCGTGTACGTGTACGTGTACGTGTACGCGTGCACTTGCAATTGTACTGTACTTGTAATTGTACTGTATTATTATTGTACTGTATTGGTATGGTATTGGTATTGTGCTGTATGGTATGGTATGGTATGGTATGGTATGGTACGGTACGGTACGGTTTGGTATGGTATGGTATGGTATGGTATGGTATGGTATGGTATGATATGGTATGGTATGGTATGGTATGGTATTGTATGGCATTGTATGGTATTGGTAATTGGTGTTGGTGTTGGTTTTGGTTTTGGTATTGTATTAATTATTTATGTCGAGATATAACGACATAACAAACACTTATTTACGGCATGGCACCGACGAAAATAGTGTTTTGTTATATATGAAGTGTTAAATGACAACAAAAATGTTGAGCAAAACCTTCAGCCATTGTTGGAATGAAGGAAAATTGGAAAAAAACAAAAACAAAGACAAACTATAGTTTCTGTATAAACTATCCAACATAAGAACATAACTTAGGCATAACGACATAAGAATTTTTATGTCAACGTATTTAAAATTCGTATGTCTTCACTCGATCACGAGAAAGGTTGAATTGTGGAAGCGGATAATTTTGCCTTGCTTCAAATAGCTAAGATTTGGCCTTGACTTTATGCCTCTTACGTAGGCGACGTCGGTAGAATTTCCTTCTCCGCCAAGCCCCGCCTTGAGCTACCATAGTCCAATATAACTATTTCCTACTTTTAGCTTATCGCTATAATTCGGGCCTGACATAAAAAAACATATTTCCTTGGGAAATAGTTTTATTTAAAAAACTGGTTAGCCATTTCTCTGCTCGGGGTCTGAGGTGGCACCCACCTCAATGCCTCACTGACCAGATCTGTTGGAGGCCATCTTCGAATAGCTGCCAGGAGTCCCTCCTCTGCTAGGTATCCACCTTTCTGCCCCAGACGGACCACTACCGTCTACTATCTGAGTTGTATTACAATTAAAGAGGGTTTGAGGTTGGCCATTCGTATAAGGACAATGTCCAGAGAACTCTATAGATCTTTCACTCCACCTGCTAAGAAAATTACAAACTGAACAATTTTTTGACGCGCATAAATAATTAACAAGCTGAAAGCGTCTATTGCGCGTCTTGTGGAAAACGGTTTTTAATAGTTCCAGTTATTCAAAATGCCGAACAAACAGTTTAAAAGTTCTGAATTAAAAGAACGGAAGGAACGACAACGAACTCAACTGCTTTTGAGTGTCGTCATTGTAGCCATCGTGTTGATCGCTTGGGCTGTTGGAAAGTTCACGACTAGTGTTACCTCGTCTAGTCTTGTTTGCCTTTTGCTCATAATCTTCGTGTTTACGATCTGGTATAGAAAGAGCAGCCACCTTCTTGAACAAATAATAAAAGCAGAAGAATTGAGAGTTCATAGAAGGAAAGCGTTGCGGAATGAAGAGACGGCAGAATGGCTAAATTTCATCCTTAACAGATGGTATGTGGCTATTTAAACTCAATTTAAATTTAGTTCTTGTATAGGTGGTTAACATGCCATATAAACAAAAATTTCTCGATCAACATACAGATTTTTATAAATTAACAGTCCATATAAGAGCTACATTGATAAATATAAGTATTTCTTTAAAATCACATACAAGAGTTTAAGTTCTAAAGAATTAAAGTAGTACATGCAAGCTCATTTGCAGAGTAAAGCTAAACATTACATTTCGCTTTATTTATTCTACAGGTGGAATTTCAGCGAGGCGTCTCTCTTTCAAATTTTTAAAATGAATTTAGATCCTGTATTTGAATACGCAAAACCTGCATTTATTGGTAAGTTAATTTCTTTGTTTTTAGGTTAGAGTTAGATTTTTCCAACTTTTTTTTCTAGACTTTTGTAACAAATTTGCAACAGTTGTCAACGGGTAATGGTTTTGAAACCAGGAGCCAGTTGTATAAAACTCTTAACGACTGCCTGTCGCGTAGTTAAATCGTAGTTAAGGTCTTCATTAAGGTTTGCAGGGTCATTTCTGTAAAGCGCTCTCAATTCGTCAGAATTTATGCCACAAAAATAAAATAGATATCGTTAGAAAGCTATGAATTTGTAGAATACAATGGTGTCTTTGGTTTCCCAATAAACACAAACCGTTAATAGTTGTGAATTTTTTAATTAAAACCAGAGGGCTTCACTTGGGGCGACTTAAGAACAAAGCGTTTCATTTTGTTCAAAAGAATTTTTCGCAGTTCGATTCCGAGATAGATGTCCAGCAAAACGGTGTCAGCGTTTTTTTATTTATTGCCTGGTTTCGAATTTATGACTTATTTTGTCCGAATGTTGGTCGAAAAACAGCATTTTTAACTTTGGTCGTCAATAAAATCGGCAAAACTACACATATCAATAAACGCTGACACCGCTCTGCTGGAAATTTATCTCGGAATCAAACCATAAAAAAAGATTTTGAACAAAATAAAACGCTTTTTACTCGAGTCGCCCCGAGTGAAGCCCCCTGGTTTTAATTAAAAAAATTCACAACAATTATTGGTTTGTGTTTATCGCAAAGCCAAAGATACCATTGTGTTCTACAAATTAATGGCTTCTAACGATATCTATTTTATTTTTGTGGTATAAATTCCGACGAACTGAGAGCGCTTTACAGAAATGACCCTGAAAACCTATACGAAGACCTTAACTTCCCAAATGCTTGTCCTGATTGACTAGAATTAAGCCCTATATACAACCGGTCCCAGTTGTTTTTGAAAGTATCGTTACATGTAGTAGCGAATATTTATTACTTTTGCATGCAGTAATTTCCAAATAGTTATTGGCGTGTTTAACTTCTTTTATAATGCGTTTATAAACATTGCACTGCGACAGTAAGTATTATAAAAATTAGTTTTTTTTCAAAAACTTTTGAAGATTTTTTCATAATCTCTGGTGTGCATTTCTTTTTGGAAAAGGATCTTTCAATTTTCCTTTTTGCAAAACAAAGTATAAAATTTTTATGGAATTCAAATACTTGGTCAAAGTTTGAAGTTTAATAATATATAGATTCTTGTGGTATTATCGCCTCTCATAGAGTTTTGTTATTAAATTCTTTTTTAATATCTTATATTTAATCAGTATATAACTTAGTTACAAGGCGGAAGTAACTATAAGTATATAGGTAACTATATACACTTAATGTCTGCTCCCGAGGGAAACAGTTAGTTTTGTTTTCCCGAGAGTCTTGATATTTCCCGAGACTTCGTCTCGGGAAATATCGAGACTCGAGGGAAAACAAAAATGACTGTTTCTCGAGGGATCAGACATTAAGTGTTTTGTTATATAACTTGAGTTTCGCTGACTGATTTCGACATTTATCAAGGGAAAGTACACAAAGGAAAAAACAAACTGAAAGTACTGTATAATAAACGAGCAGGAGTGTTTTATCAGATATAAAGACACGAGGCGAAGCCGAGTGTTTTTATATCTGATAAAACACGAACTGCGAATTTATTATACGGCTTCAAAAACGAACCACTTGGTAAGTTGATTGGCGGAGTTCGTTTGAAAAATAACCTTGTCTAAGCCGAGAAAATCAAAGCTAAAGTTTATGTAAATCAGGAGAAATCTTTATCACAAGTAGTATAGGATATGGAGGTACCAGGCCAGTTTATTTTGGGTGCTACGACAGGGATGCCTCTCCTCCCCAAGGCGTAGACGAGGTTTTTGTCTATTCCCGGGGTGTTTTAAAACTAGCCACATGCATCACTTTTTTTTTCTTTTTCGGAAGTGGCCCTATCGGCGATTCCACATTTTGTGCTACTACCGGCCATCAGCTTCACCGCTCCAAGGGATGTTTCTGATTGATCGCACGCACCACTTTTTTCCCGTACCCTGGTACCATCACTTTTTACTAACTGTTGGCTGGGTTGATGGATGACATTACTTTTTATCTGAAAGCATCGGCCCTGGCAGCGCGGTGGGGGGGGGGGGGGGGGGGGGGGGGGCGCGAGCGGGCCAGTGCTTGGTGGTGACACAAAAGAAAATGATAGGCCCCGAAGGGGCCTGTCATTTTCGTTGTGGTCACCTCCAGGCGCTCGAGTGAGACCCGAAGGGTCGAACGGCTTTCCCTTTAGGGCCTGGTAAAATAAGGAGCCATATAGTCGGTACCATCACCTTTCATGATATCCACAGTAGGTGAGGAAGAATTATGGGCTGGCGACAGGCGACAGCCTGGAGAATACCAGACCATTTCTTCCGAGTGTATGTCACCGCTACAATCACTTTTCACCATTGGTCCAGCCGTTGGTTCCACGGCTTGGCACTTTCGTCAGCAAGTTGTTGGTACCATCACTTTTTCGGAAGTGGCCCTATCGACGATTCCACCTTTTGTACTACTACCAGCTAACTAGGTGGTCCACACCTATCCCATCAACTGGTTATACTGACGGTCCAGTCCATTTTGCCCCCAACTCACCAGACCAGTCGGTTGCCACCGATCTTCCAAAATATAAGTCTTCACAGAATCCAAGTCATCACATTTTTTTTTTTTTTTTTTTTTTTTTTCCTCATAAAACGCCCAACCGCCTTTATAAAACCACTCGTCCAAGGGCCTGATTAAATTATGTCCATAGGCATAGCTACTAACACCATCATTTAGTATATACCTTTTATCGTCAAAGCAACTTAGTGAGATTTTGTTTACTTCGTAGGATCCCAGCTGGTGGTAGACACTTCTTATGGTTTTCATTTTATGTTTTAACTGCTTTTGCCCCAGTAGAGTGTCCTTATAGTCGTTATGTTTTATGTCCTTACTTATAACAACCTTCTTAATTCCCTTAGCCTTCTTATCTCCCTTGTCATTGTCTTTTGTGTAGGAGTACATTTTACTCTTCAGTCCTATGAACTCAGTGATGGGTATTCCAGCTGCCTCATCCTTCATCTTACCTATAACTTTTTGGTTTTCTACGAAGTGATATTCAGAGTCCACCGGGTAGTCGCTATTATCAAACTTATCACGGTCAGAGTGGAAGTCCTTATAGACATCCCCAGCAGATATCTCATATAGTAGACTATCAGTATCAGTAAAAAGTAGCTTAGCCTTAGAACCATATAGATTTCCTATGTATCTGTAGTGAAAGTCATACATCAAGGTCTTAGACATGTCAAGTATACACATCCCAACGAAGGCAGGTCTGTTAAGTGTTAAACATTCTTTAATCTTATGCACGGCAACTAGGTTCTCATTAAATATTTTACTACTTACGAATGTTGGCTTAGAAGTCAGTTTAAGTAGTTTATATGGACTAGTCACAAGCCTAACGTCAACCCTTTTCCTTAGGTTTTCCATAGTCTTTCCGAATATGCTGTTGTTCATAAGTTTGAAGAAGTCTTTCTCGAACGCATTCCTAGCATGGGCCCTCTTCTGGGTGTTGTAGTCAATATACTGCTTTAACCATGGGGACTGATCAAATTCCAACGCCCTATGTATTTTCTTAAGCTTCATCCCTAGCTCCAGGTATAGCCGCAGGTTCCTGTAATGTAGAACGTACTTACTTTTATCCATCAGGTTTGGGATTAGTTTATGTGCTGTTCCTATGTGTATGTTATACTTATCTTTTATGTTTCGGCAATAGTCTGACAACATATCCGATTTTACTTTAAGCTTTTCTGGGGCTAGAGGAAAGTCATTATGTTTCTCGTGCAGCTCGTCCGGGTACTCCAGATCAACCTCAAGTATCAGACCCCGGTCAGACTTGTCACCATACTTACTCAAGTCCACTGTGTCAACGTCCGGAAGCCACTAGAATCCACCAGTCGGTAGGTACTGACTCATGGCCCATCCGTAAAGGTTGTTAGCATCTAGGTACATAAGATACTTGCTAGGCATCTTCTCATCATATTTTTTCATATACTTATTATTTGCCATCCCATACCTGTTAGCGATATATGACGTGCCGCCCCTCATACCCTTTTCGATGAACTGGAACATATTTATGTCAGTCATCAGTTCAATTTTCACGCCAGTCATTTTTAGCATCGCATCCCAGGACAATCCGGGACTGGAGAAGTAGTGACATGGGTCCAACTTATAGTACTGCAGGCAGGTCTTCCTGAAGTTTTCAAAAACATCAGCCAGCAGCAGCACATCTGACTTCATATACAAGTCATGGTATTCTCCCATATTACCCAGTCTGAAGGTTCTGCAGACCTTATGAGCATGTGCATAGTCATCCTCAGAAATGTGTTCATTATTCAGGGCGCTATAGAACTCGTCCTTTGTTGGTAAGCAGGTGTCATCGAACTTTTCAAAGCTGCTCATATAGTCGTATGGATAAACTCCCTTGCGAGTCATCAGATCGAACTTCTCACCCTTGAACTCCTCAGACGTTATTACGAAAGCGTCCCTAGGTAAGTTGTCAACAAGTCGTCCTAGAGCACTGGACATGAACTGGAGACTATCTATGTACACTAGATGTCGGCCCAGCATGAATGACATATACTTCTCCATGTTGTTAGGTATCACATTTATATCCATTCCGAATTTACCTATCTCCTGCATTATGAAGTGGCTGTTATAACCCCTTAGATTATGAAAGATTACTGGTATCTTATCAGTAATCCTGTAAATCATATTACATTTTCTATGGGCTGATCCCCTATATTTCCCAGTGATGTGGCAGTGATCTCTAACCCGCACATCTGAGTCTACATAACTTTTATTACATATGTGGCACTCTACTGATTTTTCATATTCATCCATCTCATCCTTAGTCATGGTTATATCTTTATTGAAGAATTTCTCCTTGACACTCTGGCAGTAGGCCACCTCCTTAAGCATCTTTTTCATAAACTTATAGACAGCCTTCTCACCTCTGTAGACCTTAACCGGTTTACTAAAGCTATCGTCAACACAGCATACCACCTTATATGAGAATCCACAGTCTACATGCCTCTGATACTCTTGTGTGTAGGACTTACTATCATCTTTACTAGGTGTGTTATTATGCATCACCAGGGCTTCGAAGTCAGCGTATATAACGAAAGGTACTTCAAGCTGCTTACGGTGGTTGATGAATGTGAGTTTGTTCTCACTCTCCTCAGGCATCTTTATAGCCTGTTTACCATTAACCACAATACAGTTCTCACTATGGGCTGACAGTATAGCATATGAGCTGAAGCATTGTAGGCAATGCATGCAGAAGTGCTTTCTCTCCTTATGCTTAGTCTTTAGGTACATAAACTTATTAAAGTCCTTAATCAGCACATAATGCCTATCAATCAGCAGTAGGTTCATGCAGCTCTCATACTTTTCCTTTGACACATATATTGGGTAAGTCTGCCCACCCTCATACACGAACACGTTTATGCGTATGTTATTTTGCGTTTCTATCTTACTGTACTGTCTTGTTTCGACTGGGAATTTCACGCCATTGTAGTCTAGAGTAGGTAGTAAGGCTTTATCAGTTTTCTTGATTCTCTCTGGGTGTTTATTCTGTGGGTTTAGGTACCTAATATGGCACCATCTAAAACACTCGTTGTCACTGTTCTGTATATTTATCAACCCCTTTGCAGGGTTCCTCAACTCTTTAGGAAGTTCTGCATAACTACTACCCTGTAACGGCCTATAGGCTACCACATTAAGATAATGACTCATGATGCTATCTATTACCCAACCACTACCTTCAGAGGTCCATGACTCGTATAGGTTCAGCATATTCTGACCTCCCACTGCTGCTAGGGACTGCAGATGACTTTTGTCTATGGCTACAGCGGCTTTACTCCCAAAGTAGACATCCTTGAAGAGGAAATCACCATTATTTTGTTCCTTCTTCAGTTTTATCTTCAACATTTCCGCAAACTTTATACCACCAATACCCTCCATCTCAATTTCAAGCACTCTGCGGACCAAACTTCTAGTCTGATCTATTTCAGACTCAGGATCACCTCTGTCCAGAATACTAATTTCCATACCTCTAGTATAACCCTTAAGAGCCCTTCTAGCCTCAACAACTCCCAGCTCATCATGCAGATCCTGTCTACGTCTCGCTAAAGTATCAGCATCTGATGATATCTCTTCAAGTGGGTTTATTTTCTTAACCGTTCTTGACATACCAGCATCTGATGATATTTCTTTAAGTGCTCTCGACATACTATATCTATATATTTTTTATTAAATAATTTAAACGTACTATATCTTCTATACTTATTATATGTAAGATGTAGTATTTGCTAGAATCTTAAGGATCCGTAAGCAAGTGGAAAAACTAGTAGATGAAGTTTTTAATTTAATTGAGATGGAGAGGGAACTGGTGGATAGGTATATTAAGTTTCTGAAGTGTAAGAGATCCTGTGGAAGTATTTACAGTGGTTACTAAGCGTTACTTTATTGCGGAACTTCCTACCGCAGTACCCACATCTTACTCTCACCTCTGTCATATACTCATCAATACATCTATGTATTTCATCATAGTTGTCAGACACTAGGGTCATATGTCCGTTGTCGCTCAGGGTATCTATGAATGACCTCTGCCTGTCTGAAAAGATCCCCGCACCATTAGGAGTCTTGAGCTCTATAGATAGACCAGCGTATGTCTTATGCAGGTTCCCTATAATGATATCAGGCTGCCCACTTCTGTATCCCTTTTTCCAGCTAGTTATCCTCTTATATTTAGTGTCCTGATTTTCCCCCAGACCTGGGATGACTATGGCGTTAGGGTGGTACTTCCTTATATATCTAATCACCTGATAATGTAGGTCAGTCTCATTCATCAGTGAAAGCTGGTTACCAGTGAGTCTAGGTGCTATATACTGTCCAGTTTTCCTTATTGATGGTAGAACTTCCCTGAACACCCAGTTTTTAAACTTCTTTGCTGTAGGTAGTTTGGATGAGAATATAAGACTATATACTCCAGGCTCATTTATCATATGGGTTTTTCTCCCCTGACCTGACCCGCCGAAACGGAGGGTCAGCTTTTCCCTGTCATCCTCGTCAACATGATCTCGGATAGCCTTATCAGGATCCCTGTAACCAAGTGCCTCTGCTATATCTTTTCCCCGGAACCATATCTCATCGCCATCCTTCTGTATCGAGATATCTACACCATCAAAGTTGTACACACCCGACATACTATAGGTTTATATGTTCTGAGATACTTTTATTAAACGCAGGTGTGTTTAAAGCTGTTCACTGTTTTCTGTATATGTTATATGGAGGACTTAGAGCTTGATATAGGAAATCTGGTTGATGAAATATGTGAGTCGGATGGGAAGGTACCCGACAGAGAAATAGATAAAATGATGAGAGAGTTAATAGATCTTAATAGTCTTTACACAAGGTTAAGACGTAAAAAATCTAAACACAAAAAACCACGGGTTTACTCACCCAGGTACCAGCCCTATATAGGAAAGTAGGCTGGTTATGGACAGTCCTCGTCGCAGAACTTAGGAAGATGTTTACCACCCTCATACATATCTATCATGTAAAAATCAATTATGTCAGTTATATCCTGGTAGTCGCTAGACGCTATGGTTATATACAACCTTTTAGCCATCGTTTTAAGACAGTCTATCTGCCTGTAAGTGAGATTAAAGAAGCTGTAACACCTATCGGTGTCACTTAACCATATGGCCAGCCCGATGTGTGTTGAGTTTGGTGCTATTATGGTTAGGTCAGGACCGCACTCAGATCCGAACGATGGTATTATAGCAGCTCTTCTATATTTTTTCCTAACATAACTTTCAACACCCCTAAGTGTGTCGTAATCAAGGCGAGTTAACGGTGTCCTCTTAGACTCTCTGTACCCCTTATGGTTACTGGCCCTTATAAGCCTTAACTGTTTTTTATCCACCCTGTCAGTGTTTGGGAACCCTGGTATGTATTCCATAAAGCTAAGTCGTAAGTCATCCCAGTCATCAGACATCTCAACTTCATGCCCTGATCTTGCAAACCTTTCTCTCTGCCTTATCTCATGATCTGTTAGCTTTCTCGTTATCCACATGGCTAACCCTATATACCTGCCCCTAATCTCAAGTACGAGAACGTCAGGGAACCCAGGCCTTTTACCTATCTTACGGTTTTCAGCTGTGTCATCAGGCCTCACCATAAATAGGACCTCTGGATGATACTTCTCAATATAACTGACCAATTCCCATGCAACTTCCTCCCTATGATAATCGACCATATACTATATGTATAAAATTATTTCTTTAAGTGTCTTTATTTTTCCACTTCAGAAATATAGGACATCTGCATTCAATGCCCCAACCCAACTCCTTATATACAGATCCGAACAGCCGATCATCAAACATGTTCTTACTATATCCATCACACATGTCACTGACGTCTGTAAGTAGTGTAAGACCTCTCCGACTGGCCAACCTTATTATATAGTAGTTATACCTACTTACATTTTTTCCTATCAGGTTAAGTCTCATCAGCACTGACACAACCTTTATGAAATCAGCTGTCAACGTTCTTTCATCAGAACTATTAACAACTCCTGCTATCCTTCTAGCAAACCACTTACTTCTCTTATGAACAGTCTTCCTCTTGCTCCATGACATTAGATCCAACTCCGGTACAGGTACTGTGAAAGGTCCTTGTAGGCCACATGATGTACAGGTCGGAAAACCATGACAGTTTATACGGTATCCGCCACAGTCGCATGTGTGCATCTCATCGATTCTCCTGGATCTCCGCTCCACATAGTCTTCCCTTCTACCCATATAATATAGCGTAGGAATATATCTTTAAATAAACCCTGCCCTATGTGCTATGAAACCCACAGAGACTCCTGCTATAGCAACAAACATTGCCTGGTACTTCTGCATCTCCTTAGAAGGTTTATAGAAGTCTTCAAGTTTAGGTTCACTCCTGAAGGTCATACCATTTGAGGTATATGTTCTGAGCTTGTCAAGGGCTCTGTTAGTAGTGTTTATATCGGCGTTGGCATCACTTAGCTCTGCTCTAAGTTGAGCCAGCCATCCTTATGCCTTATCTCATTCTCATAGAACGCTTCCTTAGCTGCTGCCAACTTCTCCATGCTTAGGTTATGTCTTTTAATCTCAGCCTCATATCCAGTGTGGTTAAGCCTGTTAAATAAGAACCCAGCCCCAGCAAAACTTAGTGCTGCGAATGTTGTCTGAAGAGCTCCACCTGCTAATGCACCAGCCATAATGTCACCTAGGTATTCTTGAAGGGGTCCTCAGGTATATACTTCTTCTGCTGCAGGTATTTTACAGTTAGTGTTGATGCTGTGATACCAACTGCTAGCTTCACATATGACTTCACACTTTCGGCCGATGTTAGCGGCTCCCTCAGCAACTTCTTACTTGCCATGCTAAACAGTAAAACTCCCACCGTAACTAGAACAGCGTCGAATCCTTCATTCATAAGTTCCTTCCTCTGAGCCGACATACTACTAGTGATATTTAGTTACAATGTCTCCAGATTACTAGTCTTTGCAACTGACTCAGCTGTGGGTGTGACAACAGCAGCGGCTACTACTTCCCTCCTATCACTCCTCCATGAAAAGTACAGTGACATGCCTGCCACCAGTAGACCTGCTAGTCCTAACATATATCCATTAGTAGGTAATGTCCATGAAGAATCTGGTTCATCCATCTTCATCCTTTCCTTCATCTTCTTTTCCTTTGCTGCTTTGGAGATTGCTGCCAACCTCTTACCTGCCTCAACACGTTTGGGATCTTTAGTCTTAACCTCGGTAGTGATCTTAGGGTCTTTACTGTCAGACATCTTATAGATTACCTCAGGTTTACTTTGAGGTACCTCGTCGTCTTACTGTGAGATATGCTGCAGATACTGCTAAGATAACTGTCAGATACTTACCAGTAAAAATCAAGACACCTCCACCAGCCTCCTCAATGTCTGACCACGGTATGGTGACCTTAGCTGGTTCCAGTTTCTCCCACTTCCTCCTCTTCTTCCCTGCGTGTATCACATCTGCACCCCCTCTGGTTAATCCCACTGATAACCCTGTGACTAATGCTACTACGCCAAGGCCAATGCCGGCTAACACACCAGCCCTCTTCATAGTCCTTCTGAGCATCTTTCTTTGCCACTCATCATAATACTCCCTTATACCAGTCCTTAGAATATCACTGTCATCATCTGTGAGAACCCTACCAATTGACCTGAACTCACCTCCGAGGTACCTCACAGCATAGTCATTAACAAGACCTGTGTCGCTCAGCTCCCTAGTGATCTTGAAGACATCGTTATCCAACAGGTAGTCTACGAACCTGGGATCATTACATCCAGGCTCAAGGTCTAGAATGTTAGTGAAGAAATCCTCCATGTCTCTGTACGCATGACGTCTCCTGATCTTTCTCATCTTATCTTCAGAAACGGTTATTCTGGAATGACTGTCAGTATAATACTCTGTTTGCCTAACAGTTCTACCTAAATATGGTCCCTCAGTAACCTGATGGATATCAGCATCAGTTCCACCGAAATCTGTTTCTTCAGTACCATACACCTCCCCAGTCCCACGTTTTCTAAATCTAGCAGCCCCTCTTCCAGGGTTAACACTCACTGTAGGGTCTCTATCAGTTCCATCGAAATCTGTTTCTTCATAACCAGCAACCACACTGCCATCATCGGGAACCTCATAGCTACCTAAAGCGTTCATTTCATACTCCTCGAAACCCTCCATAATACTCTGATGATTTCATATACGCATGACCCCTGTAGACCCTACTATACCTATCCTTTATTTTCTTCTCCAGTGGCATAGTGCTGTCATTTATTATATTGTCTACCATAGTCAGGTTGCTAAACATTGTGGATCTGTCAAACTCAATACCTCTCAGATATCCTTTGATGGTGTTAAGGGACTTTGTATAGCTCTTGTATGCAACCTCACACTGACTTACTTTCTCTGCTATTCTCTTATTCTTGTTATACCCATGCATAAGAAGTCCGACAGCACTTATAGATAATGTAGCGAATCCACCTAATGCGCTAAACGCCCCGCCAGCAACTGTAAGGAAGATAGCAGACATGTTCATGGTAAGATTGATCCTAGAGAGTCTCTTAAATTGCCACTGGTAGCAGGTAGCCAGCCATCATGTGGTAATGCTCATAAAGTGACTTTAACATCTCAACCTCCCCCTGGCTCAGCTTGTCAGATATATGGTTGAATCTTATTATACTCTTCTCTCTGTTAAGTGTCATAAACTAACCCTGATTCAGGCTGGCTCATAAAATGCTACAGTTAGGCAGCTCTCATTTCCACTAGTCAGCCCAGTTATTGTTGGGTAGATGTAGCCGACAGATGGTTTATTACTGGCCTGCTGTGCTGATATAGTGTCTTTGACGTAAAAGTCATGATTAACAGGTATAGACCAGTGACCGCTATAATGTCTGTCTGCATTCCCAAGAGTTAGTGTGCCAAGTAGCTCAGAACCTTTCGTTGCCTTATATGTGACATAGTACAGCCGGTATGCGACACTCACCACGTTGTCAGGCACCACACCATCTTTGTCGAACGAGTGACACAATATTCTTATCATGGTGTCCTTACTTACTGGGACCATTGGGTAGGCGTTACTATTGAGTGCTTCCGGCGTTCCACCAGTTGCTGGGTAGTACCAGACCATTGTGGCGTTAAGCCTGTAATTTTCCTTCTTAGCGAACTTTTCTGTGGCATACTTCTTATTTATCAGGTGGTTGTCATCAGTTGCTTTTTTACTCTGGGTTATTCCATACACCCCCATATCAATGTCTCCTGTTGCTGTACCTTTTAGTTTGTCCCTCTTAGCGAGAAATTCCCCGGTTACATAGTCCCTGCAAGTCACATGAGTACCATCTGACGGATATCTGGGATGGCTTATCTGAAATCCTTCCATATTAATGTCTCCCGTTGCCTTACCATCTAGGTCGTTGGTGGTGGTTGTATCAGTGCCATTGCTAAAACCTAAATTAAGACTCATATATTAGGGCATATAAGCCTGCCATAATATTATCTATATTATGAGGAAACTTACTGCGATTATAGAGGGATCACATAAGGTTATTAGACTGGAGGAGCCTATACTGACAGGGAAAAATCCTCATATTCTGCTGAAGAAGGCCTACATAATGTGGGAGTACTATAATGTATCCAGCAGTAAGGGTAACTACTATGTTCACAATAAGAGGGTGAACAAATTCCTTGGGGATGGTTACTACACATTCCAGGATTTTAAGAAGATACTTGAGGGGAACAGCGGGGTTACATTAACACTTAGTAAACCAGAGTCTAAGTGTACGATGGTGACCGACAGTAGCACGACTCTAGTACTGCATAACAACTTATCCTCTTTACTGGGATTCAGCACCCGTATATTCTTGCCAGGCAGTAGCACAAAGAGTGGATTGATAAATGTGAATAATGGGCTGAAGTACTTGGTGGTGATGTGTAATGTGATATCTACATCAATGAATCTGTGTAATGGAAGGAAGAGTAACACCCTAGTGAGTCTTCCAGTCACTAGTGAGCAGCCGCTGTTCGGTTCAACACAGTCATTTGTTGACATTGAGACAGAGCTGGAAATTGGTAAAGGTGTTATAAACGAGTTGGAATTCCATGTGACAGATCAGAATGGAAACCCGCTTAATGGTTTTGGGAGTATATTGCTGGAGCTGTACATCTCGTAGAGTATATGGACAATGACATAGAATTGGAACAGGGGCTGAGAGATATATACTATAACCCAGCAACTGGTTACCAGTCAGCTGAGAGACTTTACCAGAAATCATTGGCTGATGGCCTACCGGGTGTGAGTAGGAGTAAGGTCACTGAATGGTTGAAATCACAGGACACTTTCACACGGTACAGGAAAATAGTTAGTAAGCATAAGTTCAGACAGACTAGGGTTTACTACCTTGGTGAGCTGCTGCAGATGGATCTTGTTGATATGGGTAAGTATGGGAATAAGAATGGTGGATACCGTTGGATATTGACGGCTGTTGAAATTCTGAGCAGATATGCCTTTGCCATCCCCGTGTATAGGAAAGACACCGGAAGTATGACCAAGGCTGTAACGTTGTTGCTTAAGAAATTTAAGAAGCGTTTCGGAGCGGATCCGGAACTGGTGCAGTTTGACGATGGTAAGGAATTTTATAATGTTGGGGTGAGGTCCTTACTGGAGGGAGCTGGTGCTAAGTACTTTAGCACCCTATCGGATAAGAAGGCCGCTATTGTGGAACGGTTTAACAGAACCCTCAAGACGGCTATGTGGAAGTACTTCTACAGTAAGGGAACATATAAGTGGACTGATGTTCTAGACTCTCTGGTTAGCAATTACAATAACAGTAAGCATAGAACTATACTGATGAAACCGGCTAATGTGAATAAAAGTAACGAGGCTGAAGTTTGGAACACCTTATTTGGCCACACATCTGGAGAATACCCTCTAGCTAAATTTAAAGTTGGTGACACTGTTAGGATAAGTAAGTACAAAAGCACATTCACTAAGGGTTATGAGGCTAACTTCACGGAGGAACTATTCAAGGTGACTAAGGTAATTAGGGGTGATCCAAATGTTTATGAAATAGCTGACTTAGAGGGTGAGCCAATAATTGGGAAGTTTTATGAAGAGGAGTTAAGTGCTGTTGTTAAGAAGGATCATGTTTATAGGGTGGAGAAAGTACTGAAAAGGGAAAAGAGGATGGCCCTGGTGAAGTGGCTCGGGTATGATAGCAAGCATAATAGCTGGGTGCCTGAGAGTGATATTCAGAATATTGGTTAGTGTATAGATGGCCGATGCTGATGGCGTATTTGACGACCTTGAAAACAATCCTCCTGAACATGGTGAAGGGGATGGTGAAGGGGACGATGAAGAGTGGTCGGAAACAAAATCTGATGACCTGTTAAATCAGTATGAATACCCTTATACCGAGACTGCATGGATTGATGAGGACATAGACTACGAGGGTGAGGACATTACTAATGTGAGGAGAGTAGGAATTAAGAGTAATCTACGGGACTTCGTTAACAATTTGGTAACTAATAAAGGCATCTTCAGTGAAAAATTGTCAAAACATAACCAGGATATGTCGGTTAGGCTTATCAGATCATTCTTAACTGTATCTGAAGGTCTCACTACTAGACCACTACTAAATAATGAGTCTGGTTTGAGAATAATACGGGGCGCCTCTTTCGGGAGAGGTGGGGGAGTTAAATTAGGTGGTCACACGCTAACTCTTAATTACCTTGGTGTAGACGTCAGGTTGATTAACACGTCCCGTAATGACGGCAGTGGTAACCCTGTCACTGAGAAACTTAATGTGGGGTCAGACAGAGAGGGAGTTCACCGAACTAGTTGAACATGTAGTGGTGCTCACAAATTATGATATAGAGTCGTTGGCAGATGAAACAGGGTCAAGTGAGGAAGTAGTTAGTAGTGTGGTCAGTGAAAATGAATTACCTGATATACCACCTGCGATGGTTCGTAAAATGATGATTGGAAAGAATAAACATTATCAGGAACAAAAAAAGACAGATAAGAAAACAAAACCAGGGGGAAAGATAGCCAACTTATGAAAGACCTTCGTGATATAAAAATTACTGATTGGTCTAATTCTGATACCGACTCAATTAATCTGCCAGACATACCCCAGGGTTTAGTCACGGAAATAGTTGAGTCAGCTGTTTCAGAGATCGGTGGGAGGTTACGTGAGAGGGTCAGTGATCTTACAGAGCAGGAGATCCGTGAGTTCGCAGGGATGTTGGACCCTAAGGGGGATGCTGACACTAAGATAGAGGCGCTGGACCAGTTGGCTAATGAATACAGACTTAAGGCCCTTAGAGAGGCCGACCCGCTGAAGGAGCAACTGTATAAAAATATTCGGGAGGTCGCTGAGCTTAAGTCTGATCTGATACATATTGTTGAGAAAGGTGGTGTCCCTAAATATAGTGAGGCTAGGGTAGTGTTTGAGGAAAAGGTTGATGGTAATGAGAGTATAGAAGATCTGTCTAGGTTAGAACGTTTTAAGAAGTGGATGAAGGAGAACTGGCTTGGTGCGACATCGCTTGCTGTAGCTGTGGCTTCCCTTCTGACGACGGTAATAATGGGAATGCGCTATAATATCAAAAGAGGTGCTAACGCTGTCGGATCATTTGGACGGTCAGTCTATAACGCCTTTAGGGGTCTGGCGAAGAAACTCGGCCCAGTGTTAGGTCCTATTATCATGGCGGTTGGTAACCTGATAGTTGCTCTGCTAAAGTATGGTGCTATGGGGTTGGCCTGGTTGGCCAGCAATCTGTGGGTGTTGGTTCTGGCGATCGTATGGATGGTTTATGATAGGTATGGAAAGAAGAAATAAGATATAACTTAGTCTATGTTGCAGGAAGATAGAATCACTCCAAGCTACAAACTAAAGAAACCAGACAGTAGTAAGAAAGGCACTTGGAGAGTAGTCGACGTAACATTTAACCCAACACATATATCCTCTGGTCAGGACCTGTATGTAAAGCTGTCGACACTACCGGTTAATCATGTACTAATCCCTGGTAGTAGGATGCTTACATTCACCCTGAAAAATGGAAATAAGGAGTCATACCATCAGAACAACCTTACGTCCACCCTGTTCAAGCAGGTAACCCACAAGCTTAATGGGGAAATATATAGGGACCTGAATGAAGCCCATGTTCTTAGGTGTTATGAGGACCTTTGGTCTAAGTCAAAGCGGGTTGGAAAAATTGATCAAGGTCTTGGCGGGAGTGTTAATCTTGCTAAGCTTAGAAGTCAAGATGCAAGTGGCGACTCTAGTGTAGCTGGTGATGTCCTTGTGAATGGAATCTATGGTGACAGGTTCACAATACCTATTGATGACGACTGGCTTAGTGAAAATGGGGCTATATATCCCCAAGCATTGCAGAACACACATGAGACCATACTAAAGATCAACACACCAGCTAATGTGTTACTCCCCGGAGGCAGTGGTAAGGCTGTGCCAGCAAGCTTCAGACTTGATAACCTTAAGCTGAGGTATGAGACAGTTGAGAATGAGATGCTAGCAGGTGAGGTTGAGGGGATTTACAGTAGGGGGAAATCTTCCTATTACAGTCACGCCACCCTGGTTAAGACCTTTCCGGTTACTGCTGCAAGCACAAAGATTCATGAAAACGTGAACTTACCAAGGAAGTCCCTTAGAAATATTGTAATGATCTTTAAAAGAACAACTGATGGAAGTGAGTCTTTCTACTACCCATCTATTGAAAGTGTTAAGATAAGCTTCCAGGGTCAACCAAACTTCCTATACACACAGTCGATGAAGAAGTATGATTTCTTCAGTGAGGCCAGTCGGGTGTTCTTCCCAAGTGATGATAGGTTTGATAGGAATGTTAGTGAGGTACAATTTTTCCATGACAAGTTTGCCCTGGTCTGTGACTTTTCAACAACAGCGTTAAAGAGAGTACAGGGTCAGGGTGTGAAGCTAACTGATACACAGAATGGAATACTTATTGAGGTTGAGAAAAGTGCCGGGACCACTGCCTGTACCTGCTACCTTTACGTGCTGTCGGATGGGCTAATAAACCTGGCTAATGGTCAGCTTCAGTCTATTCAGTATTAGTGTATGGATAAGCCAGAGACTATTCTGATAGTTGGACCATCTGGATGTGGTAAAACTTACACATTGCTTAACGAAATACTTTCTGTAGAGTACGGGAAGTATTTTGACTTCATCATAATACTCTGTCCTACACTATGGATAAATATGACATACCTAGACTGGGGATATCTTAATAGCGACCCTGATGTCATCGGACTTAGCATAAGCCCAGATAGACTAGACCCTGTTATTGAGGCTGTGGTAAAAATTTACTCCGGATCTAAGACTGCTGTAATAGTTGATGACATGAGTAACACAGGTGATCAACATCTTAACGACGGCATGCTGGCTTTTTTATCATACAGTGGCAGGCATCATAATATCACATTGTTCATTCTAACGCAAAAGCTAAACAGTGTCGCGACTGGTATAAGGGACAACACCACCAGACTGTTATTTTTCAGTACGCATAACAGGAGAAGTATGAAGGTGTTAAGGGATGAGTTTTTTGGACATATAGCAGACGATGAAACGGAAAAGTCTATCATTGCGCAGCTTGCCACTGGTAAGTACCTTGACATTAAACTCAGTGCGCAGCCTCCGACCTATGAGGTTAAATGAAACATAACCTAATGTATGCCTAAGAGGGAAGGTAAGCGCAGTAAAAATGAGCCAGTTGTTATTGAAGATGAGGCTATTGAAAAACTAGTTGACGAGCTGCAGGTTGCGGAAGAGAGTATTGCTAAAACTGTGAGCACTGAGGAACCTAGCATAGACACCAGGCGTGAGGAACTTATAGCTGCATCTGATGATGGGTACATTACCCAGAAGTCCGGACATATAAGAAAATGTAGTGAGAAGACATTAGACAAAATTTACAAGGCCTATGAAGCTAAAAGGAAGAAGGACGCAGACGGGTTCCTAACAGATTTACTAATAAGTCAGTTCTCAACAATGCTTGGTGGTCTTGACGCAATTGAGGATCCTGTTGCGCTGACAGATGAACTTAAGAATAATGGTATACTGAGAAAAGATGTTGAGAGTATTATATCAGTAGTTAGCCCATACATACCCCTAATAGGATTACTTGGAGGTGTTGTTATAACTGGTAAGCATATATACCAGCATAAGAATAGTACACAACCTATAATATATGAACAGGACCCTAAGTAGATTCTTCGCTAAGTACCCATATGCTGACAAAAGCAAGTTTATAACTGAATCAGTTTTTGGTAAGACAGAACCTGGCGTGTTCTTCGGACCCGTCGGCGCCGATGCTACATACATCTACACTGAGGACCGGGAATTCAAGAGCAATGAGAACTACACCAAGTACCTCACAATAGATAAGCCACCGCCAAAGTTCCCAAAAATATGGTTAGGTGGTGGTACCGTGCAGAAGGTTCAGGGAAAAAGACATTGGGAGAAGGACATTGAGGGAAAACACGACTTCTCAAAGTTTACATACCTGTCTGAGAACGTTATAGACTACGACCTTAACAATTTCAGGGTCTATGTTAACGACCATAACTTCTTCATGTCTAAGTTACCAGTTCTGAACCCAGGAAACAGGACTGATATAGCAGTGTGGTGGAATAACAATGAACCTTACTACCAGCTAATCTTTGCCGTCTACCTAAGTACGTACTGCTGCGGTGTTGGGGTTGAGCATCTAAAGTTCTCCGATGATGTTTATCCAGTGGTTACGTCTATTATGCGCTTCCATGTGTACTTCACTACCCGACGTATACTAAGGCGCCTTATAAAGGAGAAGAAAAGTGACCTAATGAGGGAATTTGGTGCTGGTAAGGATGTAACCGACAACATGTCAAATATACCTAGAGAGAAAAAGTTCCTTATTAACCCACATTCTGGTCAGCATCATGACCGCGCATTTAAGGAGTGGATGTGGAGACTTAACCCTGATTATAAAACACACTACAGAAGGTTCATACCACTTAAGACAGATGGTTTTACCAGGATAGGGCTCCAATATCTAAACGAGTCTATCGAGGCTTATGTCTATGCAGTGCTAGGCTCACAAGCTAAAACAAGGGTAAGTATCGTTAAGAAGGGTGCCGGAAGTCTGGAGTCACAACAGGAATTCAGAGTCCTTGTAAATGACGCTGTCGTTAACTATTCTGTAAGCACTTGGATTCTGAATATGAACAGATCAATATCAGATACTAACGTCACCCAGAACCTAGCCATAAGTCCTGACACATGGTTAGTGCCAGGGTCACTCACAATACTGAAGAAAAAAATTACGGGATATAACAACTTACTTAGGCATGCGTCTGATGTTATGAAATTTGGTATTAATTCTAAAGTAAACTACCAGGGTGTCCACAAACAGCTAAAGAAGCTACACCAGGAATATGTTCCACATCTGGAAACATTAGATGAGGAACCGGAGAAGCCGCACAAGGAAAATGTAGCCGTCCATACACCTGACACAAATCCGGATAATAAGTTGGGGATTATCTTGGCTGTAACAGCTGTGGCCGGGTATCTGTTCAGTAAAAATGTCTTATAGTATATGAGTCTGTTTTATGGTTACAACAGACCGATCACTAATAAACAGCTCAACGATAAACTAAAAGAGGTCCTTCATACGAAGCCCGTCCCCGACTATAAGGTCATCTTTGACCTAAACGTAACCAGAGCCAGTAAAAACGCAATCTCCAAACTTCCTCCCTTTGTTGATTACATAGAAGACAGGGACGGTGAGACCAGAACCAATTCAGCCATGTTTTGGAGACCTCCTAGTGTCAACCCACAGCTAAGCACTGCTGGCGATCATCACTTCCTTTACCCTGAAACGACGATAAGAACAGCCTTCCACGCTAACGTGTCCAGACTCATGTTCACCGATGTCTCGGTTTTCGTTGTGGTAAAGAGGAATAGTATAAGACCAAAGCTGAATGTTTGGGAAACAATTGTTTCCAATGATAGTGCTGGCAAAGGTAGGAACCTTGGGTTTAAAGCTGGGGTGAGTGACAAACTGGTCTTCAGTGGGATGACACCATCTAGGTCCAACGAGTGTACGATTCCAGCGAAGTTTATCGGAAAGAAGATCCTAATATCTATTCACTGGCTATCTGGGCTTAGAGTGTCACACATTAGGATAAACGGTGAGAAACTGAGAGACTCATATTCCGTTAGCAACATCGGACAAATAGGGACACCTTATCTGGATGTGTTTGGG
The DNA here is from genome assembly GCA_964035015.1 of Corallium rubrum. Taxonomy (NCBI): domain Eukaryota; kingdom Metazoa; phylum Cnidaria; class Anthozoa; order Scleralcyonacea; family Coralliidae; genus Corallium; species Corallium rubrum. The sequence continues at coordinate 175,110 of CAXIUP010000176.1, read as the reverse complement.
GTAAACAGCTTAAAAAGTTTTTATTCAGACATCAACTTTTACGGTATGAAGATCGTGGAGGGTCGTCTTGGGGAATCTGACATTGAGAAAATCTGTAAGGAGGTTATGGTTGAATATGACCTGTAATTAGAATGAAAACTATAAGAAGTGTACGCCACCAGCTGGGTTCCTACGAAGTCAACAAAATCTCGCTCAGCTGTTTTGACGGTAAAAGATATATACTAAATGACGGTGTTAGTAGCTACGCCTATGGACATAAACTCATCAGGCCCTTAGACGAGTGGTTCTACAGGATGGGGTTTGCGTTTTCTTAGGGGAAAAGGTGGTGCTAGCGACAAAACCGGTTGAAATTAGCAAAATCTCCTTATGCTAGTATAGGATGGAGGCGTGGGGTGTTTAAACGCTGGCATTTGGCATATTTCCTCAGTACTGCCGAAAAGGGGAATTTTAATAGAAAACTGCATAGAATTCAGCTTGGATTCTGTGAGTGCTTAAATGTTGTCACAAGCCCTGGCCAACTGGAATCAACCTAGTTGTCGAGGTCGTGGCCCACTCGGTTGGGGGCAAAAACTGATGGACTGTAAAATGGAAAATTTATGGACTATAAAATGGAAAAATTTCTAGTAAAATTATATTACCATATAGAAAACGGTTAACATGGCCGCTATAGTGACAAGCCATGTGCCAAGCCGTGTGTCAAGCTGTGTGCCAAGTCGTGTGCCAAGCCATGTGCCAGGGTCAACGGTAGGACCAACGGCAGGGCCAACGACAGGGCCAACAACAGGGCCAACGGCGAAAAGTGATTGTAGCGGTGACATACACTCGGAAGAAATGGTCTGGTATTCTCCAGGCTGTCGCCTGTCGCCAGCCCATAATTCTTCCTCACCTACTGTGGATATCATGAAAGGTGATGGTACCGACTATATGGCTCCTTATTTTACCAAGCCCTAAAGGGAAAGCCGTTCGACCCTTCGGGTCTCACTCGAGCGCCTGGAGGTGACCACAACGAAAATGACAGGCCCCTTCGGGGCCTATCATTTTCTTTTGTGTCACCACCAAGCACTGGCCCGCTCGCGCCCCCACCACCGCGCTGCCAGGGCCGATGCTTTCAGATAAAAAGTAATGTCATCCATCAACCCAGCCAACAGTTAGTAAAAAGTGATGGTACCAGGGTACGGGAAAAAAGTGGTGCGTGCGATCAATCAGAAACATCCCTTGGAGCGGTGAAGCTGATGGCCGGTAGTAGCACAAAATGTGGAATCGCCGATAGGGCCACTTCCGAAAAAGAAAAAAAAAGTGATGCATGTGGCTAGTTTTAAAACACCCCGGGAATAGACAAAAACCTCCTCTACGCCTTGGGGAGGAGAGGCATCCCTGTCGTAGCACCCAAAATAAACTGGCCTGGTACCCCCATATCCTATACTACTATCACATATAAAGATACGATACGGTCATGATTTTCTTTTGTGTTTTCCTCATGAATTATTAATGAGTTTTTGAATGAGATATTATAGACAGTCCTTATATATGGTCTAAATTAACCAAAGAAGATAAAGATAAACATAGCCCAGAATCTTTTAAAAGGAAAATTAGAAAACAGGACTTATAGAAAGTATACTTGATAATAACTGCAGAAATTTTATTTTATGTTCAACTTAATCTTTATTGTTATTTTATTTATTGATCTTTATTGATCTATATTGATCTATATTTATCTATTTTTTATTTATTTATTTATTTATTTATGATATTCTATATAGGTGTATTTTAAGAAATATTCTTAATTGTTTTAATAGGTAAATTATTGTAAAAATGGTAGTATATTTATCTTAAACCCTATTTTAGTTTAAAATTTATATAAATAGTGTCCCATGCAATTAGCTGTAATAGAACTTTATACATCGACCCTTAAGCTCTGTTCATACACGGCCAAAATTTAAGCACGTTTAAAGGGATATGGCAATATATTTTTTTTTTCTGTTAAAATAATGTTCACATCTAATATTTTGGGAAAATCCATAAAATTTCGCTCTAAAGGTTGTCTTTCCCCCATAAAATAGCTTATGTTTATGTCGAACGCTTCTGCTTCCGCCGCCATCTTGAATCGATATTGCATATGCTAATTTATGCGAAAATAAATCGTCTGACGTCACAAGCAGGGTACTTGCATTTTTCAAAAGCAAAGCTTTCGGCGGTATGTATTGTCCTGTTTATGGATGCACAAGTGACAGCCAAAATAACTCTGAACAGAAGATACACTTCTTTGAGTTCCCGAAAGTAACCAAAAGTGAAGAGAAGAAACGACGGGGCATGTGGATCGATTTTTGCAAGCGGAAAAACTTTGTTCCGACCATGTCCACGCGCGTGTGCTCTTTGCATTTCAGTTCCGATGCGTATGTCCTTTCGCATTCCCCAGAATTTTTACAGTCTATAAACTTTCCGGGCAAGCGAAAATTGATGTTGAAACCAGATGCCGTGCCAACACAAAATAAAGCACTGGACAAAATTAAAGAGAAAGAACACGCTTCAGAGTCGAAGAGAAGACAGACAGGTGCTCTATCCCGCAGAAAAGTAAGTATTAAACTTCGGTTGTGAGATATATCTACACCGTAAAACAACTACTCATATTTTAATTTATACTTTTAATTAGGAAGCAGAACGTCTACTTGCAGAAGCGGAAAATGCTGAGAAAATATCAGAAGAAATATGCTGCGAAACATCTGAGCCTGAACAACAACCAACTGCAAATATAAATATTAATAGCGGCGCCAAGTCGATTTCTGTCCAGACTGACGAGATCGGATGTTTTGTGAAAAATAAAAGGACGCAAACTCCTATAACTGTACCATCCAAAACCACACAAACAAAAGGAACACAAACTTTAATCACCAGCGATTATTTATCCAAGAAATTATTTCTAACAAAGTTGGTTTCGTCCGCGTCCCAAACGAATCCAATTTCAGATGAGGATGAAAAAAATATGGCTGGTGAAATTGACATGCCTTCTCACTCTCCGGGCTGTCAAAACAAAGGCACGCATTCTTCAGTAAACGTGAATGAAGGAAACCTCGAAGGAAACACGCATTTGACCTCTGATCCAATAGAATTTATCCCTTCAGATAAAATAGATCATGACGAAAGTTCTGGTGATGAGTTTTCCGCTGCAACAAGCGAGGAAAGCGAGGAAGGAGAAACAGAAATATGTTGTGATGAGAAAAGAATCATCTTGTCAAGTGATAAACCCCCAGAAGATCAGTTGAAATTCATAGTATGTGAAGAGTCGATTGCCAATACATTCCGTTTTTGCTTTAAATGCAACGCCCATTGTACCGTATTCGTCGAACGCAGAATTGGAACTTATTGTAAGATCGGTGTCTTTTGTCCATCCAATTCTGAACATAATTTCTCTTGGACGACAGGACCACTATTTAATCGGCTGCCCATTCTTAATTTGATGATTACATCCAGCATCGTATGTACAGGCATGGAATCTAGCAAAACCTTACGATTTATGGAGTCTTTGAACATTTTGTGCATCAAACGAAGAGAATTTTCAAATCTTCAAAGCGCGTACGTTATTCCAGCGGTTTTCAATGTTTGGAAAAAAGAACAACTTGATTTACTAGATGGCATTAAAGATAAGTCAATTTGCATAGCCTCCGACATGAGAGTGGACAGCCCAGGACACAGTGGTCTCATTGGATCTGGAAGTACTTTGGACGTAGATCGAAATGTGATTCTCGACACTCAAGTAATAAAGGTAATCTGTCCCTACTTCCATTGACAAGACATTTTAAAATTCCAGTCAGGGTTCTCAGTATTAAAGTTTATCCTATTTCCAGTGGTACTTTAAACCCATTCCCATATAATCCAGTGGGGGCAGATGTTCCATTTTGGAGGGGCTAATTCATGAAATAGTTGGAAACGAGACGAATTTTGCCCCCCCCCCCCCTGTAATTTTAGTCAATTTTTTAACCTCATCAGAAATAGTGGGGAGCTATAACCCCCATCATCAGAAATAGTGGGGGATATAATTCTGTGGACCCTCTTATTTAAATAGTGTTCTCAGTTGTTTAAAAAGTAGCACAGAAGCTCAGCAAATATTATTACAATATTATTAACTGTAGAGTACAGAAGTCAAAAACTCCAATGCTATGGAATTAGAATCTCTGAAGAGGCAACTTACCTACCTTGAAGATGCTGATATTAACATCAACAAGCTTGTGACAGACAGACATTCTCAAGTGTCAGCTTATATGGCTCAAGAGAAACCTACTATCCAACATGCATATGATGTTTGGCATTTAGCAAAGGGTATTAATATTACTGTATATTAGTGTTATTATTCAAATTTTCAGGACAAAGCTTCTATGTAGTGCTTACAAAAATTTTCTTTTTTACCTGCTTTTGATTTGCAGGAGAGAAGAAGAAGCTGTTGAAAGCTGCCAAGACAAAGAAATTTCGAGCAATAAAGCCTTGGATTGGGGTATGACATTCAACATATTTTCAAATTAATGTTTTCAGGAAGAATTGTAAAAAAATAATGTTGGCTTTCCATTTCTTATTTTGTGTAGTCTATAATTAACCACATTTACTGGGTTGCAATCTCAAGTTCATCTCCAAATGAAAGAGAAGAGAAATGGATGAGCCTTCTCAATCACATTGTTAATGTACACACTCACAAGGAAAACAAAATTTTCCAGAAATGCACACATGAAACAATAGAAAGAGATTGGTTAGTACCAGGTGAGACAAATTTATATTTTGAATTTTTGCAGCAACAAAAGATCATTGAAACTCATTCAGAAACATCATGTTGGATATATCAATTTTGTTGTGGTAAATTGTTGTGTTAAAAATCATTACCCATGTAACATCACTTTTATTAATGCCCATTAATTTACACAATACAATTTGTTGTATACAATTCCTTATTCTCATCTTTGGGCATGCCTGTGATCATCTGTACACACATGTAAACTGTGATTCCCAACAGTCACCATTGAATCATAAACAACAATTATGTTGCCTGCACACATATGCCAGATTGACAATTGTGTACAACAAATCATGTGTAAATCGGCCTTAAGACCCCCCCCCCCCCTACCATTTGTTAATGCAAAATTTCCCCTAATAATTTTCCTGTCCTGAAAATTATAAGCCTTCTCTTATCATAAACCCAACAAAAATGACTACCACTGCATTTTCTGATAATTGTCATTCCCTGAAATGCAACCCAATCAATTATAGGACTGGTGTATACATATATTCTTATAGGTTCTGCAGTTTACAAAAAATTGAGAGAAATCATAACTAGACCAAGGCTTGTAACAGCAATCTGCAAATTATCAAACTACCATCAAACATCAGCATTGGAAGCGAAGCATTCATTGGACAATCAATTCGCACCAAAAAAGATCTATTACCCCTATCATTCACTGATGGCAAGGTTTGTTTCCAATGACATAACAAGGGGGAGTGGGGGACACAGAGTGTGTAAATGCATCCCCATTTTACTTCTCCATAAAGCATGAAGTTCATACAGTAATGATTGGGGTTCTGGAAAGAATATTGACTTCCATTTTGGAATAATTTCAAATAATTGGCCTTAATTAATATGCAGTATTAAACATTTATGTAGATTATTTTGCTCGAACATGCATTATAATGAAAACTCAAAGAGACAACAAGCAAAGACAAAGGAAGGCGTTGACCGGTGGGTGGTTATTTATCCAAAAGCACACAAGGGTGAGAAGGCTATTGCCAGACAAATAAAACAAAGTCCAACTCACAGTAAGTCTAAGACAATAATTATATTAAATTTAATTAAAATATAACTCGGTTGTTTACTTACAGTCTACACTGTCCCAATAATTTTCTCTTGATCTTACACTTTACAGAGTATATACAAACAATCCAATGTGAAGCCATCAAACTGCGGAAAGACTTCGGTAACATTCAGAAAGCCAAGTGGCATGCAAACGAGCTTCTTCCGAAAGAGCCTATTTCACTAGTGGAGAAATATCTTGAAGGTAATCAGCCACAGTCCAAAGCGGAAGTAATCGTCAACAGATACAGCAGATTTACCAAACCAGCATATCCCGTCGAAGATGAATGCTCGTGTGAATGCTCTGGAAAATGCGCCACAGTCAGATGTTCATGCAAAAAAATTACCAAGAAATGTACAGCAGCATGCGGATGTAAAAAGGATGTTTGCTCGAACAAATAAAACACAACAATTTACGGCAATATTAATACTGTAAACACTTTAATAAGTTGTTTATTTTGAAAATTTAAAATGGGTATAAAGGCCATCTGGCGAAGCAAATTTTTCTCTGATACACTTGTAAACACATGAAGGGAAAACTCTTCGACACTTTTTCCCTAAAATGTCGAAGACCCATCTGGAGCATCTTCGATAAGAAACATGCCGATAGATCTTGTGCGTTTGCGCAAGTTCATCGTCTCCGAGGGGCCAGTTCTCCTCCAAGTATTGGGAGACATCGACACCAAGGACTTCCTCTGACAACATGTTTTTTATAAACGAGGACAAACCTGTTATGCAGTTCATTCCTTGGTCTTGAGCACAAGTTAATTTCTCATCGTACTCGTCGTATTCCACAGCTTTCTCGTGGCAGCAGAAACTTTCAACGCTTTTCTCCATAATTCTACAGTTACCACACTTACACCATTCAAGTGTGGAACGTCGCCAAGCATTTATCGCCTCGAATTCTTCGTCAACATCTTCTTCAGTTGAAGTCGAATCATCATCTGAATCATAACTGCCATCATTATCCTCATTCTTATTTGGCTCAAACATATAGGGCTGTATTTCTTGCCATTCTTCGTCTTCTTTAGTACTTTGACTATCATCACTATCCACTTTCGCTTGCAAGCAAACACGAAATGAGCGCTTCCCTGCTTATGACGTCACGCGTGAACTGGACCCAAGCAATAATTTTCTCCAAAATCGATTCAAAATGGCGGACAAGAACTTAAAATCACACAAGCGAAATAGGTTTTAAAACAGTAAATTATGGAGTTTTGGAGGTCAGTATGCGTTTTCCACAGAGTACTATAAGTGACATTTATTATTCTTTAAAAAAAAAATATATTGCCATATCCCTTTAAGTTAAGCGTGCTTAAAATGCGCCACCTTGGTGCGTTTACACGGTCATTTAATAATCCCTTACTAAAACACGTACACCATTATTCAACATGGCGGACGAGCTATATTTTTGGTTTTGGAAGCTTCGTATGGGTAGCGTACGTTAAAGAACAACGGAAGACATCGGTACACGAGAAAGAGTAATAGCTAAAAGAAACAAACGAACAAAGGAAAAAAGAATAACGAGATGGAAGCTTCTACAGCAAGGCAAAAAAATGCGTTTTATCGTATTAATAACACCGTATTAACAGCAAGCGTTTTTTCAATCCCGTTGCGTTTACACGGCCAAGTTAAGTAATAGATAAATCCCGAGAACGAGGGATTTATGCTATATAAAGACCCGAGGGCGCGCAGCATCCGAGGGCTTTATATCGCATAAATCCCGACGTTCGAGGGATTTATCTGACTTAATTTATTATTGAGGAGGTTTTCCAACAAATTT
>CAXIUP010000176.1:0-162500 GCA_964035015.1 Corallium rubrum | reverse complement strand
AAACACGAGAGGACAATGTAAACCACGAGTAGTGTTTATTGTTCTCGAGTGTTTGCAGCCCCTGATAAAATACGAGACACGATTTTATGAAATAGCTTCTCAATCGTCTATTATAGTAGAATTCGCGAGGGATTTGTTGCATATTAAATCAGAATATGTCTTTATGTTGAATTTACAATTAAGAAATGTGGTAATCAGTGTGGTAATCGCCTTATTTGCGCTGTTTATTATCTTATTTCTTAATTAAAAATCCAGTTTACGCTGCCTTCACCGGGTTTAAAAACACCTGCACATGACCAAATATTTTCTTCTATTAATTAGCTCATGAATTATTAATGATTTGTAAAGGTAATCGCATGGGGCCGAGGAAAATTAAGGTTTAATTTCACGAGAAAATTTTACAAAATTTCCCGAGTCGCGAAGCGACGGGGGTAACTTGTAAGATTTTGGAAACACGAGTGAAATTAAACTTTAATTTTACGAGAACTCATGCGATTATGTGTTAATAATATAGTGGGCAAAATTATTCAAGAGCTATATTATGTCCAGAAAATGCCGAAGTACATGTATCTCATCATGGTCGATGCTCGGCAAATTTCAGCATTCCAAATTTCCCCCCACTTTATTGCTGTGCCTGTAGCTTTTTTCTTGTAAGTACAGGCAAAAGTTCGTAAATTTTCTAGTGCATTAATTTTCACTAATAGTTTACACTCCTTCAATAGTTTAAATTAGTTAAGAGTAAATAAAAAAGCATTTTCAGACCGAAAAACCTTGCACATTTGTTGAAAAAATGTCAGTCCTATGAGGTTCAGCGTTGCTAAGTAACGAAGCGACCAATCACATGCAAGAACTGCTGATCAATGAACCAATCAAGTGCAAGTAATTTTGCCCTGAATTACAAAAAATTGCCCTCTTCATTAGCCAATCATACCCGAGTAATTTTTCCCTCTATATTATTAATGAAGTAATTTTCCACATCTTTAACAGGCCAGACGTTGCCTTTGATGTTCGCATGCTAAAAGGATTGCAAGTTATGGACATCCCAATGGTTAAGGATTTTATTAACTCACTTGTTATGGAAAGCCTTACAGTAGGTGAGAATTGAAGGTTTTTATTGAATATTTGTCACCATATATATACATACAGAATAAGCAACAAGAGGCAATCACAGACTGCATATACTTCCACCGCAATTTCCCCTTTCGTATATAAACAATCTTCGTTATCATAATTATTTGCGCACCCTTACTAAATCTAGACGGATTAAAAAACAGGCACTAAAATAGTTATTTTTTGCACAGATTATATATACTTCAGGTAAAATCGCGGCTGTGATTGGTTGCCGACGTGGCAAGGTTTTTTATTAATGTTCATGCACATTTTGAAAATTTTAATGCCCTACGATTGAAACAAACAAACAAAACTCAAAACGTAACTTTAAAAAAACACTTTTATTGCCTCAAAACAACGAATATAACTGTTATGAATGATGGCATTAGACATTCTGAAAGTAAACCTTGGTACGCAGACGAGAAAAAAACAGCAGGAAATTACGCTAGTACTTTACTACTTAGTAACCTTAATCGCTCGGTTTTCGCGATAAAATATCAGACCTCAGTTAACATATTAACTTCGCTATCGCTCGGTCAATACAGCACGTTTTAGGTGTTTTTCCGTCTTTATTTTCTTGGGTTTTTCTTCTAACACCTTATTGACTGAACCTCATCACGAAATATATTTTGAGTCATCTCTTTTAACCGAAGCCCTAGAATACTGACAAAGCATTCTGGTAGTTGTAGTCACCCAACACCATCGGACGTCAACGGCAAAGACCATCAGTGATGGCAAAGACTGTTTACAAAATGGCAATAATAAGCACGTTTTCTAGCGGATTATTAGGGAGTGTTTATAGAAAAATGGGCCATCTCGCTAACCAGATTAACCGAAATGCAAAATTCAGGCCGGTCCAAATTTAGGCCGGCCTCATGTAAACACCCCTTTATACACATGTATGGTAAAATACTTGATTGGAGTCCTAATTAGGCAAATAGAAAGAATAGATTGTTCTCACTTGGTCTATGGCCGCTCTGTTCTATACACAATGAAATTGTAAAGTTCACTGTTATTTATTAATTGAACTAAATACTGAATTAAGGTCGCTTTGCACAATATAATGAGAATGACCAAAATCAAGTATTTTTTTCTAATTGATTACAGTCAGATCTTTATAAAATTCTCACTCAATTTTGGTTACAATATAATGTATCAACAACGAGTTTGAGTGTTTCATCAGGAGATCCAAACACGAGAAAACATGATGAAAGTACGAGGCAGAATTAGGCCGAGTGGTTTTATTGTTTCCGAGTGTTTGGATTCCCCTGATGAAACACGATAAACGATTTGTTGATATGGCATCTCAATCGAGCGATTCAATTGAAAAATGCAATTAAAATAAACGCTCATGAGATTTTATTCGCGAACTTGTTTATTTTGCGTAGATAATTGAGATCTTAAGAATTAGATGAACACCGGTTTTCATCTAATATCTTGGACTTTACTGGAGTATCTAACTTCAATCAGGTGATTGAATGAACTGTTGTAATTGGCTGATTATCTCATGAATTATTAATGATTTGAGATAAAGTATATAAAAATGGTTCAATACTTTTAAAATATTTCGGTGACAGACAGACCAACAGAGTAACAGAATAACAGACTAAAAAGAAACAGAGTTCAAAAACTCATTAATAATTCACGAAAAAACACAAAGGAAATCAGTACCAAGTCCGTGGTTTTATACCTGATAAGACTTCTTGACGTCAGAAAGAAAACTAATGAACATACAATTTTATATCAAGAATACTAATGAGTGACACAACATCCAATAACGAATCGTTTCTGAAGCCATTCAAAGCACTCGCATCACGTGCTTTATCAGATCTAATCACTCGGGCTGTGCCTTCGTGGTTTTAAATCTGATAAAACACTCCTGCTCGTGTTTTAAATATTACTTCAAATATAAAACTGCATGCGTGCGAAGGTAAATTAGTATAATGTTGAAAATCCTCTTTGAATTATAGAACTAAATTTCTTTCTAAAGGTTTGTTGTCATTTACTTTAATCAAAAGTTTGCCGTAATCGTTTAAAGTAAACTTATATATTTAAAATTAGTGACAGCAAATCTTTAAAAGAAATTTATAGTAATAACTAATCAGTAAATAGTGGCGAGGAAACTTAAACGAGAAATCGTTACTACAAAATTAATATCATGTATACTGGGTGACACTAAAAAACATGGACACAACATACTTATTTTTGGAGTGTTTAGTTTAAAAGGAGTATTAAATCAATGAGAGTTTTATCAATGTTTATAAAAAAGGTGTCTTCTAAGCACGCTCTGATTGGCTGGGCTCCATGCATTTATAAGAGTTTATAAAATAAGGTGTCCTCTACACACGCTCTGATTGGCTGGACTCCGTGCATTTATAAGAGAACATAGATCATGAATGACGTAAAATGGCGTAGAATGGCGTCAGCTGACCGTAAAAGCCCGCTAAATTCCAAAACTACCTCACTTTTATCTTGGTTTTGCTTCTTCTTATTTTATAAAACAAATAAAACATACCGCTCCTGTGCATATGTACTCTTATAAAGGTACGTTTGACGTCATTTGAACACGAAAGAAGTATAAAGGCACTCGGCTATCGCCTCGTGCCTCTACTCAACTTCTTTCGTGTTCAAATGGCATCAAACGTGCCTTTATAAGAGTACATACGCACGGAGCTTTATGTTTTATTTGTTAAATGAAGATCATAAATGACGCAACGTGGCGTGGCATGACGTCGAATGGCGTCAGCTGACCGGAAAAGCCAGCCAAATTTCAAACTGTCTAACTTTTAGCTTGTTTTTTTCAAATGACGTCAAACGAACCTCTATAGAGCGTTTTCATCTTACGTCACGGCGGCCATATTGGTGTACCAAAACAATGAAATGGCGGCCATATTGGTGTACGGTATGGGAATTAGCTCTTTCTTATTCAAATATTTCGTATTGTTTCGCCACCCCAATGGGCCACCGATCACGTGAGTGAAAACGCTCTATAAGAGTACATATGTGTGTAGCTTTATGTTTTATTTGTTAAATAAAGACACGAGGGAATAGGCGAGTTTAATAAAGATCTATTATGTACATGTAGGTTAGAATAAAATATGTGGGATATCTCTCTCCTCCGCAGAGGCTTCTATTCTGGTTAGTTGCAGGCGCGCGGGCTATCGTAAAGCGCGCGGGGAACATCGGGAAGGTGGAAAAGCGGAAAAAGCTACGTTTCTTTCCCTCTTCCCATCATTCCTCGCGCGTCTTCTCCCTCGCCCGCATGCCCGCGCCTCTGCGGAGGAGAGAGTGTGGGATATGGTTAGTTCTAAAAACTTCAAAATGAGACGTCAATAAAATATGGCGTCAGTGTGGAAATTAGCCAGGGAACAAACATGCATGGAAATTCGCGAAAATACTGAAATACGAAATTAATTTAAATTCAAATAATCTTAGAGTAACGTAAGTCGAACTCCAATATAATTCTTTTCGTTTTTCATGTATAAATTTTTGGGAAAAATTGTGAAATTTGACGTCACTTTGACGTCACTTTGACGTCACGTCGGTTTGTTATATTTCAATAATTTCCAGTATTATAGAGAGAAAAACAATGAACAAGAACTTTTCATGATTTTTTGTTATTGCCTAAAATATTCGAACTAATATTTTAAGTAATATTTAAAACATGAGCAGCAGTGTTTTATCAGATTTAAAACACGAGGCGATAGCCAAGTGTTTTAGACCTGATAAAACACGTACTGCGACTGTTTTAAATATCTTCAAAAACGACCCATTTGGTAAGTTCATTGGCGTAGTAAGTTTGAAAAATAACGTTATCTGATTCGAGAAAATCAAAGCTAAAGTTTATGTAAATCAGTTTTTTTTTATGAGATATAAAACCACAGACATGGTACTGATTTCCTTTGTGTTTTCCTCATGAATTGCGTTTTTGAAATTAAAGTAATATGCACGTTTGTTGTGTCACCCACGGTATAATAACTGTAATGTTACTGCATGGGAGTAGATATAAAGCATTATCTCATGTTGTGTTCTTGTGTTTTTGGTTTCAGCTCTGGTAGATCCTGAACAAATTTATATTCCATTATACGAAGTCGAAGGCGATAGACGGAATACAACGACAAATGCTGCTTACGGTAAAGGGACTGTTACACTTGTAATATTTAATGTTAAAAAATTCGCATTTTTATATTGCATCTGAAATATATCGCATCATAATTAGATGTTCGGCGAGTACTTAAGAATTTCTTAAGTATACACGCCGATCATCTAATTATATGATGCGATATCTGGTGTCTAACACCAGACTATTTACCCTTTCTAAATGGCTGTTACACGATTTTTCTTGCAACTTGCAACAAAATATATATGGGGAAAAAATCGAAAGTTGCAGGAAGGGTGTTACACGTTCAGCAACTTGCGATTTTTGTTTAGTTGCAGCAAAAAGTAGAACCCATCCAACTTTTCTTGCAACTTGCAATACGGCAAAAATAACAAAATCGCAAGTTGCTATACGGGGTGTTTCACGGTGCGACTTTTTATGCAACTTACAACATTCAGTGATTTGTTGCAAGCTGCAAGAAAAATCGCATCGTATAACAGCAGCTTAACTTCAGCCCACAGCACTACAACAGAGTATTTTTTCCTGCATGTCTTATAACCCCAGATTATTGTACTCTGTCTGACAATAGACTATATGTCTAACACTAGACTCTTTTAAGCTGTCTAAGACTAGACTGTTTTACTCTGTCTAACACAAGACCGTTTTATTCTGTCTCAACGTCAGACTATTTTACTCTGTCTAACATCAGACTATGTTACTCTGTCTAACACCGGACTAGTTTCTTCTGTCTAACCCCAGACTATTTTATTAAACACTTATTTACTGGCGCCGAGGGAAACAGTGTGTTTTGTGGACCCAAGACTGCCGTTGTTTCCCGAGGCGAAGCCGAGGGCAACAACGAGTGGTCGAGGGGCCACAAAACACACTATTTTCCCAAGGTATTGTTTTTAATGAAAGAAAACTGGAGAAAACAAAGACAAACTGAACCTGACCATCTACTCCCGGTTTTGATATTTTTCCCTAGGGAAAATAAATGTAGTGATACCCGCTGCCATGGGTTACGCGGGAAACATCACGATTTTCGGACCGTCACGCGAGGACCGTTCGCCCAATCAGAGAGCTAGAAAAACGGACTTTGACACTTGATATATAACAATCTGTTTTAAAGTGTCAATGCAGCGAAAATTAAGTTTATCTAGTTTGAAAGAACATTGAAAATGACAAAGTAACATCTTTTGTAGAATTTCGTTTCCTTGCTTCATTCTTGACATATTCAGGTTTGTTTGATATGTAAATGACCTACTTATGACATCACACTGCATAATGACTTTTTAGAAAAGTATGATTTTCTTTGAGAGTACTTATCGAAAGTACTTAAGAATTTTCATGTACATGCATGTAGCCATGACTGGTAACTAAACGTGCGTAGTTGTGTGTAAAATATTTGGACCATCCTAAAATTGATGCTCTTTCTAAAAAGTCATTATGCAGTGTGATGTCATAAGTAGGTCATTTGCACATCAAACAAACCTGAATATCTCAAGAATGAAGCAAGGAAATGAAATTCTACGAAAGGTGTTACGTTGTCATTTTAAGTGCTCTTTCAAATGCAATCATAAAAAACTGGGGTGAAATTTCGCTGCATTGGCACTTCAACGCCTGACGATTTCACTCGTCAAGTTGAAACATTTTGGAAATCCGCCTGGTGGGGTTAACGACTATTTACTGTATAAACTCTTTATTGGCCAGTCAAATGGCCAGTCAAATTGTATATTTTACTGTAACACAAGACGATTTTACTCCAACTCCGGACGATTTTATTCGTCAACCGGGACCTTCTGGAAATCCACCCGGTAAAGGGTTAACCAGAAGGTTAACCGGAAGGCCTGTGTAGTTGCGTTTTTCGCAACTGGTCCCGGTTTGGTCTTAGAATGTATGTATTCCACACTCGAATTTTCCTTCACCTAAAATCCCTAGAACATGCTATGTAATCGAGTGAAATGCCCAATATTACTTCTAATACATGTACACCTTAGCTAGCTCGGTTACGAAACTTCGCACAACAGCATGCAGTAGCCACAAGAAAACGATGAAACGTTTGTGTTATGACCCAGCGTTTTGACACTCCGATATAGTGTCTTTATCAAGGGTGATTGTTGTGAAGACAGGTTCCATTTATACACTTATACACTTATACAGAACTACCGTTGACGTTCTGTATCAAAAACATCAGTGCAAATATTGCTTCTGGTAATAGATCGCCATCGTCATCATCATTTTTCGTCTTTTTCTAGCGGTTGGCGTTTTGACTGTAAGCGTTTCACCAGGGGTTGACGATAATATTTCAGGTATGCCATTAGGTATAGCAAGTTCGGTATTTAGGTATATGCAAGAAAGAAGCAAAATATGAATAACAAAGAAACCGCGTGAAATTTGAACTAAAATCAGTTAGTCATAACCTTGTAAGCTATATATTGTTATTGTTAAGAGAACAGTAACAGTGTATAGCGGTGTACAGTGTATAGTGTATAGTGTACAGTATACAGTATACTTTATACTGTATACATTATATTAAAGTATACAGTATATATATATATTGAAGTGCCTATGAAACGAAAATTAAGTTTGTCTTATTTGAAAGAACACTTAAAATGACAGAATAACATCTTTTGCAGATTTTCGTTTCCTTGCTTCGTTGTTGAGATATTTCAGTTTGTTTTATATGTGAATTTAACTTACAAGATAACTTTACGTCACTCTTTGCATAATTACTTATCGCAAAAGATGATGTATCTTTGTTATTGTCAAACAAAAACACTTAAAATTTACAGACTCTGTTGTGGAGAAACACTCGCACATGGTTCCTAATTCGCCAAGTGCTTTTGTTCGATAATAACAAATATATACAACACTTTGCGATAAGTCATTATGCAAACTGTGACGTAAAGTTATCTTATAAGTCAAATTTGCATATTAAACAAACTGAAATATCTCAAAACGAATCAAGGAAACGAAAATCTGTCAAAGATGTTATATTGTCATTTTAAAAGTTCTTTCAAATAAGGCAAACTTAATTTTCGTTTCATAGTATATTATATAGTAGGAAAAAGAATTATAAATATGAAAAACTTAACAAATCAACAAATCAACAAACCAATTTAGCTTCACATGTATTAGAAAGTTGTTGTAGTTCAGAAAATATATAACTGTTTATACTATAATACAACACATCTCGAAACGAAGCGCTTCAAACTTGGGTGCCGAAAGCCGGATATATAATGCCGCTCTTTGAAACATTTAGAAGTTGTTTGGTTGACGCTCAAGCTTGGTGATCAGGAGAAAGTAGTAGAGCTGAAGAATACTGATGTAGAGAAGAACAAATCTTTCTCATTCCTAGTTTACGACCTAAAAAGCGAGAAGGTAAGCTACCGAGTTGTCTGTGCCCATTAAAGTGCCTTTGACATGAAAGTTAAGTTTGCTTAATTGAAAGAACACTTAAAATGACAAAGTAACACCGTTTGGTTTCCTTGCTTCGTTGTTGAAATATTTCAGTTTCTTTTATATGTAAATGTCACATGGTGTAACGTGCGTACATGTGCACAATGACTTATCGGAGAAGACCAAATTTAATTCGGATGAAGCATATGCGTGTGTACTTCCCACAACACGAAACATGTAGAATTTCAAGTGATTTTGTGTGATAATTATCAATTATTGGACGAGTCTGAGCAAAATATCATGATTTGTCAGTGGCGAGCTGCTAGTTATTTGCCGATGCCGAAGGCAGAGGAAAATAACTAGTAGCGAGACACTGACAAATCATGATATTTTGTGATAGATGAGTTCAATAATTGATTTATATCATTCATAAAATGGTTAAAAATTTGAAATGCCTGAAGTAAGAGATCGCCACTCTTCTCTCTGTCTTCAGCATACTAAAATCTTCGTAAAACTTACTTTTTGTTGGCACGAGTCTTGCTTTTTATCTCAATAAAACTTCCTTTTCACTATTTATTTTCTGAAGTACATTGTCGTTATGGATGCTTCCAAATACTCTCGATTATTTCCTCGGATAGCTGAAGAACTAGCCGCCATGTTTACGAAAATTATTTGCCGTCAGCAGCGTTATCGCTAGTGCGCATGCTCATAAAATTATTTGCACTCAGTTATTTGCAGGTAAATTAACCAATCAGAATGCCGGATAGACACGAAATGAATGATAATTAACAATTATTCGCCGAAGGCGAGGTGAATATCGGTGAATAATAACCGAGACGAAGTCGAGGTTATTATTCACCGATATTCACTGAGCCTGAAGCGAATAATTGTTTTAGTATAAATACACATTTTCGTACTTTTAGGAACAACATTTTGTTTAAAATTGTTAATTTCCTCGTCTGTTGCGTTGACAACTTGGCTGGCGGCCATTTTGAATAAACGCTGTAGGTGATTATCGAGAATTAATCCGAAGTAGCTCGTCCAATCAGCGCGCGTGATTTTCTATGATCACCTGTGTATTTATACTAATAACAATTATTGTATAGCATGCTATCGGATATGAGCTTTTGCGTAATCTGATTGGTTCCCTGCTACCAGGCTATCAGCTCATATCCTGCTAGTAGAGGAAAAACAAGATGGCGGCATGTTTTTTTAAACTGCCGAAAAGAGTTGAAATTGATGGATTTCTATACTGAAAAACATCAACACCCTCAAACCAATGTTTAAAAAAAAAAACATTGTGTAAAAATACATTAACAAATACACAATTTAGCATGTTAAATGGTAAAATTCACCTAAAAATTACGTCTTTTTACTTCAAAAACCCGACTAAATTAACGGGTTGATATTAATTTGTTGCCAAACAAAGAAACTCACGGTTAAAATCATGCTTACAGCACACATTTCGTAGGAGATCACCATTAAAGAGACTTTTTTGATTTAGATAAGTATTTGGAGTAGTAAAAAGCATGTTCTTTTTGAAAAACAACCAACTAAGTAATTTAGTTTCACTGCCGAAGGTGTTTCAGTTTCATTTTTGCATGAAATCAAAACCTTTTTCTGTTTTTCACGACAGCAACGCTAATATAAACAATTGACCCACCTTTTGACTTCATAAAGGTACCATTTAATCTCTTTTGTTGATCTGTTTAACACATTTTCTTTCTCTCGAGCAACATTTATACAACATTTCGAAGCTGTTTACCGAACAGCTCAGCGAGAAACTCTATGTGAATGCATCATTACGCATGGCGGAAGTATTAGTTGCCTATGCCGGAAGTTTGTTGTTTCAAACATTGTCTCTTGTACAGTGCTTGGCTATATAATAAAACAGTTTACCATTCGCTCTCGTTGTATACGAACTAATAGCCAACTCAGCGAAGCGCCTCGTTGGCTATGAGCTCATATCGACTCGAGCTCATGGTATAACTGTTAAAGATATACAACCTTCTCCGAGAAGTCATTATGCACGTGTACGTCACACCAAGTGACATTTGCATATCAAACAAACCGAAATATCTCAAGAACGAAGCAAGCTGCAAGGAAACGAAAAACTGCAAAATATGTTACTCACTCTATCATTTTAAGTGTTCTTTCAAATAAGGCAAACTTAATTTTCGTGTCATAGGCACTTCAAGCGAGGATATCATAGTACTGTAGCTTCACCCTCACCCGTACGGCGTAAGCAATTATGTATTATTAATATTATTGGTATTATTACAAACTATACTATTCGACCTAAACGTTATTGAAGTCATATTTCGTAAATATTTTACGTTACTTTCGGGAGGCCGTTATTTTTTGGGTGGGAAAACAGTGTTGGTATGACAGCTATATATATATATATATATATATATATATATATATATATATATATATATATATATATATATATATATATATATATATATATATATATATATATATATATATATATATACGATACGATGCCATAGTCAATCGAGATATGGTCTGGAAACTCGGAAAACTTCAAAGCGCCTATATGAGCTGTGATTTTATGTTGAACCGTACCCTGCACATCCTTTGTTTTAGGTTTATTAATATTTAAATGGCTATAATATTGAAATAGCACGACTGAGTGATTGAACTAAAACGTTGCTATTGGATAATTCGTTCATTATACTAGAATACAATGTGTTCAGTGACCGTGCACCGTGCATGAAAATGCATAAAGGCGAACAAAAAGATAGACCAAAGACTTTAGCTGAGTTTCCAGACCATATTTTGAATGACTATGATGATGCAAATACAAATAAATTACCACACATACATTTGCCTATTTGGCGAGTTTGTTTCCGTTCAATTAGTTATACAAGGACACGATATGGCATTGCATAGACGTGTTTATATATGCCGTAGTAGAGTCTTTCAGAGTTTGTGGCTATAGGAATGATGTTAGTTCATTACTGTTTGTGAGCATCTTTTATAGATAAAAAGTTATATTGGTTAAATGTAACGCGTTACTTTTGGGTAGTCGTTAGTTTCGGGGGAACCGCTACTTTCGGAAATTATTAGAGGTGTCGTACATTTGACGTTATTTTCAGGTAGTCGTTACTTTCTTGTAGCCGTTACGTTCGGGTAGCCGTTACTTTCGGGTAACCGTTACTTTCGGGTAGCCGATACTTTCAGGTAGCCGATACTTTCGGGTAGCCGTTACTTTGGGGTAACCGTTACTTTCAGGTAGCCGATACTTTCGGGTAGCCGTTGCTCTCGGGTAGCCGTTATTTTGGGAACTCCACGGCATGCATACTGCACCTGTTATAAGCTAAAGAACCAAGTTGTAATGAATTAATTTGTTTTATTCATGCAATTATATTGTTTTTCTTGTTATGATTATGATTTTTATTTATTTTTTTCTGAGCTTTCCATTACTATCTTTATCAGAGGAAATTGCGATATTCTGTTGCGTCGGCCTACTTATTTTAAGTTACCGATTTACTGTGTATGCATAGAAGTATTCAAATCTTATTGTCATTATAACACCCAAGCTGTTACTGTCTTACTAATATTTATGTTATGTATTTTTAATAGTGTACTATCGAAATAAAAGGAAAGCGATCTCTTGGAACCAAGTATACTATAGCAAAGCACAAACTGCCGTTGAAAAAGCTCAACCTTGAAACCACGCCAGAAACGTATGTTAATAAAGATTCTTATTTTTCACATGCCTTGGTTTCCCTTGTTCTTTTAGGGGAATATATTCAATAGCCCCTGGCAAAACAATAGATTAATATTCCCTCTAATATTCCCCTCTAAGGCTCTAATATTCCCCTCTACCATTCCTCGCTATAATATTCTCCTCTAATCTTCCCGTCTAATATCCCCCGCGCCACTCCTTATCTTATGAAATCCTGTCAACCTCGCCATGTGAAAAATAAGTACGTTATTTTGAGGCCCCTCGGGGATATGTGTTTATTCACCTCGGGCTTCGCCCTCGGTGAATAAATCGCATATCCCGCCCTCGTGGCCTCAAAATAACCTATACTTATCAACATGCACAGGGTTTTATCCAAGCACTTTTCTAGGTCCGGTTACCGGACCTAGAAACTCAATCTGGGATCAGTGGAGTTTCAATACTCAATCTTGAATTACGAATAAATTATTTGTGTATGCACGACAGCACGATACAATTTAATAATTTATTAAACGACATTTGATTTTTTTTTACTTTCAAATCTTGACTTTTACCAAGTATTCATCTGTTGTTATTAATACCATTTTACACTTCACCTTTAAGTATGAACAGTACCAAATTACCTATAAGTTAGGTGGGTTTTTCCCATGAATCTTCGACTTCCAGTACGTTTTATTCAATAGAGATTTCAGCAACAGCAACTCGTCTACAGACAGAAGCCACAATTCTTTTGGTCAGCGCAAAGGATCGCAGCCCCCTTAGCTACTTCATGTTAGGTTGGCTGAGTGACTTAGATGAACATCGAACATTTTACTGCTCAGGACAATTGACAAAGGCAAACACATCCGAGACATGCTCTCAGACTAATACTATAGAAAACTGCAGTCTGCTAGGAGCTTAACCACGGTGGAAAGTTTGTAGGTTGCGCCGAAGATCTTCGGCGTGGTTTATTCGTGAATCTACGTTGTATTGGTGCAGAAATATACGTAGTATGGTGGCGCCACGTGGCGCACATTTAATTTGTTCTAATAATTACACCAAAATGACATGTTGGCTTGTCATTACTCATTATCATAACTACGCGTCACCGTGCCGTCTGCGTGATACGTCATACACGCCGAAGGTAATACTGTAGACTAAGTAAACCGCCTGCGCAGACCTGAGACCACAAGGTAGGAATGCGCCTCGGCCTAGGCCTGTTTCGTTTCGTTAGCGTTACTAATATTTTAGTTGGCTTTGTAGATATATAATGCTGTAATTTTCTCAAGAAAGTTGAAAAATCATCCAATTTTTGTAAAAATGCTAAAACGCGCCATTAAAAATATGTATTAAAACTTTCAAAATTTTGCTCAAATGTGCTGTCAGATCGCGGGAAATGCCATTTTAGAGACCCAAATTTCAAAAATTTTCGGGGGGGCGGGGGGGGGGGGCATGCCTCCGGAGCCCCTAGAATTGTGCACCACAAGTAAAACTCCATTTGATACTAAAAAACGGACCTAACCTCAAGTGCTTGGATAAAACCCTGATGCATTACGACATTAACCTAGATCGTCATTCTTGTACATAGTTGTATGTCATACATCAGCCTACGTTCAGTATCATCATCTGAGTTTCAGTAGCTCAGTACTGCTGGTTGCTGGCAAATTTGGAATCCGTAGACCTCTGCCAAGCTCCTCGTTTTTCCAAGTGTATACTGAAAACAATAGTTTTCCTTTTTAGATGCTTTTTTTAAAGACTTAAGCTGCAAACATGAATTATCTCTCATCATGTGTACGCTAACCGATAGATAAGCGAGCTTTCCGGCTTATCTGCATGGTAAGCTAATCTGTAGACCTGGAAAAAGTGTTCATTGTTCCTCGGATCCTGAATTTGCCATACACATGTTCCTCAAAAGTGCGAAAATACCAGCCTTGTATACCCACCCACCCCCGTACCTAACTTCTTTAGTAAAAGTGCATATTTCCCTTTTAAGGCCCTGTTTACATGGAGGTGACCCTTCTAGAAAGTCACCCTAGTAAAAGGGTTACCCTAGTTCATTGTCTTTCCGTGTTTCGTTTACACGAGTGCTAGGGTGACCCTGGGGGGAGGGCTATCTTTTTGTTTACATAAGCCATGTAAACACGTTCGCTAGGGTGACCCTGACTGCCGGGTTATGTTTCAATGAGGGGGGGGGGGGGGGGGGTGGAACGCGTACCGGACAAAATGTCTTACCGAATTTGTGGCTGCCCTTCCTATTCTTATACACCTTGTGAAGTCTTTTGAAGATATCGAGCAAATGACGTCAACAATAACATGTAAACCGAAAATATAGGAAAATGGTCAGGCAGAAGTAATGTGACCCTACTAGAAGAGTTAGCCCTGCTACAAGGGTCACCCTACTCCATGTAAACAACTACACATTAACGCTTTCGCTGCCAGAGTTCTCCCCTTGACGAATAAAATCGTCTGTCGTTAGACAGAGTAAAATAACAAAAGTCAACTTTTGTCGACTTTGGCGGTGAAAGAGTTAAAAGGAGGTTTAGTACAACACAAATACTTTCATCCATCATCAAAAATAATATTTCAAATGAAGAACATCCTAAAAATCTGGAACACAATTATGTTGGTTGGAACCCTTGCAACAATGAGGGAACAAAATAATCTCCAGGTTCTATTAACAGGATACAAAGATCGAGGAACACTTCGGAATCTTAAATCATCAAAATTCATTCTTAAAGTATACAAGTTAGAACCCAAAATGTTCCTCAGTCTTAGGCTCTTAAAAAATGTTCCTCAGGATCTATCTATGGGATCCCGATATACCACATTTTTCCAGGTATTCTAATCTGACAACCCACCAACGGGTTTTAACTCTAATTCTTACAGTTTAAAGAAAAAAATAAACAAGCGTTCAACTATACATGAAAAACACACACATTGGAATCGACCTGCTTTTCCTGGACCTCGACCCCGGCTATCCGAAATCACCAGCCTAAACACTACACTGGAAAATTCCGTGCGAGTTTCATAGAAAGTAAAATATAACATAGCATATAGATCACTGGGTCAGGGTACGGAGCTTGATGGATGTCTGGGCGCCGACTCTCCCTCTCCTCCGCAGAGGCTTCTATTCTCAGGCGCGCGGGCAATCGTAAAGTGCGCGGAGAACGTCGGGAAGGTGGAAAAAGAGGAGAGAAGCCTCTGCCAGATAATGTGCGGTTCTCTGGCACGATTTGCGGTTCTCTGGTAAATGGCATAAAAACTCGACGATTTGGGAGACATTCAGCACTCCCTTCAAGATCTAAGTATCAAAGGTTAACATGACGATTTTCGTGAAGAAATAGAGCGATTACATTAATTTATTTGATTCTTGCTGTTATTTACGTATCTGCCATTTTAAATCAATTTAGATGTAAACTATCATTTCAATTAATTTAGACTTCTTTATTCTTTGTACGCTAACCATAATGCAGATATAGAATAAGAAGATATAGGATGCTTTGCAATAAGTACAAGTACGCCGGAGAAAGTTTTTTTTTTAATTAACACCAAATTCGAAGTCGGCAAACGAACCGAATACGAAGAGATTCCAGTCAAGTATAATAAGTAATAGATACAATATGAGCGGCCGAACTGTATGGGATTTACAACGACGAGCCGAAGGCGAGCCGTTGTAAATCCCATACAGTTCGGACGCGATGAGTTTATATCATGAATACTTTGTTTAGCAGTCGTAGAAAAGGCAAAAACAAATTATTTGAATAATTATAGGAAAAAGCTTAATTTGAGCCAATGGGTCCTAATTAGTATGCTGTAAATCGGATAAAACATTGAATTTTTATTGGGCAATGCTGTATCCGATTTACAACATCTGTTTAAACAGTCATTTCTTTTGAATTTTCGCCATAAATTATTAATGAGTATTTTAATAATAATATATTGAACTTATATTGTGCATGTTAGCATGGAACACCGAAATGCAAGTTAAACTTGTCTGAGTATTCAACAAATCTGCGGTTCTCTGGTCATGAGAGACAGCGACGATAGTTTGCACGCGAAGTACAATTTTTTCTTCAAGATCTAAGTCTAGAATGTTGTTCTGGACGTTATTTGTTCTGAATTCTTCTATGGACATCACCTGCGGAACGAATAAAAAAATCGAAACGCTGCCAGACCGACAAACGTTTTAATATCGAACGTTGAATCGTTGATAAACAAAGCCGACGAACATGCAGCGCTGGAAATATTCTCAGCGCTAACTTTCTACATTACACCAAGCTCGCAAATATACCACATGCACTACGTGTATACGTGAAACTTATCATAGGTAAGATCTAAGTCTACAACAGTTCAGTGTCTTCTGATATAAACTTCCTTGGGTAGCGTTTCTTTACATGTTTAATTGCATAATTGAAAACTGGAAAATCCTGTCCTTGTGTAACAATATTAACATTCTCGAGTTGAGAATTGTCTGCCAGCGATTTAAACTATGTGTCTTTTGTTCACAATTTATGGATTTCCAACTTTTCCGTAATTTTGGCGCCTTATTGACAACATTATCTGGCTGTGGCTACTTTTATTTCCCTCTTCCCATCATTTCTGGCGCGTCTTCTCTTTATTATTCGTATAAAAGCTACAAAGACTAACTTATGTTCACGTCTTACACAGGCCGCGGCTTGTTCAAAATCGCCGTATAAATGGGTCAGTTTGCGTCTATGTAAGGCTCGTCTTACGTCTTATCGGCTCTAATATGACCGCAAGCATACATGTAAGGCACTCACGCGGATTCAAATATGTCGACAGAACATAAGGAAAATTTTCAGTTTCCTATATCTTTAGCACCCAAAAGGGTATTTTTCCCAACATCAAAATGGATAAAGCACTGTTCGAACTATATTTAGATCGAATGTGAATATAAAAGAACTAGCTCTATAGGCAGTGCTTAATTCAACTGTTTTAACTCACAATATTCATAGTCGCATATCAATGTAACGCTTATACATACCTTTGTGCAAACGTTGAAAGAGAAAGAAGAAATTAAAGAGAATTTAAGAAAATTATTGCTTCCATGAGTCTCCCAAACATTCCATTTGAAAGACACCGCGTTAAGCTCACCGAATAAATGCTTTTCCTGCCAAAACTCAACCATTAAGGCAGTGCCTTTTTCAGCTCAAAAGCATGATTTTTGTTTAAGGATGCAAGATACAAACAACTGGAGCCAATGTTGAGGCAAAATGTGCAGGAAACCACTTTGTTTTCGTTCACCTTTGATAGCCATTTTCTTTTTACCTCGTTCCTTTTGCTTAGTTGTTTTTCTGTTATTCAAAATCCTTTGCTGCATGTTTTTTTAATTTAACTTGTCCCGACTTGCGGCTAAAATTAGCAACACGACACATTGATTATGTACTATTTACAATATGAGTGGCCGTGTTGTATTGGATATACAAGCTCGAGCCGAAGGCGAGAGATTGTCATATCCAATACAACACGGACACGAATATTGTAAATAGCTTAAAATACTCCAAGTCTTTGATGTTAATATGAGTAATATTTGTTCAGATTAATTCAGAAAAAGTTCATTTTTAATGTTTTAGAGCGGAGATGGACCTAATATACAACCACTAGTGGTTGTATATCTGATACAAGCACGTGTGGTTTGTATCAGATATACAACCTCCTTCACGGTCATGATTTCTTTTGGGTTTTCTTCATGAATTATTAATGAGTATTTTAAGGTAATATGGAACACTTGTTGAATTTACAACTCCTGCTCCCGCGAGTAAAACCGCTTGCCGTCTCCGATTTCTGACTATGATATTCTGCTTATACTGTATATAGTGTATAATGTATATATGGTGTATATTTGTGTATATAGTCAGTATCATACACTTCATATATATTTATATTTATATTGGGAATTCAGAAAGTAGAGAAAATAGCTTGAATTAAGGGTATTTATACATAACATGCAAGTTATTAGATTAGTGTGTTTTAAGTTAAAAATCACTTTCTTTTATCAAAGGTCGACTGTGCTGGAAAAACCGGGAGTGAAAGGATCTCGGCTTGACGTTAGTCTAGTATACACAGAGCTTCAGCAAATTGAAGTTCGAAACCAATCACAACAGGAATTTGTAGAAAAATACAACATAAATGGAACGGTTGATGATGGTATGTCCCTATAACAGTTTATGTTTTGACATTATCACAACAGCTTAGAATACTAACTTTATATGATTTCTATGCAGTTTCAGGTGTCGTACTGGTTCTCGTGCACAGTGGTTCCAACCTACTGCCTATGGACTCCGATGGTCTAAGTGATCCATATTGTATTATAACCGCCAATAAGCAGATGGTAAGGCTTACAGTTTATTTATAGATATCATATCCGACGAAAAGCTGTTTTTTTATTCTTCATTCAAATAAATTCTGACAAATTGAGAGCTAAATGAAGACCTTATAATATTTGTTTGTTGTCTTTTTTTAGGTGAAAACTACTGAGCACGTTCCTAACACTGTTAATCCAACATGGGAAAGCTTAGTGGAATTCCCTGTGGATGACACTACTCAGGTTTGTGGGCTATATTGGTGCAATATACTGTATATAAGGCCTGTTGAATAAAATATTTCTGTTTTTTTATCACTGTTTTAAAAGAAATTGAGTCGAATGGGCGGATAATTTTTTATGTTTTACTTCCTGTTTGCAACGTATTTTGCTGTAATGTTTAATAGAGTACTTGAACAGATTAAAGTATTAAAGTAGATTAATAGAATTTGAGATAAGTGATTAATTAAGAACCGAACAAGAGAACAGTGAAATGATTGATATAGACGAGCTATAGGAGATTGCGGGAAACGTTGTGAGAGCGATAGGAATATAAATAAAGTTGTAAAGCGCACATATTGTCGATTGTTACATTTGGTGCCGTGACCAGGATTATGGCAAAAGCAATGCTAGCGTTACCGGAGGTTTTTGGAGATGGGTATTTCGATCTGTGGCTTCGCAAGTTCGAAGTTTGTGCCGTCGCAAACGGGTGGAAGGACGACGCCAAATTGAAGAGGCTACCGACTCTCCTAACTGGCAAAGCGTTCGTTGTGTTTGAACGTTTACCGGCTGCCAAGAAAGAAGACTTCAAGGTTCTTATTAAAACATTGAACGATTCGTTCGGGGGAAGCGATACAGGAAGATATGTGGCGATGACAGAATTCCGCAGTCGTAAAAGAAAGCCAGCCGAAGACTTGGATGTTTACGCGTTTGCCTTAGAAAGCGCGTTGCGTCGCACAATGCCCGATGTAGGAGAGGGAGACCGCAATGCTCTGTTGCGCCAACAGTTCATCGAAGGAGTACAGGAAAATCTGCGGATCCAACTTCTACAAAGGCCGGCCTCGTCTTATGAAGAAACCATAACCGTGGCGAAGCAACTTGATATGGCTGCTTCGTTGTGTCAGTCATCGACTTCGACCCCTGCTGGCATCAACGCGGCGATTAACGAGTCAAGCAACAACAGACAAGAAGCACTGATTTCTACACTGGTGGAGAAAATCGAGAGCCTTACTGCGAGAGTCGATGAACTCTCAACACAAAGCTTTGCAGTCCACGCGATAAACTCGCGCCAATCGTCGCGTCGACCCCGGGGAGTATGCTTTTCTTGTGGTCAGTTTAATCATCGGGCAGCAGAATGTCCGACGCGGCAAACGCAAGATGCGTGCTACGTGTGTGGCCGACGTGGTCACTTCGCCAGAAATTGCTACGACCGATTCCAAAACCAAAGCAGGCCAGCGGGAAACGGACGAGGGCTGACCCGCTGAATGGCCAAGGGTCAGCCCATCCTAGCGAGGCCGTCGATATCAACAGTGTGTCACCGACGGGGGTGTTCGTCAATGCTGACGTGGGGGGACATGCGATTAAGTGTTTGGTCGATACGGGGGCGACGGTTAGTTTAATAAGTAGTGAGAAAGTGAAACCGGCTGTGGTTAGGAAATGTGGTTTAGAAGCTCGGGGGATTAGTGGTGAAAAACTGAGGGTTAATGGACTGGTTGATTTGTTGTTTAAGATTGGAGATAAGATTGGGCTGCATTCATTTATAGTGGTAGAGATGAAGGATAAGTGCATCATAGGGGCTGATCTTTTACGGAAAACGGGTATGGTGGTTGACGTAGCGAGAGGGAAGTTGTGGTGGGAAACGGGAGAGGCAGATTTGGTCGTGCAGGAGAACGCACCTGTAGTAAACAAGGTGACCACGTTGGTGAATCAGTACAGAGACTTGTTTGTCGACGGGCCAAACGACGAGTTGGGAAGAACTAGCGTGACCGAACACTCGATCAATACTGGAGATAATCGCCCAATTAAACGGCGACCGTACCGAACACCTGTGCATCTACAAGGGGAAGTGAACAAGCAAGTGAATGACATGCTAACACGTGGTCTCATTAGACCCAGCGATAGCCCATGGTCCTCACCAATCATCCTAGCGCCAAAGAAGGATGGAACCTATCGTTTCTGTGTGGACTTTCGTCGAGTAAACGCAGTGACACGAAAAGACGTACACCCGATGCCCAGAGTGGATGACATTTTGGACCAGTTGGGAGGAGCCAAGTATTTCACCACCTTAGATCTGGCTTCAGGCTATTGGCAAGTACCACTACGCGAGGAAGACAAGGCTAAAACTGCATTTTCAGTCGGACTTGCCTATTATGAGTTCAACGTCATGCCCTTTGGCCTGACGAATGCTCCAGCAACATTCCAGCGGATGATGTGTCGTATACTCCAAGGTTGCGAGGGTTGTTTCGTGTTCATTGATGATTTCATTGTGTTCGGAAGAACATTCGAGGAACATTTGCAGCGCCTAGAAGCAGTGTTCGCTAGAATCCGAGAGGCCGGACTGAAGATTCGAAAAGACAAGTGTCATTTTGCTAGCCCATCGGTCAAATTTTTATCCCACATTGTCTCCAGTGAAGGAATCCGGCCCGACCCTGAGAAAGTCCGAGCCATCAAAGATTATCCAACCCCCTCTGCATCAGTGACGGAGGTCAGAGCTTTTGTGGGAATGGCATCATACTACCGACGATACATCCAGGGTTTTGCCGACGTGGCTGCTCCGTTGCACAAAGTAACCAAAGGAGGGACTGGTCGTTTTACGTGGACGGTAGAGGCAGAACATGCATTCCAAACCTTGAAACGCTTACTGTGCACGTCACCAATTCTGGCCATGCCGGATTTTACTCGCCCGTTCATCCTCTATACTGACGCTAGCGATAAGGGACCTGGTGGAGTTGTGGTCAGGAAGTGGTGGTGGTATATGCAAGTCGGTCGCTTACATCCGCCGAGAAGAATTACTCCACTACCGAGAAAGAATGCCTTGCAATCGTATGGGCAGTAGCATTATGGCGCCCGTATGTATTAGGAAAGACATTCCTCGTCGTCACGGACCATCAATGCCTCACCTGGCTGCGAACCATGAAGGAACCTAAGGGACGTTTAGCTCGATGGATTTTAGCATTGCAAGAGTATGCGTTTGAGATCCGACATCGACCGGGAAAGCAAAACACCAACGCTGATGCTCTCTCGCGCAGTCCTGCCCTCTCTGAATCCCCGGCGATTCAAGAAGTGCCAGATGACGAGATCACCATTGGAGTAGGAGCCACGAGAATCGACCGACGATGGCAACCTTCTGAGCTACCGGATGACGAGATGAGATGGCAACCTTCTGAGTACCAGATGACGAGATCACCATTGGAGTAGGAGCCACGAGAATCGACCGACGATGGCAACCTTCTGAGCTACGAACCATGCAGCAGCGCGACAGTGAGATCAGTCAAGTGGTGGACCAACTGAAGCAGAGCAATATTCTGCCTGAGTTGTCGGGTAAGTGGAGTGAAAATGGCATTCTTCGTCGATATAGACAGCTCTGGACGCAGTTAGAAATGGTAGACGGGATACTCCACCGAAATCTTGAAGGTGCACGACTGCTGGTGGCACCGACAGATATCAGAAACGAAATCCTACACCTGGCCCATGACGATCCGAGCGCTGGACATCTTGGATTTGCACGAACGTTTGACCATCTACAACAGCGGTTCTATTGGCCTGGCATGCGAGAAGACGTCCAACAGTGGCTTATACGGTGCGATAAATGTGGACAACGCAAGACACCTGCTCCTGTCGTTAGAGCGCCCATGCAGAGCATCAAGGTCCGCCAACCAATGGAACTGTGGGCAATGGACATTGTGGGACCATTACCTGTGACTGCTCAGGGTAACCAGTACATCCTGGTAATGTCGGACCACTACACCAAGTGGGTCGAGGCCACGCCTATACCTAATCAACGTGCAGAAACTGTGGCTCAAGAATTCGTGAAGGAAGTAATCTCGCGACATGGTGTTCCGGAGAAAATCCTTACCGACCAAGGTAGGAACTTTGAGTCAGATCTGATGAAGAAAGTATTTGAGGTTATGGGGATTGAGAAGCTAAGAACCAGTGCCTATCACCCACAAACGGATGGGCAGGTAGAACGGTTCAATCGGACACTCAAAGCATTATTGACATCATTTGTTAATGATCGTCACAACGATTGGGATCTCCACCTGCCCATGGCACTATTCGCCTATAGGAACAGCCGTCATACCTCCACGGGAGTGTCTCCCTTTTTGGCAGTTCATGGGAGGGAAGCTCGAATGCCACTAGATTTCAGCCTTAGTGGTCAGGAATCCAGCACTCACGTCATACGGGTAGCAGACTACGTTGACCAGGTTCGGCACGTGATCCACAGGACCCACCAGAAAGTCACTGCTAACATGGAGAAGGCTCAGCAACGTCAGCAGAAGTCCTACGACCAGCACTATCGAGCAGAATCCAGCATATCTCTATCCGTTGGGCAGAAAGTATGGCTCCATAATCCAGCAGTTCCTCGAGGATGTAGTCGCAAATTTCATCGTCCTTGGAGTGGCCCATATATTATCCTAGATCGGGTTGGGAAAGTCAACTATTACATTCAACCAGTGTCTGGGCGCCAACGGTCGTTGGTGGTGCACCGAAAACGGCTGAAGTTATGTCCAACTAATTTACCACCGTGTGATAGTGAACCAGAGATAATCTACACAGAAGCGCCTGAAGTGAATCCAACTGTGGAACTGGAACCACCAGCTCAAGCACAGCCCCCAGTTGTTTTACGGCGATCGACTCGACAAAGAAATCCCCCTGACCGATATCAAGATTATGTTTTGGAAGACGTACAGATCGAGGACGCTCTGTCTTAGAGGGGGGGACAGTGTAAAGTTTAATAGAGTACTTGAACAGATTAAAGTATTAAAGTAGATTAATAGAAATTTGAGATAAGTGATTAATTAAGGACCGAACAAGAGAACAGTGAAATGATTTATATAGACGAGGTATAGGAGATTGCGGGAAACGTTGTGAGAGTGATAGGAATATAAGTAAAGTTGTAAAGCGCACATATTGTCGATTGTTACATTGCTTTCAAAAAACTGGTTTAATAATAGTGATTTCTTTTCCGTTACGATATGTCAACCTCGTTTCCACGGCTTTTTTGAAATCGGGGGTGGGGTGGAAAGCCCTTGCATTGGCTGGTCACAGAACCCAGAAATACTGGGTGTGGCAATTTAATTTAGTATGCAAAATCATTTGAGAATATGGGCAGTCCCGTGGGGGAAATTCGTTGTAATGGCGGTCCCGTTGGTGGTCCCGTTGAAGCAAAAATATGCGTAACTATGTTTCCTGAGGAATGTTTAAGAAAAGCTATCAACCAATGAAAACGCAAACTCCATCAGCCGACGTCTGTCTGTCTGTCTGTCTGTCTGTCTGTCTGTCTGTCTGTCTGTCTGTCTGTCTGTCTGTCTGTCTGTCTGCCTGCCTGCCTGCCTGCCTGCCTGCCTGCCTGCCTGCCTGCCTGCCCGCCCGCCCGCCCGCCCGCCCGCCCGCCCGCCCGCCCGCCCGTCCGTCCGTCCGTCCGTCTGTCTGTCTGTCTGTCTGTCTGTCTGTCTGTCTGTCTGTCTGTCAAATAAACTAAGCTTAAATGTTGAAAAAACTGAATTCATGTTTTTCGGAACTCTTTCCAGATTGTCTAATTTAGGTAGAACTTTTCCAATTACCATTGGTGAAAAAGAAATTAAGAGAGTTGAAAACACAAAATACCTAGGGGTATATTTAGATGAAAATCTTTCATGGAATGAGCACATTGATAAACTCTGCTCCAAAGTTAGTCGTTCCATAAGTGGTCTAAGACAGGCTCGTGATTATGTGTCATTAGATATTAAAAATGATGTATAATGCTTTAATACAGCCTGTCTTCGACTACTGCGATGCTGTGTGGGGCAATTTAAACAAAGGGCTTGCCAGCAAAATCCAGAAGTTACAAAACCGTGCTGCCCGAATAATTACTTTTCAAGGCTATGACGTGAGATCAGCAGATCTCCTAGAACACCTAAATTGGAATAATTTAGCTTTAAATTTGAGAAGAGATAAGCGGCTCAGCATTTTAATGTACGATGTAATTAATTGCAATGTTCCAAAATATCTCAGTGATCTTTTCTCATTGAATTCTGAAAATAACCCATACAAATCTCGTCTTAGAGAGAATGCCGTTAATGTGTCATTGAGTTACATTTCAAAAACGGAATATTACAAAGCGTCGTTTTCATACAGGGGAGGAAAAAATTGGAATTCTCTCCCGCTGGATATAAAAACCGCAAAATCTAGAACAATATTTAAAAACAAGTTGTCAGTGGGATATAAAGCTTCCGTTTCAACCTCATAAGGTCAAAATGTTTTATCATTCTTGTACTATTGTATATAGTTCCATCATTATATTTTAAATTTATATGTAATTAGTTAGTTATTCAATTACTTCATGTACGGCTTTCATGTACGGCTTTCATGTAAAGAAGTTTTTAACTTATGAAACCACCGTATCTAAATAAAAGTGAATCGGTCAGTCGGTCAGTCAATCAGTCGGTCAGTCGGTCAGTCGGTCAGTCGGTCAGTCGGTCAGTCGGTCAGTCGGTCCGTCGGTCAGTCGGTCAGTCGGTCCGTCGGTCCGTCGGTCCGTCGGTCCGTCGGGCCGTCGGGCCGTCGGGCCGTCGGGCCGTCGGGCCGTCGGGCCGGCTGGCCGGCTGGCTGGCGCCAGGATATCTTAAAAAGTATTGGACCAATGTTTATGCACGTTTGTGAAAAGTTTGGCCCTAGACGAAGAACCAACCCAATAAATTTTGGTTGAGAATTTGTTAAAAATTTGGTATAAACCCGTTTGGAAGCTTCTCCGTGAAGCAGAAATGAATGATAAAATGTTTGATTGCAAATCTTTAATATTCAGAAACTAGGGGAACTAACAAACAACAATGGGCTTGACAGTTCTATTGTTTAATCCAAGCGGTGGTGGCCCATAGAATTATAGGCCTAGAATGCGGCCTCCTATCTCTTGTCAGTCAAAAAGTGACCCCACTATGAGTCAAAATGACCGATTTATAAGGGCAAAAGAAATTTGCCTTCAATGCCCTGGGTCTTTTCGACACTTTTTAACACGGCAGCGGTTGGTGACCATGTGAAACAATGTTCAATTTATATATATTTTCAAAATATTTTTGAGATGACTAAAAGCTGCGCTGACGTGACCCCTCGACCAAGCCCTGGCAAAAGTCGAAATGGCGGATTTATAAGTGTAAAAATGATTTCAATTGGGCCCCTGTCACGTGACAAAGCCCACATTCTAGGTCGATTATTTCTATTTGGTGGACCATGGGACATACAAGGTGTGTTGTTGGGGTTTTTTTTTTGTTTTTAAGTGCCTACGCAACGGGAAATTCAGTGACATTATTGCATTTAAGGCCTGCGCTAAATGTCGCACAATAGACGAATTTAATTCAAATTAACTTCGTCGGTAATGCGACGTAAACGCGACGTTGAATTAAACGTCGAATTTCAGCCGAATTTAATTGTTTTTACTAGTGAACCTGCACAATCCAACGAGGACGAACGAATAACCTTATTAACTGAACGATTTAGTCGTCCAGACTCGTACAGACTCGCTTTCTTATTGGTTGAGACAATGATATTCGTCAGTACTGAAGCGGATGATAATAACTTGTCGTTCCAACCAATAGGTAATCGAGTTTGTACGAAACTAGGGGACTGACTGGTCATGCATGCAGTTGCCTCCGCAGTCAAGTGTATATAACGCCACGCAAATCGAAACTCATTTGTTCAGAGATAACCCGCAATATACTCTTTGTAACAACGCTGCCATTTAACCTTTACACTTGTAAAGTGTGGGGAATATGTTTATTTATAATGCAGGACTAAGTTTTGAGCTCGATTGACGGCACGATAACATTCGATCATAATTTGTGGTATTGTTCGACAAAAACAACCATACAACACCATAATAACGCCCCAGTCTTCTAAAACGGTTGTAATGTAGTTAGAATCTGTATTACGATCCCAAAATGCAAATGATCAACTACACGTGTTGATAAGTTTGATTCAAGTCAATATGTTGACGTGTTTTCAGTGCTCTTGTGGCAATACCTTGGACTATATGTTATATAACAATGACTTATTATAATTTTTCGTTAAACAGTTTTTACCATGCAAAAGTTCTCAATAAAAATGCGTGTGAAACAATGGATGATTTTGTATATTACTCTTGGGAGTGTTACCTGATCAAAAATTTCAACCCTGTTAGTAAACGATTTTAAAATATGAGGACAATTATTAGACGCGTGCTGGACTAGGTTATAATCTGCGCGATAACTCAGCCTTGGCAAATTCTTCGTTAAAATATATACCTCCAGGAAAAGCGATTATAAGATTAGGGAATTTGGAAGAAAAACACTGATTATTGCTTTATGTTTTGACAAAATCATCATCAACGAAATATGTAGAAACCACATTTTCCACAGCTTCGAGAGGACGTTTAATCGAATGCAGTTCGAGAGTATATTCGTATTTCTCGTTATACTCCTGACTAGTTGAATCAGTCTTCTGGGAGTGATCATGGAGTTGACATATACGGCTTTACGCGTTTTGATCGTTCTTATACTGAATTTTGACGAATATTGATTATATTCTGACAATAGCCAATGAACATCTAATATTTTGCTTGCTATATATATAATTAGCATAACTGCATATTCGTCCATTCTTGTTGGATTGTGCAGGTTCACTACTTGGACATATTGAGCGTGAAAACGATTCCTTGAAAACATGGCGCCGAATTGTCACAGACAGAAGAGAAACATTTAATTCGACGCGACAATAATTCGTCGTGTAACTCGAACACGCATTATCGTCGCATTATCCATCTGACTCCGACGAAATTAATTGCCCAGACGAATTTAATTCGTGTGTCGAATTTAATGGTGTTATACGTCGCAGTTCCGTCGAATAAACTGATTCAAACAATTAAATTCGTCTGAATTAAATTCATCTATTGTGCGACGTTTAGCGAAGGCCTCAAAGTTGTCTTAAAATTCTAAAGTTTTGCGTTTACAACAGCTCTTTCATATCTCACCCCGTTCTTGAGATGTTGAATGTGCCCTCCAGTCCGTTCTGCGAATGTACGAAATTATTGTTTACATCTTTATTTACAAAAATATACCTATACCTTATTCAAGATTGTAAGCTTTTCTCACTTCCTCTTCATTACTCATACTCAAAACAAAACATTTTTAAAAGAAATAGAAGAAATCCGAAGAGATATCCTTACCATGTTGCTCGAACGGTTTAACATTGATCTAGATACTTCATGTAATTATCTACGAATGTCATGTTTGAAGCCCTCAAAACAAAGATGGCGGATCATGCGCAGAAAGGACTGGGCAGCACCTTTAATTTAAGACTTGTTTGATATCAGGTAAATTGTCATACTTATATATATGCACGTCGTCACATTGCATAAAGACTTCTTGAAAAACCTAGTGTGTATCTAGATCTTTCCATTATTTAATGAAATCACTTGAAACCTTGCACTTTTAATGTCTTGGAATAGACAAGTACACATGTTCAATGATCTCAAGAGATTTCTTAAATAGTTGCAAAGATACACCGGCTTTTTCAAGAAGTCATGCAATCATAATCATTCAAAATATGGTCTGGAAACTCAGCTAAAGTCTTTGTTCTATCTTTTTGTTCACCTTCATGCATTTTTGTGCACGGTGCACCATCATTGAACCCACTGTATTTTAGTATAATGAACGAATTATCCAATAGCAACGTTTCAGTTCAGTTCAATCACTCAACCGTGAATGCTATTTAAATATTAATAAACCTAAAACAAAGGATGTGCACGGTGTAAGGTACAGTTCAACATAACGCGCTTTGAAGTTTGCCGAGCTTCCAGACCATATCTCTATTGACTATGATGTAATGTGATCTTATGTTATGTTATGTAAGCATGACAATTTACACGTCAAACAAATCTCAGTTGTATGTAAATATCTCAAGAACGAGGTGAGATATGAATGAGTTGTAAACGCAAAACTTTATTGTTTCAAAACTATACTTTCAAACACAATAATCTATTTCGAACTACATTTTTCGTTAGTAATTTAAAGTAGCTATATGCTATATACATGGACCTGGGGGAGTTTTAATCCTTATTTATATTTAGGCCTTCTTAGTCAAAATTATAATATGTCTTTTTGGGGGGAAAAATTATCCTTATGGACTTTCTTGCGCGTATAGTTAGCAATTTTGAGGAGTTTCCAAGTGCTGAGCACAACAGTGTTTATATAGTGAAAACACTCAGTAGGCTTGTTCTTCTCTCCTTTTATCGAAGTTATATTTCCCAAATAGTTTTAAACTAGTTTAAATGGTGCAGGGTAGTCTAATCAAGGAGATAATTGCCCAGCAAATAATTTTCAAAAAAGCCATAACGATAAAGTTTTTGGGTTCTCGATTGAAACCGGATCGGGTTCTAAATCTGTCGTGACTAGACCCAATTTCTTTTTTCTTTCAAAATTTACAACGTTAAGCGCAAAAATGATACAACTCTTGCAAAAGAAGATATTAATATTACCATTTTTCTGAAGAGAATCTAAATTTCTAAATATATAAACTCCCCCAGCTAGGCAGGTTCGCTGTAGCGGGCTGACTCGTTTCCCTATTAATTACATGTTACATGAAATTGCCCGGGTTTCACTGCACACAAACAGAGGGCAATTAGTTTGAAAATTGCATGCCCGCTGCTTGAATTGCCCTCGTCCCACACCACTCGTGTGAAGTCTTTCTGTTGTTTACTTCAAAATGGCTGAAAAACACTGCCGCTACCAAACGTTTTCGCATGCGTGAATTGGCAAGAGTAAACATTGCAAGAGATGTGTGAAATAGCCGTGGCAGCAACAACCAGACAGTGAAGACTATAAGTAAGACGCAACTATTCATTTTAATTTCAAACGGCATGATCTGAAAATTACGAATAGAGCATTTCAGAATATGTTACAATATTGACAAAGAAGCCATGCACAAATTACCTACTTTAACTTTTTGGTTTGAAATTTAAACTTTTGTGTGGAACTCTCGGAACAGTCTAAATATTTCAGTTTCCTGCTCTTTTTTGAGGTACGAGCTCACACTTCGCGCAGGCGCAAAACGTTTGGCAGAGTGGTGTTGGCTGAAAGTAGGAACTCAAAATTTCGTGTAATCGTGTATCATGTAATTTATTTTCGTTCGGGTAATTTCATAATGTTTTTGAAAACTAAATCGGGCTATTTACAGGCGGAGATATACAATTTCCAGTGCCCTCTAGTTAATTATTGATACATTTACATTGCCGAAGACTGCTTTATTTAATCACTTAACTTTTGAAGTTGGCTAAAAAGTTAATATGCAACGTGTCGAAAGTTTCAAGTACCGAATGTGTCTTAATTACGATATTGTGTGATAAATTATGATATTTATTTTTTTTAGATTATGTTATCGTTCTTGGTATATGATCGAGATAATAACTGGCAATCCAAGTCGGATGACTTCATGGGATCATGCAATGTATCTCTTTCTCTTGTGAGTGTGTTTAGTACTTTTAACAGAGCCTGAAATGCAATGAAATATGTTAAAATGTCTGACCGAATTTAAAAGATGTATGTATATTTGTGTTTTACTTTTCTTTTTTTTTTTACCAGCATCATTAACATTATTGTCATTATCTTCAACTACATCTCATATGCAAACGCAAACGCTAAATATGAATTTGCAAGTTGCAACCTTAGCTTTTCATCCCTCTATTATCCGCGAAGGCTTCATCTTTGGAGAAGGCGCACGGGGAACGATGGGAAGACGAAAACAAAAGTAGCCTCTGCCAAAGGCTAGTTCATCGTCTTCGTACATCACTGTTCAGAGACTCTTTCTTTAATCGTATTGTTTAACTTTGGAATAATTTACCACTTGTAATTCGTCAGTCAGCTTCTTTTGCTTCCTTTAAAACTCAATTGTATAAACTCTATCACAATAAGTTAAACACTATCTTTGATGATACATGCAGACAGAGTATAAGCACGTGGAAGACAGTATGTCCTAATTGTAGGACAATTAACAGACATTTTTGCTGCTGAGATTTTTAGGCAAGATTCAGGAATAGCAGGATGAGTCTTTCTCAGTGCTTGACGTCGGGATCAGCCCTTTGAATACTTCCATTATCCGTCTATTTCAAATTAAATCGTTTTGATTTTGGGAGTAAGGGGCTGAGTTCAGCGTCAGGTGCGGATAATGACGTATTCTGTATAGTAGTAAATAGTGGACCATTATGTGTATTGTCATGAATTTATTGATTTATGTACGGGGTTCGCCTAGTTGGGACCACGTATCCGTTCGCTAACCCCTTATCAAACTCATCTTTAACTGTTTGTGATGTATTGTGATCTGTTGTTATTATTGTAGTACTGTATTACTTACTGTGATTGATTAAAGTTTCTATTATTATTAAAATAGTGTGACAATATAGCGCACAATTGCATGATAAACTGGGTAGCAATACTCATGATTCAAAATATTCAGGACTTTAAGATTCAGGGAAAGGACTACGGCTACGGACCAGCGGCTTTCCCTTTAGCACCGTAGCTACTTAGTGTTAGACCTCAGTATCCACGCAAAGCCTCTGCGGAGGAGAGAGGAATATTTTGCTGTATTTATACATTTCAATTTCAAGATACACAATCGTACGGACTCGTTGTTTTGTAAAGAATTCTCGAAGAATAAAACTTGCTCGACCAATGGTTGTCGCGAGGATAATGTTAAGCTTTTCTAAGGCTTCTGTATCGTGACTCAGGCTCCGCGTTATCTTTACAAGTTAAAAAAATGCATTTTGTACGTCGTCAACAGAGTACGTCGTTTGCAAAAGTTCTTTGTATTTGACATATAGCCCGATTGCTTAAACACATTGTCATAGCCGGTATTCGCTGTGTTTTCTTAAAGTCCCTATAATCAAATCTACTACAGAAAAGTTGGAAATCACTGAACTGTGAACAAAAGACACATTTAGATTGCTGCCAGACAATTCTCAACTCGACACTGTTATTGTAACATAAGGACAGGGTTTTCTAAACAAGCGCTACTCGAAAAAGTTCATCATTGGTCTCAAACAACAAACTGTTGTTAAGGTTGATCTTACCAATGTCGTAGAAAGTTAGCGCTGAGAACTGATATTGTTAGACCGGGGCAGTTGACAATGTTTGATAAACGTTTGTCAGTCTAGTAGCGTTTCAAATTTTTTGATCCGTTTCACAGGTGATTTCCAAGGGAAAATACAGGAGAACATCCAGAAAAACATTTTAGACTTTGATTCTGAAGTAAACAGTGCGATTCGTGCAAACTTTTGTCGCCATCCTCCAGTATCAGAGAACGGCAGATTTGACCAGAGTGCCGCACATTATTTGGCAGAGGTTTCTCTCCTCGTTTCTCTCCTTCCCGTCGTTCTCCTCGCGCTTTATGATTGCCCGCGCGCCTAGCTACGCCTTACGCGAAAAAACAAACATCTACTGTACATGTAGAGGAGAGAATCTTTATCCGAGTCTCAGTAGCTCAACGGTTAGAGCGTCTGATCGGTCTTTAGAAGGTTACAGGTTCAATCGCTGCCCGGGAAATATTTTCTGAGTATTTGAGCTTGACGAACGTCTACCAACGTCTGTTACATGTATTACACCAAGTTCGATAACGCGTACCACATGCACTACACGGACACAGTGGAAAAACGTTTGCGCATGCGTGCCGCTTCGATAAAAACAAAGATGGCGGGAAATGGCGGAACGTTAAAGAAACGTGGAGGAAAACTCGTGAATTTCGTTTAACGTTGGTTGCGATGCAATGAGGATCACAAATACGTTGGTTTTGGTTTTGGCGTATGTTCAACATTCCAACAAGTACTGAATAAAATAAAGGTAAGCATAACAATATAATGTTAAATTTAATAGGCAATAATTTGAAATTATACGACACGATCGACTATAGCAGTATAGCCGTAGTTACGACCAGAAAAGGTAGCTTGATTTGGTATTATCGTGCTCTGTAGATCATTATTGAAGCCAGCTTGAGTAAGAATAGAAATCATTAAGGGACTAATTACATGAACTGGGCTATCCAAGCTAATCGGCTAACCAGCCAAACGGTCGAATCGGTCGAAATTCGAATCAACTTAGGATGCTTTTGTATTACGTTTAAACTAAACCATGCAATTCCTCATTTCAAATTTATTTCAAGTAAATTTTAACGCAACAGTAAGATCTTAATCAAACGAGTTAACTTTGTTAGCTTGACTGCATGGCCAGGCTCATGTAAATAGCCCCAAGAGTCAAAATTCATACTTAGTGATTGCATTAGCATTATATATACTGAACATATTATATACATTATTTATTACCGATATACTAAGTTATATACATTATTTACTGTAAAAATTATTTATTATAGACATTATTCCTTAATTATACGTATTTGTTATTTACAGTATATTCTACATAAATTATGCTTTGATGAAATATATAGGGTTATTGTAGTGCCATGGCTTTCTTATTTTGAAATTTTGGATTTTCAATTTTTATCACAGATGCTCTTTCCTTGATTGATCTGGCGAATGCTGGGCACTGATAATAGGCAGCCCCTTGGCCATGCTGTGGAAGCACATCGTCATCCTGGTTGTTGTCCTGAGTTGCTTCCCCCATTGGGCTGATGTGATCCTCTTCTTCCTCACTGTGCCCTTTGGAAACAAGGCCAATATTCCAAGAACATGCCAATTTTTTTACCTCTGCTTTTAGCAATGGGCAACAAACAGAGCAACCAGTTTGCACTTGGTTTTTTATGCTTATTATTTTTTTACTTGGGATAAAAAAAACACGATAATTTAATTACAGGAAGTACGAAGGGCGTTGTCAGACAGGCAGTAGCTTTTTGTCTACATATAAATGATTAATTAATAATATAATTTTCAGCATATAGTTTTCCTCGTTTCCTCAAAGATATTTGTACATTGCATTAGTTATTACAATGTTTATGTTAAAGTGTAAAACTTTTTAAATTCTGCAAGTTGCAACCGAAGGCAAATAAGGCAATTCAGTAAAAATATTAAACATAAAGACTTTTGCTTACCCCCCTGCTTTTAATAAATTCATTGACTGAACTAATAAACGTACCTTTCTTTTTTTTGGTGGCAAATAATTCTCGTGTTTTGTAATGGACTCATGATTATCAGCTTTCGTCAAATGTTTACAACAAATCCTTGTTCCAATACATTCGTTGTTGAGAAAATAAAAGACACTGAAAAGCCTCTGGGGACAAGGAATAAGGGTACCTTTACAACTATTTTCACTGCTTTTGCAAGGATAAATACAAGTCGCTTCGGAAGGCGTTTGAGCTCGTTGAAGTGAGATAAACAAACTGTAATTTCAACCCGATAACCACATTTTCTTGCTTCTTCAGTCAACAACTTCATCACATTACCTCCACATTTGGATTCAGACGGTTGGAAGCCGAGACAGTTTTATACAACCTGCTTCCATTTTGAAGACAAAACTACCAACAGCTAGCGCGTTTAAAATTTTAGGGGGGGAAAATTGTAAACAACTTTTACACCAAACAGACCGGTATGACAAAAAAACATGAAAAAGGCGCAAAAAATTGAGGCCAGAGTCAAGGGTTTGAAGAAAACGATTTTTATTTTAAAATCTGAATCGAACGTGACAAGACAATCATGCCACTTACAAAAAACATCTTTTCTTACCTTACGGAAGGAAAAACTAAACATTTACACTAAAAATGCTTCCATATTTATACCATCCAGTCAGATCCAGATCGGCCATGAAATACATTTTACACAGGTTGTCTGCAAATATGTGTTTGAAAATGTCCTCATGCAATAGTTCCGAGTAAAACTGTTGATTTAATGAGACGTATGGTACTATTAAACTTTAGATTAATAGTAAAAAAATACGTCGAAACCGATTTCCAGTCGTAAAACATATATCACGAGAATAGTGTTGAAGATTGCTCCTCGGGAATTTCAACCTTATATGTCCAGTGAATTCCTTATAAAACACGTTTCAAGACAGCGCCTTCCATCATTTCTAGTACAATTTCTTTCTCATACCACGATCACGTTAACGTCCTTTCAATGATCTTGCTGACACTCGATTGCCTTGATTAAAGAACCTTTGGTTCGGGACACATCCATCGTTGTTTGTACAAAAGATCATTCGAACACTACGTATTGGCATGGCAACAATTCGTGTTTTGTAATCTCTTAAAATAGCCGTCAACGTGCCGCCATTTTGCCGCCATATTATTCGTTTTTGAACCCAGGCTCTCGGGCATGCGCAAACGTTTTTCCACTGTGTCCACTACACGTATACCTATGAAACCCATAACACTACATATTCTTTCCCAGGATAACGCAGTCATAATCCGTCAAGAAGTTGAACTACTCTACAAAGTTTTTGGTGGCAAAAATTCGGAGGATACTGTTATGAAAGCCGGATCCATCTGTTTGTCCGTCGTATTCAGACCAGTTGCGTCTGTTTCCAAATCAGGTACGTAGCCGGGTTGGGATCACATTTCTACGCACGTAAAAACCTCACAGCTTGTCAACAAGATGTGTTTGCAGCAGGCTTGTAGTAAGTCTGTGAACAAATTTTAACAATGTTATTTCATTA
Source organism: Corallium rubrum (assembly GCA_964035015.1). Lineage (NCBI taxonomy): Eukaryota > Metazoa > Cnidaria > Anthozoa > Scleralcyonacea > Coralliidae > Corallium > Corallium rubrum. The sequence continues at coordinate 127,056 of CAXIUP010000176.1, read as the reverse complement.
AGCTGTTACAAGCTTGTTGTCGCCAACCTTGTCGCAACTTGTTACGTCCAGGCAATATCAGGCTTGTTGAAACATCTTGTAAGAAGTCTGATGAAGTCGTCAACCTTGTTACAAGATGCTTACGACTTGTTCCAGACTTGTCAAACTATCGGCTTGTTGGAACACCTCTGGAACAATGCTGCAGGTTTGTGACAAGTAGTGCGTTCTTACGCGTATATTTTACGCGTATAGTTTATTGTAGTAAGAAAGGTAACTCCAGGACAATGATTTACAACAGGTAAAGATTTACCTAATTTTTTTTGTTTGATTTTGAAGATATGTCCAACTAATAAAGCAAAAGCGTCTATGCGGTTCGCGTGCATAGACGTTACTATCTTATTTTCATTTTACAAGAACAAACAGACAAAAAAAACCAAATAACTTGCAAACAAACAAACAAACAAACAAACAAACAAACAAACAAACAAACAAACAAACAAACAAACAAACAAACAAACAAACAAACAAACAAACAAACAAACAAACAAACAAACAAGCAAGCAAGCAAGCAAGCAAGCAAGCAAGCAAGCAAGCAAGCAAGCAAGCAAGCAAGCAAGCAAGCAAGCAAGCAAGCAAGCAAGCAAGCAAGCAAGCAAGCAAGCAAGCAAGCAAGCAAGCAAGCAAGCAAGCAAGCAAGCAAGCAAGCAAGCAAGCAAGCAAGCAAGCAAGCAAGCAAGCAAGCAAGCAAGCAAGCAAGCAAGCAAGCAAGCAAGCAAGCAAACAAACAAACAAACAAACAAACAAACAAACAAACAAACAAACAAACAAACAAACAAACAAACAAACAAACAAACAAACAAAAAGAGGCATTGAAAATATGGGTTAATGCTATTTTTCATGTTTAACGCCTTTTCAAACAATAAGTGCACTTTAATTTCCGAGCTGAGCAGAGTTAAAATATGGAATAGTACATTCTTTTATGTGCAAAAGAAAAAATAGGAAGTAACATTTTTTAAACTCGTGCATTAATATAATTCATGAGGAAAATTTAAGAAAAGAGCTTATTATAATCAATATTTGGAAATTGGAGGACGATTATACGGTCAAATTTAACAAACTTTGAAACCGATTTTTTCTTCTTTTGAGAAGCTATATTCAGCACTCGGCAGTGTGGTTACAAAACTTCCTTGTATTTCCAACCTGCTTGCCGTTTGGCTGTACTTGGAAAGTGGAGAAAGAACCTTGACTCGTGTTTGATATATTGCACGCATCCAAACAAATTTTAGTTAAAATTGCTTTTTACATTTACAAGATTAGAACTAAAAATTACTAAATAATACTGCATTGTATATTTAAACTTAATAGAAACATCGCATTTTTCGCCGTGTGATGGTGTCAACGATGGTGAAGATCTTCCAGGAGTCAACGTAAGTTTCAGCAACGTAATCGCGTATCAGATCTTTTAAGTTTGGCTCGCATAGTTTGAACAATTTACAGTATCGTTAACAGACGTTTGGTCTACCATACAACATGTATATGGTAGATTACAACTTATTATATCATCTCAAACACATCTGATTTGCCAGCGGCACCGCTTAGGAACACAGGTATGCCTATGAGTTTGCAACCTTAGCTCCCCATTCGAGCTTCAGTAGCTCAATGTTTAGAGCGTGTAGCTGGTCATTAGCCCGTTGCAGGTTCCAACTTTGTCTGGGGCTCAGAAATGTTTTCTGAGTAATTGATCTTGAGAAACGTCTACCAAACATAATTTATGTTACATTACAGTACCAAGCTCGCAAACGTACTACATGCACTACTTGTATGTATATATTCGCACAACTTATCGTATTGTTGCATTATCAATGGTGTACTGGTTGGCCGTCATTGCTAGTTTGCGAGCAGGCTCTTGAAAGATAGAAGAAAGCAGGAGAGAGCCTGCATGGTTTCTATACAATTGTGAATATCTGCCCCCGTTCATTTGAGTAACAGAACAAATCATAGACATTATTCAAAAATGGCCGCCGAATTAAAATTCTTTTATATACATATAAATTAGCCCTTATGAACTCGTTTTCATGTGTGAAATTCAAAATAATTTTTACTTTAAAACGTGGTCATAAGGACTAATTTATATGCACATAAGAGAATTCTAATTCGGCGGCCATTTTTGAATAAGGTCTATACAACATTTCTTTCGATCTTGCCGATGGCGAGAAACTAACTGCAATCGATTAGAAAATTTTCATTGTGCGTGCCATTGTTGAATATTTTGTCATTGTTATTCTTTGCCATTGTTGTTGTTTGTCATGCTATCACTTAAGAATCAACATATTTAATGTCGTTGGAGAATCAACTTGGTTTGATCACAGCGAAGATATATAACCTTCCCTGATAAGTCATTATTTGACTGCAAGATGTTTAATTTGCATATTAAACAACTTGAAATATCTCAATAACGAAGCAAGGAAACGAAAACTGTTAAAGAAAACTGCAAAAGATGTTACTCTGTTATTTTAAGCGTTCTTTTAAAATAAGACAGACTTAATTTTTGTCTAATGAACTTTTTGTGATCCCTTGCGTTAGGTTGACCTGATTGGAAATCACTAAGCAACAGTGGTGGTAATTTCTTAATTATTCCACACAATCTCATTGCCCGCTTCGGTATTTCCCCATTTTTTGATGGGGAGATTCTAAATTTTCTAAATATTCTAAATAATAGATGTAAACTCAGCGGATCCAAACCTCCACCAATTCCACACTGTGAAATGTAACACTCTAACTTTTCAAAAATCTTATGCTATTAGGACAACAAGGAGCTGGAATGCACTACCGAAACTCATTACAATTAAAGACAAATCTCTATCACATTTTAAGAAATCTTTATTTAATTACTACTATTTTTCTTTGGAAAACACTTATAATGTAGATGACCCTCGTTCGTTCGTGGAAAACGGTTTGCATAAGATGTAATTGGGCACGCGTGACCTATCATAACGTAACTCCTTTCATGTTGTTTCTAGCTTGATGTCTGTATATGTAACTTTGTAAATATGTTTCTTTAGCCTGAATTTATTTGAGACCACAGTAATTGGCCAAAAGCTGTTGTGGTTACCATGCCACCTTCTTATATTATGTTTTATTGTATAACTTTGTTCATTTCATGTTTGTATAATATGTAAATTGTGGTAAACCTTATAAAATTAAAATAAATAAATAAATAAATAAATAAATAAATAAATAAATAAACTCCCTATAGGTTCATACAGGTACTTTTTGAAACCATCAGAAAAGTTATTCGTCTTAAATTTTGCGTTGTGTTTAAGAATCATTCATAACGTATTATATTTTCTGATATTTTTCCGAAGATAAACGGTAAACCACATACAGCTAAAACGATGTCAAAAACAAGGAAACAAGTTGAGGAAATGTTGCTACTCAGAAGTAAGTAAAAACGTTCCCTGTCCATAAGTTACTTATCTTTATATTTATTTTCCTCTTTAGCCCTGACAAAAAAAAAGAAAAAGAAGAATTTGGCTCTTATACGTATACATTTGTTGATGCTTACGCATCGTTCTTTCTCTGTTTAGAACGAGGAGCACTGGTTGTGTCTATTTTGCAAGCTAGTGATTTAGTAGCTATGGACAACAACGGTTAGTATCACAACGAAAAAGTAAGCTAAAATTACAATTTTTTCGATTTTTTGACGGCGGTCTGTTGCCAGAAGATGTTTGGATTCTCCTGATGAAACACGATAAACCAGTTGTTGATATGGCATCTCAATCGAGCGATTTCAATTGGAAAATGCAATTAAAATAAACCCTCATGAGATTTTATTCATGAGTGCATGTGTGTAAAATTTATTCATACAGCAACTTGTTTATTTTGCATAGATTATTGAGATCTTGAGAATTAGATGAACACCGGTTTTCATCTAATATCTTGGGTGGTATAGCTATACGATTTTAGCGTGTTTTTCTGGAGTATATCCAACTTCAATCAGGTGATTGAATGAACTATTGTAACTGGCTGATATTTTCTCATGAATTATTAATGATTTGAGATAGGAAGTGTCTTCATCGTTTTATTTGAGAACATAAACATGATACTTTTCTTCACAACGATGACCTCTGATGAAGACACGAAATCGGAGTGTCGAAACGTTGGGTCATAAACAGTAACTTTTTAAATTACGTTAAAAAAATTTTCAGCTGACGGCGTTGGGAATTATTTGTTAATTTTTTACAACGTGAAAAATGAGTTTTTGGGAGATAAGTTTTGTGGAAACACCACGTATAATATTTATTTGCATGGTAGGCCTTCATTAGAGCCTTATATTGCTCCGATGAAGGCCTGAGTCAATAGGCCAAAAGCTTGGCAAATAAATATTAAACGTGGCGTTTCCACAAAACGTATCTTGAATACTACTACTACTACTATCGCCGTGCAAATTTTCAAAGAGATAATAATTACTTAACAAATTTGACATCACATGAAAGCTTTTTACTGCATGTGATGCTTTCCTCCCATTGATTTTTTCTAGTCTCCAAAAGAATGTTTTTGAAACGTTACAACTTTGTAACGTTTTAATATTGTCTGCTAAAATTTTTTTGGGTTGCTACATATAACTACATTTCCCCCTACAAAAAAAGTGACAACGGTTTTTCATAAGTTGGATTTTTTTCTTTAATTTTAGTTGAACAAAATTTGATTTCAAAAACATCCAACAAGGTTTTGGTGTACAATTCGTCGTAGATCACAACTGTATAAACTTTAAAACTACAGATTAATTTCCAAAGGACTCTACTTAGGAAGAAGGCAAATACTGATTTATATTTTTTATAAAATTGCGGTAACATTTGATGACATTTTCTTTGCGCTAGAATTAGATTTCATAACCGTCTTCAACAACTTTTTACAACTTTTACGTATTTTCCTTCGTTTTCGAGATACTGTAATTTGTTTGAGGAGTAAGTGATTTCTGACGTAGTATCCAGGGTAGTGCATTTTCACACATAGCAAACTCAGGTATATCTCCAAGTTTGTTCAACAAGATCACTTGAGACTGTGCATATTAAAACTTCTCGTGACATTGAACATTATTTTTTGAGCAATTATGGAGGTACAAGTGGTTTTGTAATGCATTAAAATGCCGTACCGTGCATGGTTGTGACGTTATAGATCTGAGACCATCTAATTTTCATATCCAACCAAGGTCTTCAATACGAAGATAGATACGGAAAAGTTGTAAAAGGTCTTCCATTATAATGTTACGAGTTACTTTTTTTACATGATAGATATGAAATTAACATTCTATATTACCAATGCCTCAAATAGGTATATGACAATTACTGTATAAATTGAAAAACGGTGTAACAAAGCAAACGATAAAGCGTTTTAACTCGTTAACCTTTCATTATCATTGTCATAAACAGCTCCTCTTATGCTATTGTGCTTTTTTTTTAATTTCAGTTAGTTATTTCTTATTTTGTGGATCAATAAGTAATGTACAATTATAATTCTGTTTATATCAGGACTTAGTGATCCATTCTGCGTTGTTCTTGTGGACGACGAGAAAAAATACAAAACTGAAGTTATAAAGGAAAGCTTGAAACCAGTGTGGAACGAATCGTGTTCAATGCCGATGTTGACCGAAGATGAAACACTATGCATTGTAAGTATCATGAATTTGTCTTCTACTAGTTTATGCCAGATATTCTTGTGTTTCGACGGCCTACTATATAACACTGAAAAAGTGTCTACGTGTGCGCTGTTTGCCTTAGTGGATAATAACTCGTTATAAGATATGGTGTTTAGCGCTACTCTAGTTTAAACTGAAAACCATGCAGTAAAGTTTTCTATTAATATAAGGTTACCACTGACAACACTTGTGGATTTCTCTTAGAATAGGGTAAAAAGGAAACTATATGGGGTCACCACATGCATAGAGTGGGTATCTCCCCGAAATTATGATACAGGAGAACGGGGTTACCACCTAATTTGGTTATCTCCTATATTAAATATAACGATGCAAAATTTTACCGTTTTAAATTTAAGTGTAAATATAAGAATATGGGGTCACGCCTTAATGTGAGTATCTCCCCAAAATTGAAATTATGGAGAAAATATGGTCATCATTCATGTAAGTATCTACCCGAGCTTTGAATATGTAATTACAATTACATAAGTGTAATTACATAGTCACCTTGAAATCTTGTTTCAAGAGGGACGTATTTCCCTCATGAACACCAGATGGGGGACGTTTAGTTTTAAGCCTCTCTCATTCAATATTGATGAGGGACAATTAGACTAAACGTCCCTTATTACTGTTAATGAGAAAATAAGAATCATCGGAATCATAAGAATTGCACGTATTACCACCAAACTTAAACACTGTCACACACCAATGATTTTGTTCAGTGCCGTGGTGCCGAGGTTGCAGAAGGGGCGCCAAAACTAGCAAGGGCGCTAAAACTTAACAAAATAAACCTATTTCTTTGTATGGCTAGGTCTTCATGCAATGGTGGGATATAAATATCTGAAATCTGTAATCTTTTGTGTTTTCTATGAAGTTTTATAATCTTCAGAATTCTGTAAAATCTCGCTCCAAAATGCAGGAAATGGCATATCAGAGGGTCTAGATTTCAAAATTTTCCGGGAGGGGCATGCCCCGGACCCCCTAGATGTTTGGCGCTACTTCGCCGCTCGCATTGGCATCACCTTTGAGAGAACCCGTTGTTTGTTGTAATATTAATAATATATTGCTACTTGAGTTATTTTAAAACAAACAATGTGATCATTTGTCAAATACAGTAATGTCATTTTTCCTTTTTTCTTTTTTTTCTTTTTTTTTTTTTGTGGGGGGGGCGCCAAAGCTCCAAAGCTAATCTGGCCACCCCGGCCTGAAACTTGCCACCACGCCACTGATTTTGTTGCAAGTTGGAAAAAGGTTTTTGAAAAAAGTGGACTCCAGTTCTACTTGCTGCAACACGCTATTTCGACTTGCAACAAAATCATTGTTGCGTGACAATTTTTGAGGTGGGTGGTAATACGTGCAACAACGCTTTTGGACTTGCAAAGCAACAATGTTGCAGCAATTTGGTGCTCGTATTACTTCACAGAAGAGAGTCTCTCCTATTGACTGTGGTCTGAACAACTCTGTCAAGATTGTTGCAAAGCTGAATTCATCCTTTGTGTATAGCCTTCAAAAGTTACGGGATAATAATTTGTCTTTGCGAATGTGTCCATTCTTTTGTTTATTACTTTGGTGACCGTGCAATTACAGCGCAAATGCATGACATTTCGTGTTATAGTGATTTGCCCATCAAGGCGAGAGAGGTTTTGTGGAAGTTTCGAGGGACTACCTTTATTTTTGTAACGATATGTCTTTACTCTCATATTTAGAATGTTTTCGATAAAGATGTTATAAAGAATGATTTTATGGGCAAAGTTACGCTTACTGTGGTCGATATTTTGAAAGCAGCTGAGGTATATCTATAAATTACCATTATGTCATATTAAAATACGAACAGCAGTGTTTTAAAAACTGAACCGAACTCGACTTAACTTGATTCGACTCGACTACTTGCTCAATTCAACTCAACTCAATTCAACTCAACTCAACTCAACTCAACTCAACTCAACTCAACTCAACTCAACTCAACTCAACTCAACTCAACTCAACTCAACTCAACTCAACTCAACTCAACTCAACTCAACTCAACTCAACTCAACTCAACTCACTGCACTGAACTGAACTGAACTGAACCATGCGCAAACTCGTTGTGTCACCAACACCCTAAATTTATTTTATTTATAGAATGAAACTCCAGTTTGGTTTTCATTGGATGATACCGAGAGCGGTAAAATCCAATTGGGCTTTCGTATTAACTCTACTGACAATCAGGTAAGGACCCATTGTTCTATACAAGTAAGATAGTTTTGCGTTTACTATGTACAATGCAGCAATTGATTTGCCAGGCAGGAAGCGTAATCTCGTTAGGAATATTAATGCCCAGCATAAACTACGGAGTAAAGTCATTCGCGAGAACACATCTGAATATAACATAAAATATTTAATAGAATCTAACGTTTCGTTGCTAAACTTGCAACATTTTCAGAGAATATTTACAAAATCACAGTATTAATTTAAGTATATTTACAAGCATGAATCTAATTAGATGTATAACCAATCAAAATATAGAATTATAATAGAATAACCAATAAAATTAATGAACTAAAAATAGAACTTACGAGTCAAGAAAGCATTGAGGAAAGAGCGGACAGTGATAGCTGAAAGATGAGAAACTTCAAAACAAATAAAGTGATGCCGAGCCAATGTTTCCATTAAGAGAGGGTTTAAGTTTATTAATCAGTAAAGTTTCGCGCAATAAAAGTTCAGACTAGAAAGAACAGGAAGAAATTATTTTAAAACAAAGAAAACTGCATGGGTAGTGGGGGTGGGTTGAGACGTTTCAGCTCTTACTGGCAAGATAATTTTCGGCACTTTTTCGTGGCCAATTGAACTATTTGTACTTCCAAACTCCCAAGCACAGAGGAGTTAACCAACCATGAAGTGCTTACTGTCTTTGGTACGTCGTTGTGCTTACGCCCATTTTACAAGTACATATGATGCTTGATTTAGTGTCTGCTATTGTTCGATTAGAAATTTGAAGTGCCTATCACCTCTACAGAGATTTAATATATTTATGATATTTGGAACATTCTGAGAAGAAATGTAATATATCTTCTCAGACAAAACCTTCATCTTCATGGACTTTTTCACTGTTAAAGTTACCGGATATGACGTCAACCAGAACTTGCAAACCGGTTTTCTTTTGTTTCAATCTCGCGAGTAGTTCTGGTTAATGTCATATCCGGTAACTTTGACAGTGAAAAAGTCCATGAAGATGAATTTTTTGTCTGAGAAGATATATTACATTTCTTCTCAGAATGTTCCAAATATCATAAATATATTAAATCCCTGTAGAGGTGATAGGCACTTCAATAAAGGTGTCCTTATCTCACGACACCCCACATTTCATTGTTCTAACAGACCGGTTAAATCCTGTTTATCGCATACTAACGAGTATTTTGATTTCTAACTTTTGAAGTTTCTTTCTTGGTAAATCAATTAAAAAGCAAAATGATTTCATTGCGGAAGAGTGGTGAGATAACATGGTTAATCAATTTTCACTCGTGTGATAAGTAATTTATCATTGCTCGTCAAGCTTTAACGTCAACTCTGGGCCTGCAGCCCCATTAACCGTTAAGCTTCACTCACGATGATAATTTTTTAATCACACTCGTAACATTTATCATAACCCGTACGCCCGCACTTATTAGTTAATTCGCATTCTTATATAAAGAATATTAATGATAGCAAACGTGAGAGAATAACATATATTGCCATGTCGCTGGAATGATGGTGCTTTTTCAAGTATAATTCTAAAAGCACCATGCCAATTATTAATAGTTTTTGAAGATATGCAAACTTTAATTTGTGATTAAACCGATTTTATGTTGAAATTATTTTTACCATCAGATTGCGTTATTGACGGAAACGAGTACGAAGGTCGACCTACCTGATGTCAATGCCCATATCGCGGAATCCGCGGCTGATTCGTTAACTGGTAAGTCTTGCAAACTTAGTGAAATTGAAATTGAGAAAAATAAGTTCGCTGTTCTAACAAGCCTAAGTTTTCTTAAAGGGTTTCTATATTTTAGCATGAAATTGTTTTCGTTGGTTTATTGTTCATTAGATTATGTTTCTTTTGCACATATGTTTAGAAATCGATGAAGAAAATTCTGCAAAAGTACCTGCTGTTTTATACAAGTTTGCTGGTGAGATCATTCAGTCTGATACTATTGAAGGTAGAATACCACGTCTGTTAAATTGTTATTTCTTTATTATCTACTTATCTACTCATCTACCTATTGACTCATCCACTCATGTACTTATTTACTCATCTACTTATTTATTCATCTACTTGTATACTCATCTATACTTATTTACTCATCTACTCTATACACTTAATGTCTGCTCCCGAGGGAAACAGTTTTGTTTTCCCGAGAGTCTTGATATTTCCCAAGACGAAGTCGAAAAAACTAACTGTTTCCCGAGGGAGCAGACATTAAGTGTTTTGTTATACAGCTTGAGTTTCGACGTTTATCAAGGGAAAGTAGGCCTACACAAAAGACAAACGCTAAGACTTACCAAAACATTTCGCCTGGCTCCGTAATTTCACTTCAACCAAACAATATAAGTCTCAGAACAAAAGAACAGCAATGCATTTCTCCAGTTAATCTTCACACATGCTTTGAAGACCTATAAATATCCTTTTTTCGTACCAAACAGGCTTTTGTGTATAGGATGCCGTGAAGAGTTTAAAGTTCTAGCGGGCAACAATTGATAACTTAGTGAGCTAGCAGGCAATAAGTTCTCAATTATTGCCCACTTGGTAGGCATTGAAATTTAGCTAAGGTCATGTGACCACAAACGAACCAATGACAGTACTTCATCGTTACATCCAGTGAAACTCTAGCTATCTTATCTTAAAAAATTATTATCTTATCTTAACTACTCATCTACTTATTTACTCACCTACTCATCTAACTATTTACCCATCAACCCATCAACCCATCAACTATTTACTCATCTACTTATTTACTTATTTACTCATCTACTTATTTACTCATTTACTTATCTACTCCTCTACTTATTTTCTCAGACATCTACTGATCTACTTATTTACTCATCTACTTATTTACTCATCTATTTATCTACTCATCTAATCATCTGCTTATCTATACTCATCTACTTATCTATTCATCTACTTATTTACTCATCTACGTATCTATACCCATCTACTTATTTACCCATCTACTTATTTACTCATCTACTTATTTACTTATCTACTTATTTACTTATCTACTCATCTACTTATTTACTCATCTACTCATCTACTTATTTACTTATCTACTCATTTACTTATTTACTCATCTACTTATTTACTTATCTACTTATTTACTTATCTACTCATCTAGTTATCTACTCATCTACTTATTTACTCATCTACGTATCTATACTCATCTACTTATTTACTCATCTACTCATCTACTTATTTACCCATCTGCTTATTTACTCATCTACTTATTTACTTATCTACTCGTCTACTTATTTACTCATCTACTTATTTACTCATCTACTTATTTACTTATCTACGAATCTATACTCATCTACTTATTTACCCATATTTATTTACTTATCTACTCATCTACTTATCTACTCACTTACTTATTTACTCATCTACTTATTTACTTATCTACTTATTTACTTATCTACTCATCTAGTTATCTACTCATCTACTTATTTACTCATCTACGTATCTATACTCATCTACTTATTTACTCATCTACTCAACTACTTATTTACCCATCTGCTTATTTACTCATCTACTTATTTACTTATCTACTCGTCTACTTATTTACTCATCTACTTATTTACTCATCTACTTATTTACTCATCTACTTATTTACTTATCTACGAATCTGTACTCATCTACTTATTTACCCATATTTATTTACTTACCTACTCATCTACTTATCTACTCATCTACTTATTTACTCATCTACCCATCTACTTATTTACTTATTTACTTATCTACTTATTTACTCATCTACTCATCTACTCATCTACTCATATACTTATCTATACTCATCTACGTATTTACTCATGTATACTTATCTACTCATTTACTTATTTACTCATCTGTTTATTTACTCATTTTACTGATCTACTTTTCTACCCATCTAGTTATTTATTCGTCTATTCGTCTACTTATCTACACATCTACTTATCTGTTTATTTACTCATCTTACTCATCATCTTCTCATCTTCTCATCTACTCATCTACTCATCTACTCATCTACTCATCTACTCATCTACTCATCTACTCATCTACTCATCTACTCATCTACTCATCTACTCATCTACTCATCTACTCATCTACTCATCTACTCATCTACTCATCTACTCATCTACTCATCTACTTATCTACTCATCTACTTATTTACTTATCTACTCACTTACTCACTTACTCGTCTACTCATCTACTTATTTACTTATCTACTTATGTACTCATCTACTTATTTACTTATTTACTTATCTACTCATCTACTCGTCTATTCATTAATGTACCATTGTTTACGTACTGCGGATTGATTAACCTCAACCTTACTCAAACTAATAGTACCAGGCTAGCTCTTTTCCACGAACGTGCTACGAAAATAATCAATATTGGCAGAAATCAAAATTCCAATATTCCCTCAATTGAAAATCTGAATAAACAAAGAGCTTGCGTTTTTGTCCGAAAATGCTTAGATGGAGCTGCCTGTGAAAATTTTGAAAACTATTTTAAAATAAACGACCACAGCATGGGTACGAGAAATGCTTCTTGCTTGATTCCATTGCCTAAGATACGCACTGAGTATGCCAGAAAGTCATTTTATTTTATGGGTCCTAAGATTTATAATGACCTCCCAATTGAAATTAGAAAAACTGTGAACTTTAATTAGTTTGTCAAATTAGTAAAGAGCCATTTCTGTTAAAATATTTGTTATAATAATTTATTAATAGTATATTGTATAACTAGTCAGGACACACATTGACAACAGAAAGATGTAATTTCTGAAGTGTTTCATCCTGAATAAATATTTACTCTATCTATCTATCTACTTTTATACTGATCTACTTATTTACTCATCTACTTATTTACTAATCTACTCATTTACTTATCTATGTATCTACTTGATTGCACTTGTACCAAAATTATTGAAAAATGTTTGTATAGAATAAGGATAATGAGCGCAATCATGCAAGCATTTCTTCCACACGGAGAATCTTGTGGTCAGCTTTTTATTAATTTCTCATCCACCTTTCAACCAAATTCAACCAAGATTGAATGGCTTGGTCTATAATTAATCTTTCCACAACCTGTGCAGTATTTTGTGGGATATCCTGACCACAGACATACAAATAAACATTCAAACAGAGGTGAAAATATAACCTCTTAGCGGAGGTAACTATCACACTCTCGCCGGATAGTGTTCCTATAAAGTGTATCGAATGGCGAATTCCTTGTGAAGCTTGTATGCCAATAATATAGACGGCGTTTGTTTGCAACTCTTAAATTGGAACTACGGTTCCCTCTTGTTTGTTTGTTTGTTTGTTTGTTTGTTTGTTTGTTTGTTTGTTTGTTTGTTTGTTTGTTTGTTTGTTTGTTTGTTTGTTTGTTTGTTTGTTTGTTTGTTTGTTTGTTTGTTTGTTTGTTTGTTTGTTTGTTTGTTTGTTTGACAAGACTTTTACTTATTTTAATCTTATACTCACTACTTCTGCATGCAGTGACTTAATTAATGACAAAATATTTGTTTATGTATGTGCATGTCATCGATTTGATATTGTAATGTTGTCCGAACATGTGAATATTTTGCAACAGATCTTGTAATACTTTATTCCGTCTATTTTATTTTTCATATGTTCTTTTTATGTTGTTTTAGACTGTGATTCTGTTGCAGTTAAAGTGAAAGTAGAAATGTAAGATGTATTTTCCGTCCAGCTGTTTGTTTGTTTGTTTGTTTGTTTGTTTGTTTGTTTGTTTGTTTGTTTGTTTGTTTGTTTGTTTGTTTGTTTGTTTGTTTGTTTGTTTGTTTGTTTGTTTGTTTGTTTGTTTGTTTGTTTGTTTGTTTGTTTGTTTTGTTTGTTTGTTTGTTTGTTTGTTTGTTTGTTTGTTTGTTTGTTTGTTTGTTTGTTTGTTTGTTTGTTTGTTTGTTTGTTTGTTTGTTTGTTTGTTTTTTCTCTTTGCTTTGTTTGTTTACGTTTTTGTTTTCTTTTTTGGTTTTGTTTTCTTTTTGTTTTTGTTTTTACTTCTGTTTTCATTTTTGTTTTTGTTCATCTCTTTTATTTTCTACCTCTTGGGTTTTCGGAATACTACTGCAGCCCACGAAAAGGCAGATTAAGAGGAAGTTTAAGAAGCAAACTTGAAAGCTTTGTTTTGCTTAAAACCGATCCAGTATCTGCAAATCAAGGCAAAGTACAATGGGATAAGGTTTTCCAGGTTGGTTACAAGAATATGATTGATTTATTTTTTTGTATTTTACACTTCTTTAAACTTTTGACCAACTTACACGGCGATAACTGTGAGATGCACTTGTTTCATGAAATCGTAACGAAAACAAAGTTCGCATGCACCTAGAGAAAAAATAGCTTATTTTATTATGTCGCAGAAAAGCATCCATGCATCAGGTTTTCGGAAAGCGAATTTTTTTACCGTATTTCCTATTTAGACAACTGATGGTTTGGCCATTCCAAAAGAATCGTTGTTTTTGATCGAGCTTATAACAAATGGGAAAAAGTCGTCTTCGAAATTCAGTTCTACTTTGGAAGACCTCCTGAAAGGTAAAGATAAATACGCTCTTTAGTAGAATTAACAACCTACATTTCACCTGATTGAAACTGGGCAGCGGAGTATAAGGTAATTCCTCAGCTTTGCATTGCGCAGCTTTTTGCGCATAATTCTGCAATGCTAATTCAAGATATATCCAGGTGTTAGTGACGAAAACACATAAAAGTAACACTAAGGAGGCTAAATCAGCTAGTAATACCTTTGACAAGAAGATATACTAACTTAGTTTTGGTTTTTGTATTAAATATTTGTTGCGTGCTTTCGTATATATAGATGAAATGACCGGGAATAATGCTCCATGTTCAAGCTTTAACCTTGTGTGTAGCTCACGAAGACACTCAGTGTCCCCCACTTTTTTTCAATTATTTATTTCCTCCACCAGCTCTACAGCATATATGAAAGAATGGAGAAACGTCATTTCGAGAATTTGAAATATCGTATATGTTCCTCGTTCTAACGGCTTCAAAAAAACATGTAACAAGAAAGAATGTGGACATTCTTATATCGCAAAATTGTTTGTCATTTGTTATTTTCGTCAAATTTTCTTCTCTTATTGTTGCCACTAAATAGTTCATATACAAGTACATCTGAAATATCAAATATTTTCCTAGTCAGTATAAACTAAGTGCTTTAATAACAAGATGAAATCAAGAGTTAGCCAAAATGGCTACAAATTGGGAAAATATCATGGTTTACTGGCAGGCTGTATTTTCTAAACGAGTTCGGTGACCCCAAATTTTTTTTGTAATTTTACTATGAGCATATCATAAACTATAATACTGGGGAGTTTCAGCAACTTTTTATTTCTGGAAGAATTACTGAGGAATTACCTTATCAGTAAGAGAGAATTTCAGGTAATATCACATTTACTCTTTATTGCTGAGATTTTGACTTGTTGCCTCCGGCTATACCTTTATCACAATTATCAGAGCAAATGCCAAAGCTCAGCTTTAATAAACGTGGTGTTACTATGGATTTTAACTGAAGACTGAAAGGAAACTAATAGTCACGTGGAGCGTTTTGAGCCTTTTGATTGTTTAAATCGCATTCATTCTGTAAAATGGTTGAAACATAGTTGAAAATTGTGATGTCACGAGTGGCGTGAGTATAGTTGTTGACTGGGGCTTTCAAGTGAAATTCTTCATATTTTCACATTCAGACTGACTATGTCAGTTGACGTTTCAAACAATTTTATCGCTTTACAAACTTGCCTAAGCCACAATCGAGTGTTCGAGGTAAACGTTTTTGATCTTTGTTTTGATGTTTTATGTGTTGTTTCAAAGAAACTGGCGTCGCAAAATAGTACTTTGTTTTATTTTTACTTTTTTAGGCATTTTATCTTAATGTGACTTTGTGGTATTTACAGGCTGTTCAATGATAATTTTAAGCTGTATTAATCCTAAACTTTGAATATAGTAGGGGATTTTAAAACTTGTCAATTTCAACCAGGTTGTTATACTCACGCCATCAAGTTTCCTATCCAGTATTTTTACTATCCATGGCGGTTACGTCACGTTGTTTCATTACAGGAATTTTATTTCCCGGTTAATATAAAATTGGATTCTTATTTATTTGAAATCCAATGGCCAATCAACGTGTTAGGTTTGCATATATTAACTCATCCTTGTCCGAGTATTTCTTTATGTAATATATCAACCACGCGTTTGAGTGTTTCATCAGGGTATCCAAACACGAGAAAACATGGTGAAAGCACGCGAGGCCGAAGGCCGAGTGGTTTTATTGCTTTCGAGTGCACGGATCCCCCTGACGAAACACGATAAATGAATATACATGTATTAGTATATTATTAGTTCCTCAGTAAAAAAATTGTTAGTACTCTTTTGTCATCTTTTTTAGGAGATGTAAAATTTTCTAAGGAAGAAGGTGCGATATAGAACTATATAGTTCTTGTTATAATTTAATGATTTTAATCACTAGTTGCTCCGTTTTATTTGTTAAATTAAGACGGCTCCACCAAACATTAAAAATACGACGAGTAGGAAACAGAATAGAACCAAATTCTATTTTGTGGGCAGGAGGAAGATGGCAATGATGGTGGTGATGACGATGACGTTAACGATGACGACGACGACGAAGACGACGACGACGACGATGATGATGATGATGATGATGATGATGATGATGATGATGATGATGATGATGATGATGATAACGATGACAATAACAACAATGATAGCAATGGCGTGACGATGCATGGTGATAATAATTATGAGCTAGTGGTCATTATGTCGTACTTGTCGGCATAAACGAGCATGTGTCGATAACAGGGCACGAACACATATTATAATTATATGTTGGTTGGGTTTTTTTTACTTTTTATAATTTTTTTATATAGGTTACTACACGTGGACTAAATGGGTTTCAATACCATCAGGTATCTGTAATGAAAATTGACTTAGTCTTTTTCTTTTACTACTGTAATAAAAAGCTTAGTTTCGAAGTAATTAGATGCATGTAGTTAATTTATGAGTCCTGCGTTGGAAGTTTTTTCGGATAGAGCAAAGCGAAAGAAAAGGTGCTAAACTGCTCGAGATTGGTTTTGATAACGAAATACTAACGTTTCGAGCAGAGCCCTTCAGCAGAATAATATGTTATTCAGTTAATATGTGTATGACTCGTCTTTCTAGATGAAAACGTGACTGCCAAACTACAAATAATGCTAACATTTTCCGATGCCTCCAACGTCGCCGTTCCTGCATGTAAAACGAAGCGATCCTGAACTTGTTTTTATGAATTTGATTATATCTAGTATAGATTATTTAGTAGTTAGTATGGGTTAAATATAGATTAATTAGTATTTATTACTAGTATTGATTATTTAGTCTTGGTTATGTAATATGGATTGTTTAGTATTTATATTATATATTATATTTAGTATTGAATATTTACATGTAGTATGGATTATTTAGTATGGATTTTTTATAGTATGGATTTTTTAGTACTTAAGTATTGATTATGTAACACTGGTTATTTAGTATTGATTATTTAGACTTGGTTATTTACTATATATTGACTCTCTGGTATGGATTTACTACTTCTTGACCGAGCGTGAGGTCTATACTAGTGAACTATCGGACCGACATTTTTCCCCCCTAGTACAGACCGAACAAGGGAGGTCAATAAGTAGTTTATTATATGACTACAAGTATTGTAAACGTTCTGTGAACACTTGACAAAGTGTTAGGCTCGTATTCGCCACCATTTTTCTTGCGAACTAAACCAAAGTGGCAGATGTTTTCACATTTTTAAATTACTTTCCATTTAGCTAGGATCTTGAATTTTCTACCCCAAATAGTATTTTTCAATTGCTTTTGTTTGACATATTGCTCAAGGTTGTACGTTTAGTAGTTGAATAAAAGAACATCTGAAATTCTATATGTTAGACGTGAGACGTAAATGTTAAAAACAGTCCATTATTTATACGAACAACGTTACGAACATTTCAAACATTTTAAAAAGTGTCATGGAAATTTGAACTATAAATAAAAACATGGAAAATTGAACTATACAACAAATGAAAGCTTAACACAATTTCTAACAACATACCTGCACGATATATTTCAGCGATGAGTAGTTCTGAAATTATTATCCATCTTGTTGCATGTATATACACTGACATGACTTTCATTTTTTTTATAAAATTATCTCAGTTGTCCGGCACGGCGTACCGGACCGCTCACGAAAATAGTCAAATAATAATATTCAGTATAGATTATTTAGTATTTGCATATTTTTAGTATTGATAATTTATCACTGTTGATTTAGTATTGTTTATTTAGTTTCGATTATTTAGTACGGATTATTTGCTACTGATTATTTAGTATTGATTAGTTTCTATTGGTTATGTAGCATTGATTTTTTTTTAATATTGGTTATTTAACGTTCATTATTTAGTATTTAGTATTTGTTATTTAATATTATTTAGTATGGATTATTTAGTATTGTTATTTAAAATTTGTTATTTGCTATTTGTTGTTTAGTATTGATTATATAGTATTGATTATTTATCATTGAACTGATTAGATAATACTAATCTGTAGTATTGTTTATTTAGCACTGATTATTAAGTATTGATCATTATTTAAGTACGAGTTAGTTACCGAGAACCGAGGCCTTTAGCCAAATATAATCCGAGGTGTTTATTCGGATAAAAGCCGAGGTTCGAGGTAATAAACTCAGTTATTTAATAGTTGAGGAGATTTTCTTTTAAACCATGCAAGCGCTGCTATTGGCTGAGTGCCCATTATATCAAAAATAGATTATCAACCATTGTGAAACTCCTTAAATTACATTTGCTTCAAAAAGGCATTAATAATTCATGAGGAAAACACAAAAGAAAATCATGACCGTATCGTATCTTTATATGTGATAAAGATTTCTCCTGATTTGCATAAACTTTAGCTTTGATTTTCTCGGCTTATATAGACAAGGTTATTTTTCTAACTAACTCCGCCAATCAAGTTACCAAGTGGTTCGTTTTTGAAGCCGTATACTTTGCCTCGTGTCTTTATATCTGATAAAACACTCCTGCTCGTTTATTATACAGTACTTCAAAAACTCATTAATAATTCATGAGGAAAACACAAGGGAAAATCATGACCGTGACGTGTCTCTATATGTGATAGAGAGACGCTCGCTATTTTCGATGAAATTTTTCTTCGATTTTGCGACTCAGACAACTTCAATTTTCAAAATTGATTTCTATATGAGCTTAATTATATGGATAGTTTTAGAAGCCATTTAAAACATTTGCAGTACGTGTTTTATCACATCTAAAACACTCGGCAGACGAATAACTGTCTGTAAATACATCCATGCCAAGAAAGAACACTTCACTTTGAACAACCTGATGAATCACGAGGATTAGCATTTATCACGCATCACTTTTGCAAAGCCTGATGGGATGCCATTTCCGAAATTAACATCGACGAGAAAAAGACAGACTCGTTCTCGTCTACCACAGTAACCCGACTAATTAGCTTTGACAACAAAGTTTAAAGCTTTAGTATAAGTGGCTCAGAGTGCGAGTATTTGTTTGCAATGACGTTCTTTAGTATATACTTATTTAATCAGTGTTGAGTGTATACTCTTTTGGTGTTGATTTATAGTCTTCAACTAGGCACTTATATAAATGAACCCAAACACCTTTCGGTGTCAAGTTTGCGATAAACATGATCAAATAGCGCGTTTTGCTATTTTCGCCGGCGTTCTCTACCACACAGTAAGTCTGCGTATTCTATATATATTGCCCCCGTTGCTTATCAGGCCTCGCCAGTTCAGCCATATCTGATATTTAATCACTTCGACATTTTTCATTCAAAAACACAATCAATGTTGCACCGAAAGAGATAGTTGATTAAAATTGCACACATGACGTCATGGAAAGAAATGGCGGAGGCAATGACTGAATGTTCAACACTAGGGGATTATGTTTTTTAGAATAATATTTGGCATTTCACTCGTCCTGCGAGATAGTGGATTAAAATTGCATACATGACGTCATAGAAAGAAATAGTGTTGAACATTCAGTCATTGCCTCCGCCAGGGATTATGTTTTTTAGAATAATATTTGGCATTTCACTCGACCTGCGGCTCAACTAAACCGCATGTTGTCCGACGTTATGACAATAGCACTACATATTTTATACAGCTGGTATATTTTCCCTAGATTTTTGACATGTCTGTTTTAATTACTCGGGCTACCTATGGTAGAACGAGTATAGGTTTCGGCTCCGCTTTTTTGCGGATACTGGTTGCTAAACCATAATCCGCTATGTCATGAGCGCGGATGTGTGTGTGTGTGTGTGTGTGTGTGTGTGTGTGTGTGTGTGTGAGAATGTTTTCGTCAATCACGTGATCAACGCAGACCAATAGCAATAGTCCGAATCAGCATACTTCAGAAGTCTTATTTATAGGTCAGAAGGGTTTACGAACGTGAACACGAACGAATGGGAGATAAATGTTTAGTTTTGTTTCAGGTAATGAACATTTGCACGCAATCTGCAAGACGCCAAGAAATATGATGACAAGTCGACAGCTCACAGTGGGCTACTGGTCTGTCCGTATAAATTTGAACGTTTTTGAGAATTTTTGCGGATAGTCTGGTTTCGAAACAATATGTATTTCAGCATTTTAATACATTTTTATGCATGCATGTATGTATGTGTATGTATGTATGTACTATTGTTTTATACTATAAATACAAGCGCGCGGTGACTGCACATTTAATTTACATGCCATACTTTCTCGTGTTTCACGAAGAAACAGTGTGAGCGCTTGTTTGGCTTCGGATTAAAGATCTTTCTGAAAGCTGAATGCCCTTTTAACTATTAAATGTTTCAAGTGTTTACGTGTTATAAGCGCTCGACCAAGATGTTTTAGCTATGCCTATAGGTTTACACGCAGAAATCCACCGTGCTTGGCATTATTTATGTTACATGTAGACGTATGCAATACCCATTCAAAAAACGCGTTGAACATCGATTTATTGAGACGCATGAATGCATATGTTACCAGAGTCTAAAACATAGACATATAAAACATAAAAATGTCATATTCTTTAACAATGCGATTAGCGTCCGCGTTTCCTGTTTTTGCCGATTTACCTAACATTACACTCAAGCGAAATTTAAGCGATATAAGTATCATATTTTAATGCGATTATAGGGACCGCGTTTCATGTTTTTTTTTCCTGTTCACAAAACTGAACAGTTAACATGTCCAGGGGAAAACAAGCTGTAATGACGTCGCAAAAATAAATCAAGTCAACATAGCTTATGCTGTGCCAAAAGCTGCTTGCCGCCAAGATCACAAAAAGAACAAACAGCAGGTTGAACAATAAATAAAACTATTATGTAAATCTCCTTAACGTGCGTTTTTGCGGATACTGGTTGCTAAACCATCCGAATGTTTTCGTCAATCACGTGATCAAGGCGAAACGCTAATAGGCATACTTCAGAAGTCTTATTCGTATGTCCGAAGGGTTTACGAGCGTGTACCAGAACAACCACTGGAAGATTGGAAGTCGAGTTTCGCTTTTGCACGCAATCACAAGACGCCAAGAAAATATCCACGGAGAGTTGATAGCTGATAGTGGTCTACTGGTCTGTCGATATACAGTAAAGTTTAAACGATTTTGTCAATTTTTGCAAATCAGTGACTGCTTTCTAAACCATATACCTATATACCAGATAGTATGCATTTCATAGCTTTTAGGTTATGATATTATATGTATTCACTGTTATCTTAATATACTAAAGCAAGCGCGCGGTCAATGCTCGTTTACATGCAATACTTTTTCGTGTTCAATAATTCAGCATCGCATAATAAAACCATACATGCAAAGTGTTATTGTAATTATTTCGTAACGCACTTCAACTTTCTCGCTAAAACGAGAAGCTTTTCATGGACGAAAAGACAGAGCGAGTGCTTGTTTGGGTTCGAACCAGGATCTTTATGAAATATGAATAGCCTTTTAACTAATGTTTCAAGTGTACTGTTGACATGTTAGGCCCTCGGCCATCTGATTGTCTGTATATACGCAGAAATCAACTGTATTTGGTACTGCTTGAGTTACATGTAGGCGTATAAAGTACTTATTCAAAAAGCGCGTTGATCATTGTTGAGACAAATCAATTCATATGTTACCAGAGTCTAATGTAGACAGTAAAGAATAGATTAGAACGAAAGCGATATATTATCACATTCTTTTAACAATGTGATTAGCGACCGGGTTTCCCGTTTTTCCCAATTTACCTTAAAATTGTCATTTTAAGATTACAGTTAAGATTAGCGTTGGGGCAGGACTTGGGTTACGGATGGGGTTGGAGTTTAAGTAAGGGCTAGAATTAAGCATTTATCTTGTTAAGTTATTAAAGGCATTTAAACATTAATAATTATTGTCGATTCTAGATGATACGTGAGAGCATACATATGCTGGTATGTCACTATAGGTTATCAAGCATTTTTAGTATATTTTGGCGAACAATTTACGTTGTTCAATCATTATCTGTAGGCCAAATAAAAACCAGTATCCGCATGTACGCATTGCGTACCTATTTTTTTGTCTATGTTTCGAAATGGCAAACATTACGTCATCCCGTCAGGCTTTGCGAAACTAAGGCGTGCTAAAATGCTAATCTTCAGGAGTTCTTTCTTGGCTTTCCTGATGTGCTTGGAGCTGTTCGCTGAAATATACTTAATTCTTCATCAGTAATGTCGCTGGCAAGTATCCTGATCTTATATACGCTCACAATTGTATTTCACAAGTTCTCTTTGCTCGTGTGTAAACGTACTCGCAAAAGTGCGATTCTGGGTAGCAGGACTAGAAATTGTCATGTATTAAACACAGGATGAAGCAGAGTCGGGAATTCCCTGTTTTACACACTGCGCGGTCACTGCCTCCTGCAAAGTACGCAATGACAAATGCACCTTCATTTATTCGTATTCATTTTCGATCATATAGTGTTGCGATCACAAATTGACAATTTTTTTCCATCACCTATGAATCTTCGTGAATGCGTAGCGTGTAATTTGATCTGTCTGCGTTCAGTTCAGCGTTGACTTCGTTCTCGCAAACGTCTGATATGTTTGAAAATGCCGTGTAAACTTTACAGTTATGACTTATGAAAGAGATTCACACTTTAGCGGACAGAAGGCCCTGCGGAATCGATGCTTTTATACCAGAACCGAAGCTGGAGCAGAAAAACCTGAGTTTTAATACACACCTTTAGACAGCCTTTACAATTCAAGTGATCTGTTGCCATGTTATGATATCTCTCCTGATTCGGGTTTATCTTTCCTAAACTCATTATTGTAGGCTTCGAAAAACAGCAAAGCAGCTGGTGTATAATCGCTGCCTGTAATTTACAAATACGAGATTGCCCGTTGAAAGCCACATTGCCCATTGCTTTGTTTACAATTTACATGCATTTCTCCACGGGGGGGGGGGAGTTACGGGGGGGAGAATTGCAGCTTGTTTGGCAATATAGAAGACCACGCTCCGTTAATCGGTTTGTCAAAAATTTTGCACTGTTTTGCACGGCAGGTTTTCTATATGTGCAAGGGGGCTACGCCAAGGTTTCAGAAATCAGTAGCCCGAGTGAACGCCTAAGCAGGCGTCTTGTTTTCTATGTTCTGCGTGCGAGTTTAACCTAGTTCAAATGTCCTATTCCTAAGATATAAAATCATCCATAATTTTTGTAAATAAGCCGTGAAATGCGAGAATCGACGACAGGTGCTGTGTGCGCCACATTTCTAACTAGAGGGCACTCGGAGACGGCATGCATAGTCTGCATACTTCCCTCCGCAGGTAGAAATGTTTATAGGGAAACGGCCAACGGGCCACCCCGAAAACCATAGGCTAGCTCACCAGACCTTCAATGTATGAACATAATGCTTCATTGCACTCGTACACGCATTATGGAAATAAGTTTACATGAACGCAATGGCAAGTATTTTCATTCATTTCTTCTACGTGGAGATTCTTGCATTTACCTCTGCATTTACTGATTTTTAGGAAATTCGATCTCATCTAATGCGCAACCAAATTTAATGGTTGGTCCTTAATTAGTCTTGCGATCCCGTTGAAGTTAAAACTCCATTGTTAATTAAATGAAATTGGATTGTGTCGGGTGTCGAAACACCAAAACTATTCTGTGTGTTCGGCGAATGTATTCTAAAATAGTTTAAATGAAAATTTACACAGTAAAGTGCTACGAATTATGAATTGAATTGAAATAATTTGTCATGTTTATATAATCCATTCATGCATATAACATTGCAAAACTCTGCATATCATATGTCTAACGGTTATATATATATATATATATATATATATATATATATATATATATATATATATATATATATATATATATATATATATATATATATATATATATATATATACATATACATATACATATACATATACATATACATATACATATACATATACATATACATATACATATACATATACATATACAGGATCTCGTATGTGTTATTGTACTCAGCTATGCCCTGCAATTAAGTGTTGCCTGTGTTGGGTTGACTTTTTCCTCAATTATGGACAGCCTGCTTTTTAATAGCCTGCGAAGCAGACGGTTGTTTTGGGGGAGGGTTTATTTTTGGGGGGGAGGGTTTATATTTGGGGTCGTGGAATACCAGAGGCGGAAAACCCGTTCCGCCTCGCGTGTTTTCCGCCTCGCGTGTTTTCCGCCTGGCGGGTAATTCCGCCTCGCGTGTTTTCCGCCTGGCGGGTAATTCCGCCTTTGCGGGTTTTCCGCCTCCGGTATTCCACGACCCCAAATATAAACCCTTCCCCCAAAAATAAATCCTCCCCCAAAAATAAATCCTCCCCCAAAACAACCGTCTGCTTCGCAGGCTATTGAAAAGCAGTCTGTCTATAATTGAGGAAAAAGTCAACCCAACACAGGCAACACTTAATTGCAGGGCAGTATGGGCGGCCGTTACCACCAAAAATAGTACGGCAGTGAAATGGAACAGCTTATTGTGAAATGACTCAACAAAAACACAAATGATCCATCGTAATATGAAGTGATTCAACTTTCCGGTGAGGAATCATTGATACTAAACAGAAATGATGCAACATAAATTGAAATGGCTGAACAGTGCGCAGTGAAATGACTGAACAAGTTGTGAAATGATTCAACTAAATATGAATTGATTCAACGTATCGTGCAATGATTCGATAGATTGTGTGATGGTTCAACTATTGGTTGTGAAATGATTGAACTTGTTATGAAATCATTCAACTAGTTGTGCGATGATTCAACTTAAGTCAGTGAAATGGCCTAACTTGAAATGGCCTAACTTGAAATGGCCTAATGTGAAATGGCCTAACTTGAAATGGCCTAACTTGAAATGGTCTAATGTGAAATGGCCTAATGTGAAACAGCGTAATGTGAAACGGCCTAACTTGAAATGGCCTAATGTGAAATGGCCTAACTTGAAATGGCCTAATGTGAAATGGCCTAACTAGAAATAGCCTACTGTGAAACAGCGTAATGTGAAACGGCCTAACTTGAAATGGCCTAATGTGAAATGGCCATTTCAAGTTAGGCCATTTCACATTAGGCCATTTCAAGTTAGGCCATTTCAAGTTAGGCCATTTCACTGACTTAAGTTGAATCATCGCACAACTAGTTGAATGATTTCATAACAAGTTCAATCATTTCACAACCAATAGTTGAACCATCACACAATCTATCGAATCATTGCACGATACGTTGAATCAATTCATATTTAGTTGAATCATTTCACAACTTGTTCAGTCATTTCACTGCGCACTGTTCAGCCATTTCAATTTATGTTGCATCATTTCTGTTTAGTATCAATGATTCCTCACCGGAAAGTTGAATCACTTCATATTACGATGGATCATTTGTGTTTTTGTTGAGTCATTTCACAATAAGCTGTTCCGTTTCACTGCCGTACTATTTTTGGTGGTAACGGCCGCCCATAGGGCAGAGCTGAGTACAATAACAACCGTCTGCTTCGCAGGCTAGCTTTTTAATAAGTCTCTTTTGTAATTTCTCCTTTCTTTCTTCAAACCTAAAATAATAAGTGTACTCGGAAGATGAAATCTTCTGAACTCTTAAAGTTGTCAGTAGTTGTTCAGGTTTGAGCCGTTTACTGCACAGGAAAACATGTCGAAAAGTGCTGCGCCAGAGATAGATTTTTGGCAGTTCTCGACTATATGTGCTGTTTGTATTATTTGTAGCCTGCGTGCAGACTTCCCCCATTTCTGTTCTCAAGAGAATCGAGAACAAGCATCTCATTCCTTGAAACAACAACTAGCTATATTGTTTTGGGTAGAGTTTACTGTATTCGGTTGATTACATATTATATTCTGTTGATTAATACACGATTATATATTGTATTCTCATTCTTCGGGTAATTGCATGGTGTAAAAACTCTATCTCTCGAGCGCCCGTTTTAGTTGACTTTGAGATTTCTGGAGCATGTTTTGGACATGGTGCTGTCTACCTCCAATCTGAACAACTCAACTTTAATATATCTCAGGACAGATTTCAGTTTTTCGATATGTTAATTAATGGGCTTTAGTATAAATACACAGCTGGTTATAGAAAATCACGCGCGCTGATTGGACCAGCTACTTCGGATTAATTTTCGATAAACAACAGCGTTTACTCAAAATGGCCGCCAGCCAAGTTGTCAATGCAACAGACGAGGAAATTAACAATTTTAAACAAAATGTTGTTCCTAAAAGTACGAAAATGTGTATTTATACTAAAACAATTATTCGCCTCAGGCTCAGTGAATATCGGTGAATAATAACCTCGACTTCGTCTCGGTTATTATACGCCGATATTCACCTCGCCTTCGGCGAATAATTGTTAAATAATTAGTAATGCTCAGTCAAGACCACATTACGATCAGTAGACGTTCTATAGGTCTTTATAGAAAGAATAACTCAAATTGTTATTGGAACAACATATATTTACCTTTTCAAAATATACAATTGTTATGTAAGAAATCGTTATAGTCAAAATCTCATTGTTCAGCTCGTGATTTTTATCTTTATTGTTCGAATATAGTAACCGCTGTCAACAACAGAAGTGTATTTTGTTTAATATTGAGTATTATGTTTCATATCACGTCCATATATAGCTATTTGCAGTTATATCGCACTGCAAAAACTGACGCCATAGCGAAGAGCGAGTTATTCTGATAACACGCTGAGGCGTGATTGTCCAATTTGTAGTCAAGCAGTGCCTGGGTGGCGGTGTGGATTCCGCAGTCTCGCAATGCGCCGATGTAAATTGTACAAACGACCTTACACGGGCTAGTGTTCAAAAGCTGTACTTTCTCTTTTATGACTTCACTTATTTCTTCGCACCAGTCACGACAAGTTTCGGCGCAGAAAGTGAGACTACCTAATCTCGACCGCAGCTCTTCTTTCATCACACATTGAATATGAAAGTCCTGATCGTTATCATACTTGACATCAGTGTTGCAGCACGCCACCAAGGAAGATCGACGAATGTTAGGCGAGGTCGTTATTGCTTCCTCGCTAATGGTATTCTTACAGTTGCCATGACTTCCGCCATCATCCTTTTTACAAGACGACGATTGTGGCGCGGGCGCACGCCGACCAGAGCTCTCAGAATGATAACTATGATCTGCTGAATCAGCGGAAAACCTTCTGTATACGTGCTTAGCTACGGCTAAATATTTGTTGCAATCTCGTCCCTCCCATGCAATCGGCTCGGGGCTTAGAGATTTTGATCTTCCGGTGAATTTTAATTGCTTTTTCATAACAACACTGGAATCGGAGGCACGCGAATGTCTTGTGAATGTCGTTTTTCCAAACTCCCTCGATTGCTTCTCGCTTTCAAGCCAATCTTGCAGTGACGTGCGTAGACTGATTTTTTTTACGACTTGCGGTAAGAAATTTAGCTGAGAGTGAGAAGAACTCCTTCTTTGACTGGAATTACTTACGCTGCCGCTGCTTGCTGGGCTCGATGCTGACTTTGTTAGTTTCCTGTGTTGGTGAAACTTTTCTTTTATCTCTTCGCTCTGACTTCTCAGTTTGTTTGATCGGCCCATTAAAGCTGACTTCAGCGGCTCAGAGGATCGGCGATGTTGCGTGGTTGAGAAAACGTCGTCAGTTTCATCGAAGGAAGAGGAAAAGCTCGCCATTTCCGATATGCTCGAGCTTTCTGAAGTATTCGAAAAGCTGCCCGACGTTAAGTTTTCATGCGATGTAATCATTTGTGCTGTTAGAATCGTATTTCCTTTTTGCTCATGATCTGTGACACCACCTGATTTAACGCAAGAGGCAAAGAAGGTAATTTGCGTCTTCTGCCAACGCGGACGAAAGTATTTGTAGGCATAATATTGGCTATTGGGATAGTCCATTGCATGACTCCAACGCCTTGTTAGCATCTCTTCTGATGGATATATGAAGTGTTGCAACCACTGCACTTGAGATATCAGCTCAAACCATCAGCAACCTGGTCTATTTGATATACATAATCATATTCAGCACCGTTTAATCTCATAATCTGGTTTAGCGAACTTCAATACATAACGCGGCGAGCTTTTGTATATGGAGTTATAAATAACAAACTCGATGTCCAAGTGTAATAACAAGTGCTAGATAATCAGATACGAGTTATTTGGAACATGCTTGGTGTTTTTAGCCGATGTGATTTGATGGCAGATGTAATCCGGTTCAGCGAAAGCTAATACCGCAGTCTAACATCTCATTGACGAGTCTTGCATGTCGCGTCAACCCACACCGCAACGTTTCTGGTCACTCAGCACGAATTTCCAGTCGCTTAATTAACCCGCGTATTTCACGATAACCTAACCTGTTGTTCTTTTTCACGCCATGTTGAATATTTTAACGATAATCTCGCATTTGCACATGTAGTGTGGCATGAAGTGTCGTGAAAACAGTTCCCGTAGGACTTGAGTGCTACAGTTAATCTTTTTTCCTTTTTTTGAGTTGACTTGATGTCAAACTATCAGAAAATGACGGGGTTCAAATTTCGACCTCTCAACATACAGGGGGTTGAGAGCTCGGAAAATTTGAATTGCATTTTCTGATAATTTGACACTTGGTCAACTCAAAAATGAAACAGAAATCAACTTTGCATGCAAATGCTATGGGAGCTGTTTCCATGACACTTCATGACACTTCACCACACTTAGGATCAGGATCAGGTCGCTCCTATTATCCGTGTGTGCAACCCTCCCCTGTAAATCGAAAGGTCGAAAATTTGAACCCCACCATTTTCCGATAGTTTGACTGATTGATCTCATTCAACTCAAAAAAGAAAGAAAATCAACTTTACTTTAGCATGCTAGTCCTATGGGACTACACATATACTGCACTACACTAATGCACCTAGAAGAACTATTTGATTGTTAGATATATTATGCCCCAGGAATATCGATTGGTGGTTTGGAATGCGTGTTCACATCTGTAAAAGTGTCCCATTAAACAATTAAACAATTGTTTATATTAATTAGAGCCTGTTAAATTGGAGGCTCAGTCACTGGCAAACTTTACGTTGTGTATATGAAAGCGAGTTGCTTGGCAAGTTGTCCCCGAGCCATGCGTAGCGCAGAAGGCCCGGAGCCCGGTGAGGGTGCCAATCTCGACACGCGTGGAGTCCATTTTACACGCGTGTAGAAAAAGCGAGGGAGACGAAATCTGGGAAATAGTTTATTTATTTATTTATTTATTTATTTATTTATTTATTTATTTATTTATTTATTTATTTATTTATTTATTTATTTATTTATTTATTTATATTGGTAATTGTATTTATATTATATTGGTAATTGTACTGGTCGATGCGTAAAAGTACGCAATGTTATTATTGCAATTACTTTTGATTTCTTTTTTAGTCTATTAGTTTTTGCATTAGCACCTGTATATTAACAAACTGTCGCATTATATTTTAGATACTGTTTGCCAATTAGTGTGTGTTGTTTTCGTATTAAAATTGATCATCACGAAAGACCACGAAGTATTCCAATATCCACGAGTTGTTGTTGACAGCTATTAATTTGTTTTGAGTTTGATTCAATGTGGCGATGCTTGACAGGAATGTACGAGCATTGAAGCAATTTGTGGTCGAAATGCCGTTAGTAGATAACCCCCCCCATACAGCATTCAAAGGGATGCCGCCTCATTAAATATTCGGTATGATGCACGGTATGATGCACGGTGTGACGCCCGGTTGTGTGATGCCAGGTTGTGTGACGCCCGGCTGTGTGACGTTCGGTGTGACGCCCGAAATTAAATATTCGGTGTGACGCCCGAAGGTAATTAATGCACATAGAGGGGGTGATATAAACTCAGTGTTGCGTAAGTGTCTGAATTGGCAGAGAGAACTGCTCTGGTCAAACCTGAATATTGTTTGAATAATATGGAGACTTTGAATATTATATTAGTTAGAACCTAAATGATCAAACAGTCTTATACACGTTTTGTGGCAATAAGTGTTTAGAGAGTTATCGTTTACTTTGGCCTAGTTTGTAGAGGAACGAAACAGAAAATGGATAGAGACACTTTATATTTTTTATCTTAACTTTGGCCTAGTTTGTAGAGGAACGAAACAGAAAATGGATAGAGACACTTTATATTTTTTATCTTAAACCTGGAATTTAGCGGGTTTTTGGTTAAGTAATCTGTGTGTTATTTACGAAGAGATGAATGTTAACAGTTTTGGTCGAATTATCACTTATCTAACCCTAGTGTATAGAGTATACGAATCCTTGGATGAAGAATCAATTCGAGAAGCCGTAAAAAGAACTAATCTTAAGTGTCGAAATATAAAGGCAAAGCGATTTATTACTTTGAAAGCGTTGTTAGGTTAACTGGAGTACAAACGGAGTAAGTCATCCTAGAATCACTGCTAACTAAACCCTCGTTTATAAGCGAGGAAATCGTAGGAAGATAGAATGAAGAATCAATTCGAGAAGCCGTGAGAAGAACGATTTTAAGTGTGGAAATATAAACCCAAAGCGGTTTATTACTTTGAAAGCGTTGCTACGCTTTCTGTTACTAAGTGTGATATTTGCATATTTATCCTCAGTGCACGTGCAGGAGACAAAAGAGAAAGCTCGTTAAAGTTACTAATGACCAAAACATAACAGGATTTGCATATAAGTAGAATATTTAATTCATTTTAGGGGTGATCATGAGTTTTTTGGGAATAATAAGGGGCCTGAAGAGGTATTAATATATAGTCTTAGTCTTAGGACTATAGTCTTAGTCTTAGGACTATAGTCTTAGTTTTAGGACTATATAGTCTTAGTTCTAGGACTATAGTCTTAGTTTTAGGACTATAGTCTTAGTTTTAGGACTATAGTCTTAGTCTTAGGACTATATAGTCTTAGTTTTAGGACTATATAGTCTTAGTCTTAGGACTATATAGTCTTAGTCTTAGGACTATAGTCTTAGTCTTAGGACTATATAGTCTTAGTCTTAGGACTATAGTCTTACTCTTAGAACTATATAGTCTTAGTCTTAGGACTATAGTCTTAGTCTTAGGACTATATAGTCTTAGTCTTATAATCTCACCTAAAATAACCCCAAATAGCCCTGGGGTACCCCTAAACGCCCAGGGGTAACCCCCAAACACCCCAGGGGGTAACCCCAAACACCCCCCGAGATACCCAATCACCCCTGGGGTAACCCCTAAACACCCCCGGGATACCCCAATCACCCCTGGGGTAACCCCCAATCACCCCTGGGGAACCCGCATCTCCCCGGGATACCCCCAAACACCCCCGGGGGTACCCCAAACACCCCATGGGATAACCCCCAAACACCCCTGGGTTTAATTCATTTTAGGGGTGATCATGAGTTTTTGGAGGATAATAAGGGGTATGAAGAGGTATTAATGCATGGATCCGGGCGCTCGGAGCCAGGAGCCAAGGGCTCGGAGACAGGAGCCAAGAGCCCGGAGCCAAGGGCTCGGAGCCAGGAGCCAAGAGCTCGGAGCCAAGAGCTCGGAGCCAAAAGCTCGGAGCTAGGAGCCGGTAGCTCGGAGCCAGGAGCCGGGGGCTCGGAGCTAGGAGCCGGTAGCTCGGAGCCAGGAGCCGGGGGGCTCGGAGCCAGGAGCCAAGGGCTCGGAGCCAGGAGCCAAGGGCTCGGAGCCAGGAGCTGGGGCCTCGGAGCCGGGAGCCAAGGGCTCGGAGCTCGCAGCCGAGAGTTCGGAGTCTTATCTTCCTTTATCTTCCCATTATCTTCCTTATCTTCCTCTTATCTTCCCCTTATCTTCCCCTTATCTTCCCATTATCTTCCTTTATCTTCCTCTTATCTTCCCCTTATCTTCCCCTTATCTTCCCCTTATCTTCCCCTTATCTTCCCCTTATCTTCCTTTTACCTTTCTTATATTCCCTTTATCTCCTTCTTATCTTCCTCATATTCCCCTTATCTTCCCATAAGATTGATTCTTATAAGATTGAATAATTGTATCCTAAGATTGAATCAATCTTATGAGAAGATAAGAAAGGTAAAGGGAAGATAAGGGGAAGATAATGGGAAGATAAGGGGAAGATAAGGGGAAGATAAGAGGAAGATAAAGGAAGATAATGGGAAGATAAGGGGAAGATAAGGGGAAGATAAGAGGAAGATAAGGAAGATAATGGGAAGATAAGGGGAAGATAAGGGGAAGATAAGGAAGATAATGGGAAGATAAGGGGAAGATAAGGGGAAGATAAGAGGAAGATAAAGGAAGATAATGGGAAGATAAGGGGAAGATAAGGGGAAGATAAGGGGAAGATAATGGGAAGATAAGGGGAAGATAAGGGGAAGATAAGAGGAAGATAAAGGAAGATAATGGGAAGATAAGGGGAAGATAAGGGGAAGATAAGAGGAAGATAAGGAAGATAATGGGAAGATAAAGGAAGATAAGACTCCGAACTCTCGGCTGCGAGCTCCGAGCCCTTGGCTCCCGGCTCCGAGGCCCCAGCTCCTGGCTCCGAGCCCTTGGCTCCTGGCTCCGAGCCCTTGGCTCCTGGCTCCGAGCCCCCCGGCTCCTGGCTCCGAGCTACCGGCTCCTAGCTCCGAGCCCCCGGCTCCTGGCTCCGAGCTACCGGCTCCTAGCTCCGAGCTTTTGGCTCCGAGCTCTTGGCTCCGAGCTCTTGGCTCCTGGCTCCGAGCCCTTGGCTCCGGGCTCTTGGCTCCTGTCTCCGAGCCCTTGGCTCCTGGCTCCGAGCGCCCGGATCCATGCATTAATACCTCTTCATACCCCTTATTATCCTCCAAAAACTCATGATCACCCCTAAAATGAATTAAACCCAGGGGTGTTTGGGGGTTATCCCATGGGGTGTTTGGGGTACCCCCGGGGGTGTTTGGGGGTATCCCGGGGAGATGCGGGTTCCCCAGGGGTGATTGGGGGTTACCCCAGGGGTGATTGGGGTATCCCGGGGGTGTTTAGGGGTTACCCCAGGGGTGATTGGGTATCTCGGGGGGTGTTTGGGGTTACCCCCTGGGGTGTTTGGGGGTTACCCCTGGGCGTTTAGGGGTACCCCAGGGCTATTTGGGGTTATTTTAGGTGAGATTATAAGACTAAGACTATATAGTCCTAAGACTAAGACTATAGTCCTAAGACTAAGACTATATAGTTCTAAGAGTAAGACTATAGTCCTAAGACTAAGACTATATAGTCCTAAGACTAAGACTATAGTCCTAAGACTAAGACTATATAGTCCTAAGACTAAGACTATATAGTCCTAAAACTAAGACTATATAGTCCTAAGACTAAGACTATAGTCCTAAAACTAAGACTATAGTCCTAAAACTAAGACTATAGTCCTAGAACTAAGACTATATAGTCCTAAAACTAAGACTATAGTCCTAAGACTAAGACTATAGTCCTAAGACTAAGACTATATATTAATACCTCTTCAGGCCCCTTATTATTCCCAAAAAACTCATGATCACCCCTAAAATGAATTAAATATTCTACTTATATGCAAATCCTGTTATGTTTTGGTCATTAGTAACTTTAACGAGCTTTCTCTTTTGTCTCCTGCACGTGCACTGAGGATAAATATGCAAATATCACACTTAGTAACAGAAAGCGTAGCAACGCTTTCAAAGTAATAAACCGCTTTGGGTTTATATTTCCACACTTAAAATCGTTCTTCTCACGGCTTCTCGAATTGATTCTTCATTCTATCTTCCTACGATTTCCTCGCTTATAAACGAGGGTTTAGTTAGCAGTGATTCTAGGATGACTTACTCCGTTTGTACTCCAGTTAACCTAACAACGCTTTCAAAGTAATAAATCGCTTTGCCTTTATATTTCGACACTTAAGATTAGTTCTTTTTACGGCTTCTCGAATTGATTCTTCATCCAAGGATTCGTATACTCTATACACTAGGGTTAGATAAGTGATAATTCGACCAAAACTGTTAACATTCATCTCTTCGTAAATAACACACAGATTACTTAACCAAAAACCCGCTAAATTCCAGGTTTAAGATAAAAAATATAAAGTGTCTCTATCCATTTTCTGTTTCGTTCCTCTACAAACTAGGCCAAAGTTAAGATAAAAAATATAAAGTGTCTCTATCCATTTTCTGTTTCGTTCCTCTACAAACTAGGCCAAAGTAAACGATAACTCTCTAAACACTTATTGCCACAAAACGTGTATAAGACTGTTTGATCATTTAGGTTCTAACTAATATAATATTCAAAGTCTCCATATTATTCAAACAATATTCAGGTTTGACCAGAGCAGTTCTCTCTGCCAATTCAGACACTTACGCAACACTGAGTTTATATCACCCCCTCTATGTGCATTAATTACCTTCGGGCGTCACACCGAATATTTAATTTCGGGCGTCACACCGAACGTCACACAGCCGGGCGTCACACAACCTGGCATCACACAACCGGGCGTCACACCGTGCATCATACCGTGCATCATACCGAATATTTAATGAGGCGGCATCCCTTTGAATGCTGTATGGGGGGGGTTATCTACTGCCGTTATTCTTTCTTTCTGTCCCGAAAGTTGAGGTAAAAGTTCTCTTAATTTATTGGAGTTTATTTCCACATTTGCCAACAACGTCTCGGTTCCATTGTGTTATTCATGAATTATTCATGAGGTTGAGAAGTAATTGCTGCGAGCACCGGCGAGCAGCCCACTATTCTTGATACAGATCTCGATTATTGCGATTTTTGTTTGTCACGATGATTTTGAGCATGCGTATATATATATGCTTATGACATATGGTGGTGTAACATATTCTTAGTTATTTTCAGCATATTATTAGTTATAGTCGGTTTAGTTATTGACATTTCCGTTATTGGTTGCACTCGTTGTTTGTTAATTGTTATTCTGAGGTACATGTTATTACACACCTCGCATTACACCTGTTTATTAAACCATAATATTAAACCTGTGAGGCATTGGCGTTATAATAAAATTATTTCTGTTGTTCTGAAGTCATTAATCTTACTGTACCAATTATGCATTTATTATGATCTTGCAAAGTTTCACTGAATTGGCTTTTGAGCGTTTAAAGACCCGTTTCCACTCAGAAAAATTTCCGTCGGACAAGAAAATTTCTTTTGTCTTAAAGCCATAAGTTCTGCCTGAAAGTCACAGAAAAATTGTCTGTCCGAGGAAAATTTTCCCAAGTTGAAATGGGCCTTTGCAGTTTTCCTGGCAGTGGGCCAAAACACTCTCAACACCCTCAGAACTCCCAAAAAATGTGTGTGTATATATGGAACTCGTTGTTTTAATAATATATTAGTGTATTAAGATGTACTGCTGCCCAGTATTTACTCGCAGCATTTCACTTACAATTTGTAATTCTAGTATATATCGTAGAAGGAGAGTGTTTCATCAGGATATCCAAAACCGAGACGTTTGTTGAAAACCGAAGCAAAGCCGAGGTTTTTGAAAACTTCCAGATATTTGGATATCCTGATGAAAATGAAACAGCCATGTGAGTGTTTGATACAGCATCTCAAACAAATCAGTCTTTTAAGAGAAAATCGAGGTGAAAGCTTGCTTAATTTATGTAGTATCACGGCCAACCTCGGTTTCCATTCTTTCCACACGCACATTTAATATCGACACAAGACGCCTGCTGAGGCGTTTACTTGGGCTACTGCCTACTGATTAATTTGCAAAATTGCGGTAAGCAGCTGAGCGCATAGGCATAGGAAGTTGGGGAGTCTACAGCGGCTTGCCCACCCCCAAGCTTTTAAATGGGAGGGCTGAGCAACCCCCAAAAAATCAGGCTTGAGTACATGCGAATCAAAGGACTCAGATAATTAATTAAAGGTGCCCTCCAGTTCGTTCTGCGAAACTAATGTACGAAACTAATGTTTACTTCTTCGTTTATAAAAATATTTACTGATACATTATTCAAGATTGTAAGCTTTTCTTGCTTCCTCTTCATTACTTGTACTTGAAACAAAACATTTTCAGAAGAAATAGTAGAAATCCGAAGAGATATCCTCACCGAATCTCTACCATGTCGCTTCTAACGATTACATTGAGATGAGTACTTCATGTAATTATCAAACAAAGATGCGGATCATGCGCAGAACGGACTGGACCGCAAGCTTACAAATACACTGAACAACACGTACCTTTAAGGATCCAGACAGCTTACTTTGAGTCCCTTGCTTTATAACTGTTCGCTTTCAGTTCAATCGCTCTTTGCTTTTGAATTTAAATTCCCAAGGACCTTCGCTCGAAACGTCGAGAAGATTTTTCTCTGTTTTTCAGGCCAACGTGACTTAACCCTGGTAATATTTGGATTTCAACCGTGGCCGACGCTGTCCTAGAAGCTTTTAACTGTATACCGTAGGAGGACGTGTATTGACCAATCAGGGAGATTTACAATCTCGTCCCCTGCACCTGTGGTCGTTTTGCCCAGCGGCAAGGAGCCATCGGCTCTGGCCGGAACGAGTCCGTGAGTCGGAAAAACGCGGACTTTCAAAATGCGAGCCATCGGATTTTTCAGCCAATCAAAATGCAGCTTTACCTCGTTCCGGCCAGAGCCGATGGCTCCTTGCCGCTGGGGAAAAGGACCGCAGGCTCTGGGGATGAGAAGATTTACTCATGCGCAGTGGCAAACCCGGAAGTTGAAAAATCGAAGTTGCTTATTTTGTCATTTTCGTAGCCTCCTCCGCAGGCATCTCTATCAATTTTAAAAGAGAAGTCAGAAGAGAATTTGGGTTACCTGTGGTCCCCCCGAGCTCATACCACAGAGGAGGTTGGACAGCTGCCGCAAAGCATCATGGTCCTAACGCTAAAATTGATAAATTATCGATTCATTTGCATCTGACCGCCGACCAAGGAATGAACTATGCCCGGTGGAGTAGATGCGCAAAAACGTTTGAAAACTCGTCACAGTTGATCCAGAATTGTTAAATCTGATAGTCAGAAATATACGAGAACAATTCGTGGTTATCATAGACGATTAATATGATCAGATTGTGCTTTATTTGGCGTATATTCGTGACAATGGCGGATGGGCATTCAAGACTACTCAAGTTCCTTCGGATTCGACGCATTTTATGTTACAATTAATAATGGAACAAATCAGAAACGAATTAGATGTTTACAACAAAGAAGGATTTGGTTGTGCTGTGCAACGTGTGATTCGTTATAACTGGAGAAAAGCGTGAGGTGAGAAATCAACATTATTTGTTGTTTAGTGGTTAATGATTTCCCTCTCAAATGTTTCCTATTCTATACTACCTTATGATGCATTTTCCGTGGTTTAATGTTTTGCATTCTGCAGTATTACTGTAAACTTCTATAACTGTTGTGTGTAACAATTATCTGGATCAATTAGATACAACTATCATCCTTGGTTTGTTTGGTTTTTTTCCCCCGATTTTTTAACAAACAGTCTTGTTTCCTTTTATACTTTATACTGTACTTGTAGTATCCCAAATTTTATAAAATTGTGAATAAAGCTAGCTTAAAATTTATTATTCAATAACAATCTTGTATTTTTCCTTATAATTAAGGTGAATGAAAAATCGGGATAATTTATTGGATTGCCTCCAGAATCTATTGATAAATTTGGTATATAACTGGACTGGTCAAATATTTCTATTTTATCAAATAAAGGGTATTTCCTGTATCCTCAATATATATGTAAATAAGGAACTTGAATAAAATTAAAATGTCTTGTCTCAATATTGATCTTGGTCACTTCTATTCAATCAGGGGCATTGTTACCATTTTAACATTGGTCCAACATTTTTGCAGTGAAGCAACCCCCTCCCCCCCCCCCCCCCCCTGCCAAGAAAACATCAACTTTGGCCATTTAGAGATGGCATCAGAAAAGGTACTGTATTAAGGTAGACATATGAATGAACTATAAGACAGACAATGTCCAGCCCAAGGGTGTCTGTCTTAGACATAGTTCATAGCACTCAAAGGCAAAGGGATGAATAATAGCATTTGGATTGTATAATAATATGCAAGATAATACTTCTGTGTTAAAATTTTATTAATTACATCCACAATTATTATGCATTGCCTTATGTAATTATACAACATGCAAAACTTCAAACTACATATTATTTGAATGTTATTTAGTAAAAGAGAATCCATCAATTTATCATTGTAAAAATCCAGTTCAGATTGGTGCTCGTGCCTGGGCACTCAGTCTGAACACCACCAAAGTAAGTTCTTCCAACACTTACATCTGTACTGTATCTCTTCACTTCCTGTAAAAAATACAATGTGATATGGAGTTATTAACTCTTCCATGTCTTTGTATTCACTTCATGGGTACAAACCAAGGGGTGGACACAGGGCACATGCCACACCCCCCCCCCCCCCAACCACTTGGAGTCCCCCTTTATAATTTTGCAACAAAAAAGACCTTTATCAGAAGACCTTTATCAGAAAACCTTTATCAGAAGACATGTGCCTCAAGGGTCATTTTAAAACTGCCCTGAAACAAGGTACTTTTGAAAGTGTACACTACCCCCTGGCACCCCATCAGCTTGCTTCCCACATCACTGACTCAGTTGAAATGGACAACTAGGGCAAAAGGGATAATAAGTATTTGTATACTGAAAAACAATACGAACAACAAATTATAACAAATTAGCAAAAAATAAAAAAATACTACAACTACAATATATTACTCACAATAACAATGACCAATAATAAACTACAAATAATCCACACATCAATTTTAATAATCATACTGCTGGCATAGAACACATTATTTAATATATAAAAAATGTCTATACATATCAGTTCTGTATACAGATATAGCAGATCTTTAAGAAAGTTAAGTACATTCTGTATGCAGGCCTGATATGTATACAATTTTTCCAGAATATGATGGTGTTTTTATACAGCGACGTCAGCGTTTTGGACCATAAAAACAGACAAATACCAAATTTTACTATGTAATAATTGTCCACCACTCATTCTACACTTACTCTAAAGAATAAAGCTCGAAATATTAGGAAACTTCCAAAATTCTTGAGAGAAAAACAGGCTTTAGTGGCGAGAGGCTCTCTTAAATTATTGGGCGCCATCTTAGCGAAAGCCGAAATACCATGGTCGGTTCAACGGCGAATATCTCGAAAACGGTGAGGGGATCGCTGGGGATCGCCTCCATAGCATCCAAGATTAGACATTTCTTCAACTTATTACGCAAAAATTAGAGAATTCGAACCATGGGAATTCGAGATTTTTTGCTTTGAAGATTGTTGAAAAACCGGAAGTGGGGTCTTCGCTTAGCGCGACACGACCTACATAAACCATCAAAATAAAGTAGAAAAATACATTTACCTTGCAAAATCCTGCAGATATGGATAGTCCAACAATATATGAAACCATATCACTGCTTTTTTAAAGAAAAAAGTGAATGACAACAGCGTAATATTCGGTATTCTGAGTCCAATGCAAAATTTTCAGCCGATCAACGATAAGAAAATAGCGCAATTTCATTGGTCGACAATATCACGTGACAGCTGTCCAGTCTCCTCTGATACCACAGTAACCCAAATTCTCTTCTGACTTCTCTTATAAAACTAGAAATACATTAATGCAAACCCCTCGTGTTCATTGTTTATTATTATTAATGCACAGTCTGTCTTCAATCCCAGGGGCATACCACTGAACCCTTAAATTATGTTGGTTAGTCCAGACAAAGGAATTAGCTTCACACAAAATGGCTGAAACTGGTACCCTGTTCCAAACTGAAAGAAAGGAGTAAATGACTGCCAGCATATAAGAACAGTACATATATGCGACCAACAATTCCTGCACAGAGATATATTGTTTAAATACGTTTTCTTTTGTTATTAATAAATAAATGTTTTAAAAAATATCTCTGTACCTTCGTACCATCTCTCAGTCACGAATTCAAGTTTTTCTCTTCGCTGTCCGACTCTTGCTCTTGTATGCTATTCTTTTTGCTGTGTTTTCTGGCATAATTTCTAGCCTCTCTCTTCGCTGTTCCCCTCTCCGCTGATGTAGTTCTAGTAGTGTTTAGCCTTGATATTGCGAGTCGCTCTTTTCGTTTCTTCGACTATAAACTCTGATGTAATAGACAATTCCCATTATAGCAAAGCATCATGGGAAATGTGGTACACACGTAAAAACGCACAAGCTGTTACAGACCTGCAAACAAGTTGTTACAAGGCTGTTCGACAGGCTGTCACCGTCATGTGTTCGCACTGGCTGTCCCAGTCTGTTAACATGTCTGTAACAGATTGTTGACAACTTGTAACAAGGCTGATGACTCCAACAGACTGATAACAAGTTGTTCCAACAACCTGTTACCGCTCTGCACTCAACAAGTTGTTAACAGGTTGATGCTAACAAGGTTGTAGCGGCGTTTTGAATGAACAGCATTGTTACAACCTGTTAACAGCCTTGCTACAAGCCTGTTGCGAACACATCCTGTTGACAAGCTGTGAGATTTTTACGTGTGTAGGCTTCACTTGCAGGCGAAATGGCCGCCGCGAAGCGAGCAATTTGCTTGTGAGAAGAATGGATTCTTTTAAGCACATTTTTTGTAGCGCAGGAAAATTTCGAAAAGGGCAATGTATTTGGGGCACTATATAGAACGTTGTGTGCCAAGGACAGCGAAATCAGAGCAGAAATGGACGAGAAAATTGCTATAGAACTATTGAAAGAGTGAAGAATATGCTAGTAAATACGTTCCCGAAGGGAGGTTCTTCTCGACGTTTTCAGGTGAGTAAGCTTAGTGAGCATCGGACAGCTCACCATTTTGCCTCACAGACATGTGTGTGTTGTTGTTCTATCGCGATCTCGTATTTTCTGAATTACCAAGTGTTCTGTAATGATTTTTTCGTTTGTTGAAATTGACAACTTTTGGCGATTGATGTCTGTCATTCGTTCGATTCAGAATGTCTTCTGAAGACAGTGTTTTTAAAGAGTCTTTAATTTTTTTGGCACGGAAACAACCCGGTTTTATCGGCAACGGCACTGGCACTTCGTAAAAACACCAAGAAGAAAGCACTTTTGCCTGACTTTCTACTGTTTTTCTTTTCTGTTTCCTTTGTTGTGGTCAGTTCATATCCTGTCAAATAAACCAGTAGGTTCTGGAACTATTGTAGGCTGTAAATATATATTCATAACTATATTATTCGTTTAAAACGTTGAAAATTTACTGAGTTTTGTTGCTGTGTTGTAGTCAACAAGCTTTGTAAAACACAGGGGTGGTGCCACTGAGGCACGTGGGGGCAGGGGTGCTATACCCCCTGTTGGGGAACCATAGCCCTCCAGGCCCCATCAGGGAAAACTTACCAATTTGTCAGGGAATCTGGAAGGAAAACTCTCCTTTTGTCAATTGGCAAAGAACTTTTTAACTGATTAATTAGCCAGACAAGTAATTAATGCTTTTGTGAAATCCCCCTTACTAGCCCCCCCTGTCAGGGACCTTAGCCGCTGTGTTGAGGAATTCTTGGCACCACCCCTGGTAAAACCAAAGGACCAACATCTTCAGAAAGGAAGAGAAAGGAGGTGGAACATCTTACTGTATTCCTACCTGTACATGATAGCAACACAAAATGAAATCCAGAACTTTCATTTTACTAATTTCCAATTGACAGAAAGCTGAGAAAGATGTGGTTGCATTGGGTTGGTAGAGCTAACTTTGTCTGACTCCATTGAAGTACATGGTTCATTTTCCATTTTATAAATTAATACTAAAACCTATTTACAGATATATATGAGTTATAATTACATATTTTACAATTTACTATTTACAGATTTATATACAGAACCTACCTAAAATTTTTAATATTAATTATATATTATAAAACTACTACTAAAATTTGTCTACTATTACAGTATCTATGAAGAGAACACTGAGAAAAGTTTGAAATTTATAAATAAAGAATGTTGTACAGAGTTTACAGACTATCTATAACCTTAAATTATAATTTCCAAGTCACTGTTTTACCAGGGGTGCTGCCAAGAATTCCCCAACACAGGGGCTAAAGTCCCTGACAGGGGGGCTAGTAGGGGGAACTGGGGGATGCTCCCCCAGAAAATGTTCAAAATTTGAATGTCTAGAATAGCTTTTTCCATGTTCTCAGTGTGAAATTATCTGTGTTTCTACAGGAGTTTTATTTCACATTAAAGCATTAATGGTGATTTCCTTTGATTGAAATTAAAACGTTGTGGGGGGTGGGGTTGGGGTGGGTGGGGTTGGGGGGTGCTTACATGAGCAGTGGGTGCTTACATGAGCAAAATGTGCCTTACGCAAAAAACTGATTTTACATGTATAAAGTCCACACAACACTCTGAATATATGAAAATAAACAAAACCATATTGAAACAAACAAACTAGCTATATTACAAAATAGGAATTTAAAAATATGCATTTATATGGTATAAAAGTCTTTTAATCATGTTCGTCAAACCCATCAAAGTCTGAATCTGAGTCCAAGTCAAACAATATCCAGGTAGGTCATCTTTGCCTAATGCAGGAAAGTTGTCTGAAACGAGATCATCTTCGGTCCCTTTGTGAAGACGTGGTCAGTTGTACTGAGAGAATGTTTAAAAATAGCCTGGAAAATTACTTTTTCCTTAAACAGGGGGGGGGGGAGTGCTTGCTTCAAGATGGGTGCTTACCTGCATGGTCAACTACAATAATTACTTGTCTGGCTAATTAATCAGTTAAAAAGTTCTTTGCCAATTGACAAAAAGACAGTTTTCCTTCCAGATTCCCTGACAAATTGGTAAGTTTTCCCTGATGGGGCCTGGAGGGCTATGGTTCCCCAACAGGGGGTGTAGCACCCCTGCCCCCACCTGCCTCAGTGGCACCACCCCTGTGTTTTACAAAGCTTGTTGACTACAACACAGCAACAAAACTCAGTAAATTTTCAACGTTTTAAACGAATAATATAGTTATGAATATATATTTACAGCCTACAATAGTTCCAGAACCTACTGTTTATTTGACAGGATATGAACTGACCACAACAAAGGAAACAGAAAAGAAAAACAGTAGAAAGTCAGGCAAAAGTGCTTTCTTCTTGGTGTTTTTACAAAGTGCCAGTGCCGTTGCCGATAAAACCGGGTTGTTTCCGTGCCAAAAAAATTAAAGACTCTTTAAAAACACTGTCTTCAGAAGACATTCTGAATCGAACGAATGACGGACATCAATCGCCAAAAGTTGTCAATTTCAACAAACGAAAAAATCATTACAGAACACTTGGTAATTCAGAAAATACGAGATCGCGATAGAACAACAACACACACATGTCTGTGAGGCAAAATGGTGAGCTGTCCGATGCTCACTAAGCTTACTCACCTGAAAACGTCGAGAAGAACCTCCCTTCGGGAACGTATTTACTAGCATATTCTTCACTCTTTCAATAGTTCTATAGCAATTTTCTCGTCCATTTCTGCTCTGATTTCGCTGTCCTTGGCACACAACGTTCTATATAGTGCCCCAAATACATTTCCCTTTTCGAAATTTTCCTGCGCTACAAAAAATGTGCTTAAAAGAATCCATTCTTCTCACAAGCAAAATGCTCGCTTCGCGGCGGCCATTTCGCCTGCAAGTGAAGCCTACCACATTTCCCATGATGCTTTGCTATAATGGGAATTGTCTATTTTAGACGCTGTGTTTTGTTTTCCTTCTTGCTCTGGCCTAGTGCTGTTCGGCCTGTTCCCTTCGCTCGTTCGCTTGTTTCTTTCTCTTGTCTTCCCCTTGAATACGTCTCAATATTTCTAGTTAGCCTATAAACATTTTTTCTTCTCTGAACTTGTGTAGTTTCGTACTCAAACTCGAACGAAAATGATGTTTTTGACGTAAAAAACTAACACTGAAACACGTGTACCCTTTTAACCACCGTCACCCCAACGGATCCCAACATCTCTCTCCTCCGCAGAGGCACAGAATAAGGATCAACCAGAAGTCCAACTCTCGGAAAAAAGTGTCCCATTATTTTTATGCGCATGCGCCAGTCCGCCATTTTGAAAGTAAGTGCAACCGGGAAATTATCCCTCTCGTCCTTACGACCCTCGGGCTCCTGTAGTCAATTACCCTTGGCCTTCTTGTGACCTTTTATTTAACTTTATATTGTTATCTATACATATATTAATAATATTTATTAAGTAATAAGTAATTTACTTTAGAAAACATTCCGTTGGAGATGAAATTCTTTGACCATGAGGTTATTAAAACTTCAGTACGCGGATACTACGGGTAAAAGTCCGTGGCAAAAAAGTCCTATACTCACGAAGCGGGTTTTACATTTCTCCTTCGTACCTTCTCCGACTGATACTCACAATACTGGTGCAGATCCGCGGCCAGCAGTGGACTGGTACCCACATTAAGTTTTTAGCGCATGCGCGCCTTTATCCTCTTCTTTCGTGGGCAAGCTTCGTTCTGGTCTCACAAAAATATTCAGTGAATATCCTTAATTTACATAAACATCCTCGATTAAAACAATTCAAATGGCAAGTGAAAAGGTGAGTAA
Source organism: Corallium rubrum (assembly GCA_964035015.1). NCBI lineage: Eukaryota > Metazoa > Cnidaria > Anthozoa > Scleralcyonacea > Coralliidae > Corallium > Corallium rubrum. The sequence goes on along the minus strand of CAXIUP010000176.1, from coordinate 82,109 downwards.
TTATACTATTGTTGTATCTGTGGCAATATTTTCCCAATATCGTGTGATTTTTTAGCAAAAATTCTCTACGAACAAGACAAGTTGTGACGTAGAAAAATACGTTGCTCATTTCTTCGTGTATTAAATGTCTCTGCAGGTGCCCGCCTTGCAAGAAGACGTAGAAAAATACGTTGCTCATTGCTTCGTGAATTAAATGTCTCTGCAGGTGCCCGCCTTGCAAGAGAACGATAATATTGTCCAGAGTGCCCGCTCGGACAAAAGCTCTCCCACTTCGAACCAAATTTGTTCGCTAGTAAACACTCAAGTGGCCGAGTCGATTCAAAAGTTTCTTTCTCAATTGCTCAATGAGTCCTTGCAAAGATCAGGACTTACAAACGGTATGGTCGAGTCCTCGAAAGGCGACCAAGACGATGGAGTCTCTGAGGAGACACCAGCAAAGAGGCCAAAGAGTAATGAGAGCTCCAACGAGGCCACAAGTGGTCGAAGTAGGCGGTTTTACAATGAACCAAACGAGACTACTGTATCAGGTGAATTGTTAGAGTTTTTAACAACCTTTACAAAACCTGTGTCCAAGGAAGTATGGACAGAGTTATTGGATAAATATCCATCAATAAAAGGCACTGAAAATGTGCTGGTGTCACCTACCATGAAAACTGGCATGAAAGGTGACATAAAAAAGAAGCATGGTTATTTAAAAAAACCAAAGGATTATTTGCTTTCGATGAAGGCTTGGCTGAAAAGCAAGCTCCCCTACTCACAGCAGTCCGACCTATTGTGGCGGCTCTGATAGCACTCGAAATGCCATAGAAGGGGAAGAAAATGTTGCTGGACCTGAACCAGACGACATAAAGATAATGCTGGAAGATGCCCTTGATCTTTGACTTTTGGGCAATGCAGTATTTCGCTTAAATTCATGGCACCAACGTCGCTTTTCAGAGTATTTAACAGATCTGGGTAAACGTTCCCTGAAATCTGACCTCCCAGCCGACAAGCACTTGTTCCCTCATAGAGCTTCCAACAAAGCTGTTCAAAGTGAACATGACCATTCACAGATGAATAGCAAGCTTGTTGCTGCCCCTGTTGCTGCCAAAGCACAATTCAAGAAGCCCTTCACAAGTAAGCAGCCCTTTCATGGACGGCTCTCCCATAGGTCCTCCAATGTACGTAAACGAACTTGGGGAAACAAGTGGAACCAAAAGATTCCTCAAAAATACAAAAACCCCAATAGCATCGGCAACCGAGGTTTCAACGTGGGTGGTAGGGGCTGACTATGCCCTTCCACATCTAACTCAACAAACCCAACAGTCACTAATGACAGCAGGACGATTAGTACATTTTCAAAAAAACCCCAAAAAAACCAACAAAAAAAACCCCCAAAACAACTGGAAAACAATTACAAACGACCCATGGATCCTCCAAACAATATCAGGCTACCATCGCCGAACTTATTGCCAAACAGGCAATACAGAAAGTTACAGACAATGCGAAAGATCAGTTTATCTCGTATTTGTTGTTTAACGAAAGAACAAAACACGTCCAATCTTCAACTTGAAGCCACTGAATGCCTAGAAGTCAACCAAATTCAAAATGGAGGACCAAACGTTACTACGGTCTACTCTACGGGGGGACGATTGATTATATGATGAAATTGGACCTCAAGGACGCTTATTATTCAATTCCAGCAACGAAAGAGCACAGGAAGTATCTGCGCTTCACATGCAACAATGCAACATATGAATTTCAATGCCTACTGTTCGGCCTCCCTTCAGCTCCACGGACTTTCACCAAAGTCTTGAAACCAGTAATTGCATTGCTGAGGAAACGAGGACTGCGTATGTCAACTGCTCAGCGAACTGAGTTTCATCATCAAGAAGGAGAAATGCTCAACGATTCCACTCCAATCTCTTGTCTTTCTCGGTGCACTTCTGAATTCGGTGAACATGACAATGGCAGTACCACTAACAAAATTGCAGGACCTGCAATGTGAAGCCCAGTCAATGAAGAAGAGAACAGTGTGCACTCTCCAGGAACTGTCCTCTGTTAGGTCAAATGACCCAAGTATCCAAGATAGGAGTGGAAACTGCAACCTTACACTATAGGGCATTGCAACAACTACATATCAAATCCCTCCACAAGTATGGAATCCTAAAAAGCTGGTCACCCTGTCCTTGGAAACCCTAGCCGATCTAGAGTGGTGGACATCTTTAAAGCTGATGCAAGAGAACAGCACTCCAATAGTCAAACCTATGTACAACATCACAATTCAGGCAGATGCATCCTGTATCGGGTGGGGAGCAGTGTGTCAAGGCACCAGGACTGGGGGACATTGGAGCAAAGACGAGCAACAGGCTCATATCAACTTCTTGGAGCTGAAAGTGGCTTACCTAGCCATTCAATCATACCTGACTTCTTGTTAACTGACAGGGAGTTGTATTGTACTACAAATGGACAACACGACGGCTGTAGCTTACATCAACATACGAGGGGGACCCAAGTCAAACAAGCTTACTCAACTAGCCCTGGACATATGGAAGTTATGTCAGTCCAAAAAGATAACCGGTTGGCACAACACCTGTCAGGAATCCAGAATACAGAAGTGGGTGCTGAATCAAGCCAAATGAACGACAGAATAGAATGGACATTCGACAGACAGCTGTTTATGAATGTCCAGAAACGCTATTACACGCCAAAAGTAGATCTCGTCACATCCAGACTGAACCACCAACTATACCGTTATGTGTAGCACGTTGCCCGGATCCCGGAGCAATGGCATTAGATGTGTTCACACTGAATTGGAGTTAGTGGACATCATTCATACATCCTCCAATTATACTACTATACTACTCAAACTTCGTCTGGACAACAGCCTTGGTGATAGCACCAGCATGGATAGCACAGCCATTGTATCTCATGCTCCTGGAAATGTTAATCGACTTTCCTACTCTGCTCCCAACATCGAAGAAAATAATTTTTCTTCCATTCAACCAAGCAGCTGTGCACCCATTATGGAAGACTCTGGCTGTATGGCCTCTTTCAAAAATGAATGCAAACAACAGGCATTTCAGAAACAGTGTGTGAAGTCCTCTTGGCATCGTGGAGAAACAGTACCAAAAAAACGGTACGAAGGCCCTTGGAAGATCTGGGCTGGCTGGTGTATTGAAAGGAACAAATGTCCTTTTTCAGCACCTGTGAGGGATATTTTAGATTTTCTCACTTTCCAGTTCCAGTTCCAAGAAAGAGATCTGGCATACCGAACAATCGGAGTTTACAAATCATGCATATCCCAGTTTCATGACCAAAGTGATGGCCAATCAATTGGACATCTACCAATAGTAACGAAATTCGTGAAAGGAATTTTCGAATTACGACCACCAAAACCAAAAATTCCTACCACCTGGTCAGTAGGTAGTGTCGTTGTCTTTCTTCGAGAAATGGATCCTGTCGAAATGTTATCACCTCAGGATTTATCCTTGAAGCTAGTTATGTTAATGGCTCTAACATCTGCAGCTTGGGTACACGAACTGATAGCATTAAACCTGGTTAATGTTCTCATAAAACAATAGCTAGAGATTCTGTCTTTCATCACATGTCAAGAATTCCAGACCAAATCATCCAGGAAGGGAAATATCCTTTGAAGCTTATTCTGATGACCCCAGGGTATGTGTTGTCAAGTGCCTGAAAAAAATATGTCGAGCAAACAGCAGACATTAGAGAAGATGAACAACAACTTATTATTTCCTATAAAGCACCTCACAAAGCAATTGGCACTCAGACACTGTCAAGATGGTTGCGTACAATTCTTACTCTCTCATGGTTTCCGAGGGACGCACAGGACGCTCGACAAGATCAGCATCGACATCTGAGTGGCAAACTCTGGTCTACCAATGGAATTAATACTCAAGGCAGCTGGTTGCCGTTGGCCATCAGCATCAGTTTTCAAGAAACATTATTATAAACTATCCGAACAAACATTTGCGCATAATGTGTTACATTTGGCTAATTCTACATAGTCAATATTGTCGTTAATAAAGTTGAAATTTCTGTTTATGCCTACTAACTGTGTTGTAGTAAGGCTTCGTAATCTGCACCAGTATTGTGAGTATCAGTCGGAGAAGGTACGAAGGAGAAATTAAATTTCCCCGGAGGGACTCACCTGACGGGGAGATGTAGTTCTCCGAGGACCTTCGAAGACTGATAGGAGCAATACTGGGTCCCCATCCAGTGGAAAATCCTTTGCCACCCCCACCCTTTGTTTTTCTTACTACAACACCTCAGCTTGCACTCTATCAGAGGATAAAGGCGCGCATGCGCTAAAAACTTAATGTGGGTACCAGTCCGCTGCTGGCCGCGGATCTGCACCAGTATTGCTCCTATCAGTCTTCGAAGGTCCTCGGAGAACTACATCTCCCCGTCAGGTGAGTCCCTCCGGGGAAATTTAATTTCTCGATTAATGCCGACACACTTGTTTATAGAGAAAGATGGTTAAAAATTTCGGAACTACGCATTGTTGAAATACATCGAGTACGTATGTTGTTAGAAATTTTATAAGCTTTCATTCGGTATATAGTTCAAATCATAGTGTTACCTGTAACTTTTTAAAATGTTCAAAATGTTCTGACCATTGACCATAAAAGTTTTAATATTTTTTCATATATTCAAAAGGTATGATCACTAATTTGCACCAAAAACGTTTTCAACTTCAATTAGAAATCTGCAAACTTTTCCACTCCTTTCGTATTTGAATTAGCTTCTGTTCAAGAAATATCTTAGGTTCATGCCAGAAGTCTTTCTGAGGTTATAGGCATTAGCAAACACCAAAACAACAAAAGGCAGAAATTCATCCATTTCAGACTGTCCACGTCAAAATAATGTTTTTTTCATATTTTAAAATACTTCCCAGCAAGAAAATTAAAAGTTCTGACATGAATAGCACTTGACAGTACCCTTTGTTTAATATCTTGTTCAGGGCTGTGCGTTTAGTATTTAAAAACAAAATCCAAAATTCTATAACACTTGTGAGGATCGAGTCCATTTCCCATTATACAATTCTTATTTTACGAACAATGGTGAGAACATTTTGAACATTTTAAAAAGTTACAGGTAACACTAAAACTTGAATTATATACCAAATGAAAGCTTATAAAATTTCTAACAACATACGTACCCGATGTATTTCAACAATGCGTAGTTCCGAAATTGTTAGCAATCTTTTTCTATAAACAAATGTGTCGGCAAAATCGAGAAATGTAAAACCCGCTTCATGAGTGCAGGACTTTTTTGCCACGGACTTTTACCCGTAGTATCCGCTCACTGAAGTTTTAATAAGGTCGTGGTCAAAGAATTCTATCTCCAAAGAATCGTTTTCTAAAGTAAATTACTTATTTACCTAACTAAATATTATTTATATATATAGATAACAATATAAAGTTAAATAAAAGGTCACAAGAAGGCCAAGAGTAATTGACTACAGGAGCCCGAGGGTCGTAAGGACGAGGGGGATAATTTCCCGGTTGCACTTACTTTCAAAATGGCGCCGGGATCGCGAGGCCGACATTTCCCGAGGACGCTTACATCAAAGGTGCCGACAGAGAGTTGGACTTCTGGTTGATCCTTATTCTGTGGCAGAGGCTTCTATTCTGGTTAGTTGCAGGCAATTGTCGCAGGCGCGCGGGCTATCGTAAAGCGCGCGGGGAACGTCGGGAAGGTGGAAAAAGCGGCGAGAAGAGGCGAGAAGCCTCTGCCAGATAATGTGCGGTTCTGTGGCAGGATTTACGGTTCTGCGGTAAGCGCCACTAAATGGCATAAAAACCCAACAATTTGGGGGAAATTCAGCACTCCCTTCAAGATCTAAGTATCAAAGGTTAGCATGACGATTTTCGTGAAGAAATAGTGCGATTACATGAATTTATTTGATTTTTGCTGTTATTTACGTGTCTGCCATTTGAAATCAATTTAGATGTAAACTATATTTCAATTAATTTAGACTTCTTTATTCTCTTTACGATAACCATAATGCAGAAGAAGATATAGAATGCTTTGCAATAAGTGCAAGTACGCCGGAGAAGGATTTTTAACATCGAACTTCAAGTCGGCAGACGAACTGAATACGAAGAGATTTCAGTAAAGTAACAAATCGGCGGTTCTCTGGTCATGGGAGATAGCGACGATAGTTTGCACGAAGTACAATGTTTTCTTCAAGATCTAAGTCTAGAATGTTGCTCTGGATGTTATTAGTTCTGAATTCTTCTATGGAAATCACCTGCGGAACGAATAAAAAAATTCGAAACGCTGCCAGTGTCGTGACTTGATATAATTTATTAATATAATTATCATAATTTAGTTTTGTTTTGTTTATTGATCACGTGACAGTGGCGTGATCGAGGAGAAGTGATGTACATTTCAGGGGACGGCGAGACGAGAGTGAGTTGTGAGACGTTTATGTTGATATTTTGAAATAAAACCTTTTAATTTTATAACTGTGAGTTCTTTCTTTGTCGCGGTGGAACAAGTCCCGACAAAAGTGGCGACCCCGGCAGGATTTTAGTGAGAGAAAACATCTGGAGAACAGGATTTTATTTCGAAATCTGATCAACGAAGCAATTTATATCAATATGGCGGATGTAAAACAAACGTTAAAGAAGATCGAAGGAAAGCTACGCATGCTGGAGTTTACGCGAGATGATACGACTAGAATCCGAGAGAAAAATGATTTGAGAAGTCTTGAACGACATGAGAAAGTATTTGGAGACCTAATCGACGATGTTCACGAACAGAAAGTGCTAGTTCAAACAACGAGAATCGAAGAAGGAGGTAATCCTGATGAAGTTAAACAATGGACGCTTAACATTGAAGAAAAGATTGCCGAGTTCGAAGGAGCTATGGAAGATTTGCAGAACGTGTTGAAAGACCTTCGGAAGAAAGCAGTACTGGAGGCTAGGAAAGAAGAAGAACAGAGGGAAGAAGACAAAAGGAAACGATATTACGAAGAAGAGATCAAGCTCGAAGAAGCAAAGATGCAAGTGAAGCAAGAATTTGAGAGGAAATTGGAAGAAGCTCGAAAGAAATCCTCGAAAGAAAGCCAAAACAGCGCCAAGCTACCGAAGCTAGTCATCTCCAAGTTTCAAGGGACTCATTTAGACTGGCAACGATTTTGGAGCCAATTTGAAACCGAAATCGACAAGAGTGAAATTGGGCAAGTAGCAAAGTTTTCTTATCTAAAGGAACTTTTAGTTAACAAAGTGCGTTTGTCGATAGATGGTCTCCCTTTTACCTCTGAGGGCTACGAGCGAGCCAAGAATATACTTAAGACAAAGTATGGTAAGCTGAGTGAAGTGGCAAATGCTCATATACAGCAAATCATAGCCTTGCCAACTGTGCAGGGTTCACAGCCAAGCAAAATACATGAGTTCTATGAAAACCTGGTAACTAATGCACAAGCACTGGAAACAATGGGGAAGATTAAAGAAATCAATGACTATTTTTGAGTGACACTCGATAAACTACCTGGCATTAGAGCAGACCTGGTGAGGCTCGATGAGGATTGGCAAGATTGGGATTTTCCTCGAATGATCGAAGCTTTGCGAAAATGGTGTGATCGAAATCCAGTGCACCCTGAGGACAGGAGATCTAAACCACCCAGGGAAAAGTCCTTCCAAACAAGAGCAATGGAGTGGAAACCAAAACCTTGCATTTACTGTGAGGCTGTGGAGCATAAATCTTTTGAATGCAAAAGGGTAACAAGTATCGATGAGCGGAGGAAAATACTGAGCACAAAGAAACTGTGTTTTAACTGTACAGGAGCAAGGCATCGTGCTGCAGAGTGCCTCAGCAAAACCAACTGCCAAAAATGTAATGGAAAGCATCACACCTCAATCTGCGATAAAGATTCCAAACATCTCTATGTAACATCAGTTAAGGGAGCAGTAGGTAATGGAGGAGTGATTTACCCAGTGGTGGTGGTGCTTGTCGATGGCATCAAGTGCAGAGCATTGCTAGACTCTGGATCTGGAAGCTCTTATGCTTCAGCAGTGCTTATTGAGCATCTATCAAAGAAACCAACTCGAACTGACCATAAAAGAATTGACATGATGATGAGCTCAACAACTAAGAAGATTGAAGTGTACAACGTAAATGTGTCAAGCATTTCTGGGAAGTTTGTGATGCCAACCGAAGTCAACAAAGTGGATAAAGGTGTTCTGCTATCAATTCCTAACCCGAGGTATGCAGACCAAATCAACCAGTATCAACATCTTGAAGGAGTGGTCATGGATGATGAAGAAACCAAGCCAGAGCTGCCAATTCATCTCATCCTGGGAGCTAGTGAGTATTCTCGTATAAAAACAAACACAAAACCAAAGATTGGACAACCAGGAGAGCCTATCGCGGAGCTAACTACCTTGGGCTGGTCGATGATGTCACCTGGGAAGGAAACGAATCTCAGTAGTGCGTTGTACCTCACCAGAACATCATTTGGAGACTATGAACAGTTGTGCAACTTGGATGTCTTGGGCCTAGAAGACCGACCACACGGTGACCAACAGTTGGTGCATGACGAGTTTAAAGATCAGCTTACATGAAGTGATGAAGGATGGTATGAAACAGGGTTAATGTGGAAGCAAGGTCATGATCATCTTCCAAACAACAAACATGGAAGTCTTAGAAGATTAGAAAATCTAGTGAAGAAACTTCAAAAGAAGCCAGACCTCCTGGAGCAGTATGATGGAATTATTCAAGAACAGATCGCAGAGGGAGTTGTGGAAAGGGTGACCGGTGAGCCTGTGGGGAGAGAGCACTATATTCCTCACAAACCTGTAATAAGAGAATCGGCAGAATCCACCAAGATCCGTATCGTGTTTGATGCGTCAGCCAAACCCAATGAGAAGAGTCCATCACTGAATGACTGTTTGGAGACTGGTCCACCTTTGCAAAATCTTCTGTGGGATGTGTTGGTGAGAAATCGACTGAAACCTGTTGCATTGGCAGGGGACCTTAAACAAGCCTTCTTGCAAGTCCGCATTCAGCCAGAAGATCGAGACGTGTTAAGATTCCATTGGATCAAGCACAAGAACACATCAGAGATAGAAGTCCTCAGATTTACTCGCGCACTGTTTGGCCTGGTACAGTCTCCGTTCTTACTGGGAGCGACCCTGAAGCAGCACTTGGAGAGTCTAAGAGAAAGATACCCAAAGGAAGTGGACGAAATTACCAAGAGCTTATACGTCGATGACGTTATCACAGGGGGAGCAACGAAAGACGAGGTTCGTGAATTAAAGGGAACAGTGGTCACAATATTCAAAGAAGCCAAGTTCGAGCTACACAAGTGGCATTCAAATGAATCGGATTTAGAAACCAGTAGCGAACCAGAGGACGAGAAACAAAGTTACGCGAAGGAACAGCTTGGTGTAAAACCTGGGGAAACTAAGTTGTTGGGGCTACCATGGGACAAAACCAAAGACACGGTGGCCGTTGCTTTTCCAGCTCCACCTGCTGAAATCACCAAAAGAGAGATGTTGAGATTCCTGGCCTCAGTGTACGACCCACTTGGTCTGGCATCACCAGCGACTCTTGTAGGGAAGTGTTTGTATCGAGAGGTTTGTGACCAACATCTATCATGGGATGGGAATGTGTCGGACAGTACTGCAAAACGGTGAGGTAAATTTGAGAAGAATCTCCCTGACAGAGTGGAGGTACCACGAAGCATCACATCTTTGCAAGAGCCCACCGGTGAGATCGAATTACATGTGTTTGGAGACACAAGTGGGACAGGGACATCAGCAGCGGTTTACGCAGTAGTTCATCAGGCATCAGGAGTTAGTCAAGGGTTGCTGACGGCAAAGTCTCGCCTGGCGAAGAAAGGGCTGACTATCCCCAGGTTGGAACTCGTTGCAGCGCACATGGCCGCGAATTTGGTCGAAAACACGAAGAATGCCCTAGAGGGTCAACCAGTGAAGTCAGTAACAGGATGGCTCGACAGCACCGTTGCCCTTTACTGGATCCAAGGAGGGGGGGCCTATAAGCAATTTGTGGCCAACAGAGTCCGCAAGATTAAAGAGAAAGAATACATCCGATGGAGGCACGTAGGAACCGACCAGAACCCGGCTGATGTGGGAAGTAGAGGCTGTTCAGGGGATAAGTTACCCGAGATTTGGTTGAAAGGCCCAGAATGGTTACCAGATCCTAACCATTGGCCAGATGCAATTGTAACTGAACCAAGTACAGAAACCGAAGCAGAGGCTAAACTTACCAAGGAGCTTTTCGCGGCTGGTGTGGAGACCAAAGAGGTGTTTGAGGAGTTGTTAGCAAAGCATAGTTTCTGGACAACACTCCGCATCATGGCGTGGATTTCAAGATTCTTAAACAACTCCAAGGTAAAGAAACCACAGCGAGTCGTCGGTCCTGTAACAACCGTTGAGTTAAACCAACAAGTCGAATGGTGGATCAAGAGAGTACAGAAGAACCACCATGAAACAGAGCAATTTAAGGAGGACAAACTGAGGCTGAACTTACAACTCAACTCTAATGGGTTGTACGAGTGTCGTGGGAGAATTCAAGGAAGTTTCCCTTTATACATACCTCCAGATTCAGCTTTATCCGAGAAGATGGTACTAGATGCCCATATCCTGACGCTACATGGGGGAGTTGGTCTCACGATGACGAGAATCAGAAGCAATTATTGGATTCCACGTTTGAGACAGTTAACGAAGAAGGTCATCAAAGGATGCTTTGGATGCAAGAAGTTCCATGTCACAGCATTCCACAGTCCACCGCCAGCTCAACTTCCAATGGACCTTTAACCTTATAGCAAAAACCGCAATGCATTCTGGTAGTTCGATATCACTTCACTTCGAAGTGAAATGGCCGCCGCGAGGCGAGCGTTTTACTTCGAAGAAGAATTGGCCAATTTGCACGACTTTTTCTTTTGCGAGGACGAAATTAAATCATGTCTACGGAACAAGGAGCCCCTTCATTACATTCTGCAGAAAAGGTGAAGAAATCGCCCCTGTCATTGTCGAGAAAATTGAATTCACAGAGGTTGAAGAGTCGAGTGCTGTTCGAACAAAACATTCTTTAACCAAGGTGTTTCTTCTTGTTACAAGGTAAGTAACCGTATTGATTGCCCTTCAACGAAAGAGTTTGCTCTGTGGCTATTCATCTGTAGTTTGCCTGTCTAAATGGCGTATTAGTTGTAGCTGTGAACGGCTCTTTGTAAATTTGCCATTACTTGAAATTGACACACTCGGTGATGCCTTTTAAATCATTTGTTCGATAAACATGGCCACCCGAGACAGTATTCTAGGCCTGTTTTGGCGCGAAAATATAAAGGCCGTGAGTCGGAATTCAAGTCTTTTCAAAAGCTACATCTCCAATGTACTGTCACTTGTACTTTTGACTGTGTTTGGTTTCGCTTACCCTTGGTAGCTGCTTTGGTTCCTGTCTTCGAATAACCAGTAGGTTATTGAAGTTCTAGAACTAAGTTTAAGTTGTAAATATGAAAGATATATGCACTAAAACTTGCATTTTCTTTAAAATCCTTCGGTGGTTTTTTCGCTGTGTTGTATACTTCAAATAGTTGTTAAAACAGCGAGTTTACATGTACAATAACTTCGTAACATAGATATTACTAGCTAGCTTTCGAATTCTAAATTCTATTTCCAACTAGTTCTTTTATAAATATAATATATAAACCAGTCCAGGCAAAGGTTAATAAACTTCACAAATACAACAATACATGTATTTGACATAAATTTGTAGTCTTATTCTTAAATTTTTAATAGTTTTAAATACAGTACATATATACTGTTAATAAACTTAATGGTAAATAAATTTGTAAATACACCTGTAAATTATTAAATATACTGTATAATTTAAATTATGTAGTACTTAAATAGCAAATAGTGCTGTTAATACATTTTAATAGTAGGAATATAAAGTTAGATAATAAATGGAGGACAGGCCTTGCACAGGTCTTGGGGAGGACAGGTCTTGAGGAGGCCAAATGCCCATATTCAAAGAGAGAGAACACAATTGAAGGAGGTTGCGCAGATCTCAATTTTTTTCTCGGCATCTCTTGTGGTAAAGTTTATTTGAAAAGGAAACATGCTTACTATTATCAGCTGCAGGGATCCATGGCAACACTCCATTTGCAGTGGTCAGACTTTGTTGCTTATACAAAGAAAGATATGTATTATGTGGAGAGAGTACACTTTGACAATGAACTGTGGGAAAGAACAATGGTACCAGAACTAACAAATTTCTATTTTGATTATTTATAATACCACATCTGAACACTTGTTGAAACTTTTTATTTAAGTTTTGTTAAATTGGTTTGATATTGGTATTTCCCCAAATGGATACCCAAGTTTTGTTTCTATGCAGGTTCTATTTCCAACTAGTTCTTTTATAAATATAATATATAAACCAGTCCAGGCAAAGGTTAATAAACTTCACAAATACAACAATACATGTATTTGACATAAATTTGTAGTTTTATTCTTAAATTTTTAATAGTTTTAAATACAGTACATACTGTTAATAAAATTAATTGTAAATAAATTTGTAAATACACCTGTAAATATTAAATATACTGTATAATTTAAATTATGTAGTACTTAAATAGCAAATAGTGCTGTTAATACATTTTAATAGTAGGAATATAAAGTTAGATAGATAATAAATGGAGGACAGGCCTTGCACGGGTCTTGACAAGGTCAAATGCCCATATTCAAAGAGAGAGAACACAATTGAAGAAGCTTGTGCAGATCTCAATTTTGTGCTCTTGTGGTAAAGTTTATTTGAAAAGGAAACATGCTTACTATTATTATCAGCTGCAGGGATCCATGGCAACAACTCCATTTGCAGTGGTCAGACTTTGTTGTTTATACAAAGAAAGATATATATTATGTGGTGAGAGTACACTTTGACAATGAACTGTGATTTACTGTGGGAAAGAACAATGGTACCAGAACTAACAAATAATTTTCTATTTTGATTATTTATTACCACATCTGAACACTTGTTAAAACTTTTTATTTAAGTTTTGTTAAATTGGTTTGATTGAACACATTCAACTACAGTATTTTCACAACATTATCCATGGCACTATATTGATGTAAATACAGTACATTAAAATATTTACATGTAACAAATGTTTGGAAATGTAATGTTAGAAATTATTACATATAAATCATGTTATCTGATTGAATCTCTTGGGTCTATTAAAGTACAGCAACTATTTTAACTGCTTTAACATTTTCTCCTCTATTAATGGGGGCAGGAACAATGTTAGATAAGATACATACAGTCCATATTTTGTCTAGTTCTTTCACCATAGTTATTGGAATGACCTGATGTAGAATTCTGAAATTCTTTATTCTTGCAGTAGCTCTTTCCACATGAACCCAGACTGGCTATTTTCCTTGTGGAGGTTTCCTCTTCAAGTGTTAGCTGGTCTTTGCCATTGGTCTTTGGAGGGATATTTAATGTTACCCCAGCAGGAAGATCACTCTCAATGTCAAAACCATGGTCTGCCATTATCTGATCTCCTGCTTCAAGAAGATTTAGGATCCCACTTAGGGTGCACTTAAGTTGGAGCCAGGCTCTGTTGTGCTAACCTGCACCATTTTATTTTATTTTTCTTGTATGGTGGAAGTTATGTAAATAAATAAAATAAATCTTTTGTAATTTTTTTATCACTAGTTCTACCTGCATAGAAACAAAACTTGGGTATCCATTTGGGGAAATACCAATATCAAACCAATTTAACAAAACTTAAATAAAAAGTTTTAACAAGTGTTCAGATGTGGTATTATAAATAATCAAAATAGAAATTTGTTAGTTCTGGTACCATTGTTCTTTCCCACAGTTCATTGTCAAAGTGTACTCTCTCCACATAATATATATCTTTCTTTGTATAAGCAACAAAGTCTGACCACTGCAAATGGAGTGTTGCCATGGATCCCTGCAGCTGATAATAGTAAGCATGTTTCCTTTTCAAATAAACTTTACCACAAGAGATGCCGAGAAAAAAATTGAGATCTGCGCAACCTCCTTCAATTGTGTTCTCTCTCTTTGAATATGGGCATTTGGCCTCCTCAAGACCTGTCCTCCCCAAGACCTGTGCAAGGCCTGTCCTCCATTTATTATCTAACTTTATATTCCTACTATTAAAATGTATTAACAGCACTATTTGCTATTTAAGTACTACATAATTTAAATTATACAGTATATTTAATAATTTACAGGTGTATTTACAAATTTATTTACCATTAAGTTTATTAACAGTATATATGTACTGTATTTAAAACTATTAAAAATTTAAGAATAAGACTACAAATTTATGTCAAATACATGTATTGTTGTATTTGTGAAGTTTATTAACCTTTGCCTGGACTGGTTTATATATTATATTTATAAAAGAACTAGTTGGAAATAGAATTTAGAATTCGAAAGCTAGCTAGTAATATCTATGTTACGAAGTTATTGTACATGTAAACTCGCTGTTTTAACAACTATTTGAAGTATACAACACAGCGAAAAAACCACCGAAGGATTTTAAAGAAAATGCAAGTTTTAGTGCATATATCTTTCATATTTACAACTTAAACTTAGTTCTAGAACTTCAATAACCTACTGGTTATTCGAAGACAGGAACCAAAGCAGCTACCAAGGGTATGCGAAACCAAACACAGCAGTCACAAGTCTAAGTGACAGTACATTGGAGATGTAGCTTTTGAAAAGACTTGAATTCCGACTCACGGCCTTTATATTTTCGCGCCAAAACAGGCCTAGAATACTGTCTCGGGTGGCCATGTTTATCGAACAAATGATTTAAAAGGCATCACCGAGTGTGTCAATTTCAAGTAATGGCAAATTTACAAAGAGCCGTTCACAGCTACAACTAATACGCCATTTAGACAGGCAAACTACAGATGAATAGCCACAGAGCAAAATCTTTCGTTGAAGGGCAATCAATACGGTTACTTACCTTGTAACAAGAAGAAACACCTTGGTTAAAGAATGTTTTGTTCGAACAGCACTCGACTCTTCAACCTCTGTGAATTCAATTTTCTCGACAATGACAGGGGCGATTTCTTCACCTTTTCTGCAGAATGTAATGAAGGGGCTCCTTGTTCCGTAGATATGATTTAATTTCGTCCTCGCAAAAGAAAAAGTCGTGCAAATTGGCCAATTCTTCTTCGAAATAAAATGCTCGCCTCGCGGCGGCCATTTCACTTCGAAGTGAAGTGATATCGAACTACCAGAATGCATTGCGGTTTTTGCTATAAGGTTAAAGGTCCATTGATCGCACCGTCGGTTCCACTCCGTTTCAAGTACTTGGGGTGGATTATGCTGGGCCGATACTATACAAGATCAGCTCGAAAAGATCCGGCAAAGCTCACATCTTGTTGTTTGCCTGCAGCCTAACCAGAGCCATTCATCTCGAGCTGCTGAACGACCAAACTACCGAAGGATTTATCAGAAGTTTAAAGCGGTTCATCGCCAGACGTGGAAGGCCTCAGAAGATTTACTCAGACAACGGTAAAAGTTTCGTCGCCGCCGCCAGATGGCTGAAAGGGATCATGAAAGATGAGAAGCTCCAGAACTACCTTGCCCATCAGAACATCAACTGGCAATTCAATTTGAGTAGAGCCCCATGGTGGGGAGGACAATTTGAAAGACTAGTAGGTGTCGTAAAGCAATCTTTGTACAAGTCAGTTGGACGAGCCCAGCTTACCTGGAACGAGTTGAAAGAAGTGTGACAGAAGAAGACGTGGATTCGCTTGAAGGTGTAGATCTAAGGAAGAGAGCAAGATATCTGCGACGTTGCAAAGACGTATTGTGGTCCAGATTGTCTCGGGAGTATGTCAAGAGCTTGAGAGAAAGACACAATCTCAACCATAAGAAGTCGGAACTGTCTATTAAACCTGGTGACGTGGTTTTGATACAGGGGGATAATAGAAACAGAGGAAAGTGGAACATTGGAATCGTGGTGAAACTCATCAAAGGAAAAGACGGTGTTGTACGAGCAGTGAAACTAAGAGCAGGGAAATCATTCCTCGAGCGAGCGATACAACAGCTGTGTCCAGTGGAGCTGTCCTGTGATAGACCACAAGATCCTAAAGTTCCAGATCCAAGGCTTAATCCTGAAGTAAGAGAGTTCTCGCCAAGAAAGGCAGCAGTTGCTGCTGCAAGGCGCATTCAAGAGATCGCAAGTCAAGAAGAACCAAACGTTTGAACTGAACATGAACCGCATTATATTTGATACCTCTGGAATCAAATAGGGGGAGAGTGTCGTGACTTGATATAATTTATTAATATAATTATCATAATTTAGTTTTGTTTTGTTTATTGATCACGTGACAGTGGCGTGATCGAGGAGAAGTGATGTACATTTCAGGGGACGGCGAGACGAGAGTGAGTTGTGAGACGTTTATGTTGATATTTTGAAATAAAACCTTTTAATTTTATAACTGTGAGTTCTTTCTTTGTCGCGGTGGAACAAGTCCCGACAGCCAGACTGACAAACGTTTTAATATCGAACATTGAATCGTTGATAAACAAAGCCGACGAACATGCAGCGCTAACTTTCTACATTACACCAAGCTCGCAAACGTCCCACATGCACTACGTATATACGTGCAACTTATCATAGGTAAGATCTATGTTTACAACAGTTCAGTGTCTTTTGATATAAACTTTCTCGGCTAGCGTTTGTTTACATGTTTAATTGCATAATTCAAAACTGGAAAATCCTGTCCTTGTGTAACAATATTAACATTCTGGAGTTGAGAATTGTCTGCCAGCAATTTAAATGTGTCTTTTATTCACAATTTATGGATTTCCAACTTTTCCGTAAGTTAAATTTGATTATATATTGAAATTCCGAGTCTGGTGCCTAGTCCATCACGGAATTTGGGTACTTTTCTTTCCCTCTTCCCATCATTCCTCGCGCGTCTTCTCCCTCGCCCGCATGCCCGCGCCTCTGCGGAGGAGAGAGTCCCAACATGGTCTCCGTTGATCATTACATATAAATAAATAAATAAATAAATATATATATATACACACAAATGGATACTCCAAACCGCCAACATGGGTACAATCCCCGACCGGACTTACCACCCACTCCGTCGAGATTAGTACCCTCGCGTCGCGAGGCCCGCTTCGCGAACCACACGAACACGAGGGGATTAATAGAGATGCCTGCGGAGGAGGCTATCATTTTCAGTGTTGCCAACCTTGGGATTTTATCCCAAGATCTTGGGATTTTTTGAAGGAGTTGGGATTTTTTTGGGATTTTTTTCTCAGGGATTCAACCTTGGGATTTTTCTTGGGATTTTTCCAGAGCAAACAGTGTCGGTTTTAAAAAGCTCATTTCAATGTTAATTGTATTTTTTTTTAAATTTACTTGATCATATCATTAGATCATACTCCAGTGATCATACACCACTAGCCTTAGCCAGCCCCTGCGTTCTTTATGTATTCGTTTGATTTAGACAAGATGAAGTACTCCATCCAAATGACGTATCACTGATACAATGGGCTCAGATTGCTAGTCAGTAAATGAAGCTGTGAACCTTGGGATTTTTTGGTAAAAAATAGGGAATCTTGGGATATTTTCAGACCTTTACTGGGATTTTTACGAAACTTGACTTGGCAACACTGATCATTTTCGGTGTTTTCCCCAAGACTGCTTGTGTGTTCTACCGAAGGAACTGTTCTAAATGACATCCCTAATCAATCA
Source organism: Corallium rubrum (assembly GCA_964035015.1). Lineage (NCBI taxonomy): Eukaryota > Metazoa > Cnidaria > Anthozoa > Scleralcyonacea > Coralliidae > Corallium > Corallium rubrum. The sequence goes on along the minus strand of CAXIUP010000176.1, from coordinate 64,369 downwards.
GATCTCTGCTTAAAGGTAAGAAACTTGAAAGATACTAAGATAATATGGCTTAAATTTTAGATCGCTCTATAATATTCTAATAAATATAGCACGAGATCGATAACTAGTTCCTTTCGCTTTGCTTCTTCTGTATGGTGCAGTGGCCAGTTGGTCAACTAATCTATTTTTATAAAGAGTTAGTTTCTATATTATGAAAGTCCGCATGTGTTCTGATTCTAGAAAACAATGTGTGGCTGTGGTATAGCTATTAACATTTGGGGCACAACCGACACATTATTTATGGACACAATATTATTGAATGTTAATGGTCTTTATATGTACAGTAGCTGCATGTTTAAGTAAATCTATCAAACCTGAGATGGTTTCAAGTCAATAATTTATCAATTACAATGTAGTGAGTTATTTTCTAGTGATGTATTTTTGACAGCTAATATATTATAACTTATTGGATTCATCTAAGCCCGATAAAGTCGAAAATTCAATATTGGGCAAGACTGAAGGTTGAGCCTGATATTAAAGTTGAGACTTAAATATTTTCCATATTGGGTGAAAATGAATCCAATAGGTGTTTAATATTATATCAAACAAATAATCGTGCAATTGGCAAGTAAATATACCTTGTGTACCAGTCCAAAGGTTGCTGCCCAATATGTATAGTAGTTGTCCTACATTGTAAAATATTGGGATGGCACATGACGGTAATGTAGACATTTGATTGGATGATTAATTGCGAGGGTAATATATATATATATATATATATATATATATATATATATATATAGTTAAAAGCTTCTAGGACAGCGTCGGCCACGGTTGAAATCCAAATATTACCAGGGTTAAGTCACGTTGGCCTGAACAACAGAGGGCCTTCGCTCGAAACGTCGAGAAGATTTTTCTCTGTTTTTTAGGCCAACGTGACTTAACCCTGGTAATATTTTTATATATATATATATATATATATATATATATATATATATGTATATATATATATATAATAATAATTAAGCACATTTATGGTTACTCTTAAAACACACAATAAGTACTGGTACTACAGTAAGTAGTGTTACTGCATGTAAACCAATGGCTGTAAAAAATATTCATTTTTAGTATTAATAATATACATGACAATATTACTGCATCCTGATACGCCGATTGCAAATATGGCGCCGATTGCACGAAAGCGAGGCTTTTCGGTGACAACCGTTGCTAAGGGCCAAAGCGCTACTATTTCCTTTGTGAATGAGACTTTGTTGACAGTTTTGAAAGGTGGAGTTCATGCGCTGGTACGTTTAAAAAGACTATGTAGGACCTACATACGATAAAACGTGGACTCTTCTCTATTTTGAAAGAAGTTTTACCAGGATATGTTTGCTTTTGAGCGTAACAACTCCTCTTCTGATACGTGTATTACGGCCGTACGATTATTGAACCGTGCTGTAAATATCATGTGTCGAACATTCATTCTATTGAAATTTGCCGTGGAAGCTTTGCATTTCTTACTCGTGGTTTGCCGTATTTAGAACTTGCCGTATATTTTTCGTTTAGTTAAGGTTTTAACTGGTTAATCATGCGCCCAATAATTGTTGCGTTCCTTGCTGCAAGATTGGATATCGTGTCGATTCACATGGGAAGAAGGCCACGGTCTTCCGATAAAGGATCCAACAAGATTGAAGGTGTGTTTTACTATTTTGAAAATAACTGCATGTGGCTGTGGCAGACTTATGTTTCCAATTTGTTAGTCTGATATTTCTTAATACCACTTTTCCAGACGTGGCTCGTGAAAATCCGAAGAGATGTTTCATTGTATTTTCGAATCACAGAGTGAACAAAAATCATATGCTCGTTACACTCAGACCAGTGCTTCAGACCAACTGATTTTCGTGTGAGCACATCAGGTCGCTGCTCACTTAAAGATGAAGCCGTTCCTTTGATATTTCCATGGTCGTGAGTATCTCCAAAACGAAAATCGCCCCGTATAGTAGTGAAATGTACACTTAACTCGCTGTTTTCATCTCGTGGCACTTCCGGCTGGTCGTTGCCTAATCGTCTCATAAGACGAGGGCATTTCAGTCCTACAGTAGTTGGGGTCACAAATAGTCTCTTACGCGACGATTTTCGTTTCGGAGATACTCCCGACCATGGAAATATCGAAGGAACGGCTTCATCTTTAAGTGAGCGGCGACATGATGTGCTCACACGAAGATCAGTTGGTCTGACGTGTAACGAGCATATTTTTGTTCGTCCTGTGATTCGAAAATACGGTGAAACATCTGTTCGGATTTTCACGAGCCACGTCTGGAAAAGTGGTATTAAGAAATATCAGACAAACAAATTGGAAAGGTAAGTCTGCCACAACCACATGCAGTGATTTTCAAAATAGTAAAACACATCTTCAATCTTGTCGGATCCTTTATCGGAAGACTGTGAAATGTGACCTTCTTCCCATGTGAATCGACAAGATATCCAATCTTGCAGCACATAGGAACGCAACAATTATTGGGCATGATTAACCAGTTAAAACCTTAACTAAACGAAAAATATACGACAAGTTCTAAATACGGCAAAACACGAGTAAGAAATGCAAAGCTTCAACGGCAAACTTCAATAGAATGAATGTTCGACACATGATATTTGCAATAAAGGTTCAATAATCGTACGGCCGTAATACACGTATCAGAAGAGGAGTTGTTACGCTCAAAAGCAAACATATCCTGGTAAAACTTCTTTCAAAATAGAGAAGAGTCCACGTTTTATCGTATGTAGGTCCTACATAGTCTTTTTAAACGTACTAGCGCATGAACTCCACCTTTCAAAACTGTCAACAAAGTCTCATTCACAAAGGAAATAGTAAGCGCTTTGGCCCTTAGCAACGGTTGTCACCGAAAAGCCTCGCTTTCGTGCAATCGGCGCCATATTTGCAATCGGCGTATTGGTTGAGAGGAGTGCAATTTCAATGTAATATAGTGCAGAAAAGGTGTAATACAGTGCAGAAAAATGAAATACAGTGCAAATTTCAATGTGTATTAAGCATTCTGATTGGCTAATAAACAACTGGAAACTACAGGAAAGCCAATGAAATGCCTATGTGGATTTTGAAGGATGGTTTTTCCACTGATCTCTATATAAACTGGATGGGCCCTTGGGCTGGATTTTGTGTGACAGTTGTATGATAATGTGACCACTACCCAAGGTGGCTACCACTGAAGTTCATAGCTTTCGTAGATTGAAAACAGACAAAAAGAGTTATTTTAAGAAAATTTAAACGAATGTATAAGGAACAAGAAGTACTTAATAAGGTTTAAGACGTTAATTTCTTGTATTTGTTTCCGTTACTGAGCCCATTTGTTTCTGTTTCTGTTCTGATAAATTTCGTTGTTTTTCTTCAGTGCCAACAATGAAGAAACTTCACGATAATATAAACTGAAAAACAGACTATAAAATTTACGAAGAATTCAATTTCAAGTCTTTTATAGAAATCTTAATGCCTTAACAATATTTTGTGTTGTGTACTTGCCATCGTTTGACTGTATTTGTTGTTAAACAGTGAAAACTAAACGACCGGCATCTGTTGTTTGCTTTACGGCTTTTCCGACTCCCCCGGCACAGCACACATAATAGGGACCTTAAGCAAGCGCTGTTTTACGACGGGAACGCTCGACCGGAAGTAGCAAGGGGTCTGGACCCGATGTTTTGATTGTATTTCCTCCGTCGCCGTCGCTTTTTACAACGGGAGTTGATACTTTTTGCCGTCGTAGCAGAAGTGAGGAGGGAGCAATTGGTTGTTTTTTTACGAAAATTGTGTTTTTAACCCAGGTAAGTTTTAGAAATGCTGTGTTATTTGCCAGAACAAGCCGGTTTTGTACTAATTTGCTCTTAATTAAAATTTGAACAAGGAGAAAGGTCAAGAAATGCAAGCCGTCACGGGACCAACACAAAAGGAGCCGACCAAGTGGGTGTTTACAATATTTACCTTTTAAATATCGTTTGAAACTTAACTTACATGTAAAACATTTTACTAATTTTGATAGTTTCTACCCAAACTATTAATATTTGGGAAAAATATAAACGTTTTGGTATTATTACGTAAATTTCAACCTTTAAACTTAGGAGTTCGCTGTTTTTATACGACTTGATATACTTCTTCGTTTGGAAAAAAACATATTTTTCAGGTCGTTTATACTCCCATTGTGTGTCTTTTCCAGAGCTGTTAAGTTGCCACATTGAAAAACTAAAATCCTAACCAAAATTACAGTGCTAAAATGCAACATGAAAGCCAGAACCAGACAACTAAAGCCCTTGTCAAACGAGCATGAGAGTCGTGCACTCTCAACTCTCATCTACTTTGAGCTGGCTCAAAGTACATGAGAAAAAAAAACGATAAATGAAAACATTTATATTTTAGTTAAATAGTATTAAACAACATATTATTACATCTGTTGTATACATATAATATTAAAATTTACTTGACGTACCGTTTATAATTTAAATAATACATATATACAGCTTCTTCTATATTTGAAGACCTTTGAACATATGATTTGAATTCATATATATTAGCATTTTATATATTTAATAATTAAGCAAACCTTTATCATTTTAGAGCTAATAAAGGAACTGCAATGGTCTGGACAGATCTGCACGATGAAATGCTCTGCCGAGAGATAATTGGAGTGGAGGTGTTTACAGGGACCAAGAAGGGGACCATCAACCGGAGTGCAAAATGGGGCAAGGTTGTGGAAAATTTAATGAATGTGGAGGCGTTGCATTTCAAAGTTGACAATCGGGCAGTACGGGACAGGTATAACCTACTATCGACCAACATCAGAAGAAAATTGAAGAAGGAGGTGAAAGAGAGCGGGATTGCAGTGGAGATGAGTGACGTAGAAAAGGCGATCGAGGAGATAATAGAAAAGGAAGATGCAGCGGAAGAACTTAGGCAGGAGGGAAAAATGAAGAGGACAGTGAGTGACGCAAACAGATTGAGTGCAGAAGAAGTAAGGAAGAAAGCGATGGAAAGTCTTGGAGAAACACAGAAGAGGAAGAATGGAGAAAGTAGTAAAGCAGCAAAGAAGACAAGGAGTAATGGAAGGGATACAGTCAACTATTTGAAGGAGAAACAGGAGAAGATGTTGGAAATGGAAAAGAAAAAGCTAGAAATGGAGGAAAGAAAACTTGATATGGCAAACCAGAGGCACAAAGAACTTATGACAACATTGCAACAGCAACAACAGCAGCAAATGGAAAATTTCCAGGTAATGATGCTCCGACAACAGCAACAGATGCAAGTGCAGCAGGCCCAACAAAATGAGTTAATGCTCAAATTTTTTGGCATGATAAATAATAAATAAATAATGTTATTACGTACTGTAAATCCTCTATTAAGCCTTCCAAAGAATTTCAAGAGAAACACATTGTTTAATTAGTATCTGTATGTGTATATATATATGTGTATCTGTATCTGTATATATATATATATATATATATATATATATATATATATATATATATATATATATATAAATAAATTAGACTATATGATCTAATATAGAGAAATTAGATCATAGTCCTAAAATAATTGCTAAAATACATGGTGATTTTGATGCATGTATGTGTACATCAGAGAAAGAGGCTTAATAGAGGATTTACTGTAATTTATAATAACTGTAAACAATTCAAAAAAATTTCACAAACATTAACACTTTATATGTTTTTGACATCAAATGTTCCAAAAATGACATGTTATTTATAAAATTGTTATTTGACAAATGTTTCTATTTAATTTAATATAATTATTTAATCATTTACACAATTGTACAGAATTATATAATAATTGAAATTATATATATAGATACAGTATTAGACTTCAAAATTTCATAAGTACATCATGTACACATGTTTGTAAGATCAATCTTAAATTATTTTTTAATAAATTATTATATATTTATAACATTGTAAAAGTCAATTCTTAAATTATTACATAATAAATTATGTAATCGTACAAAATTAGGAATTCAACAAGCAACAAGTGCTCAGTGGGCAAAACAACAGTGAAATGGCTATTTGGCACAGGAGCCCAGGCTCAAGCTTGTATTCATCCTACTGTGTGAGTTAACTGCAATACATGACTATACACTCTTTAGTAAGTAAGTTTAATGGTCACAACATATATTTAATAAAACATAAATACCATATATTGAACAAACTTGACCCTGGGCTCCTGTGGTGCCAATTTGATGATTATCAGTCATTTATTACATTATTTGTCAACTAATTGAAATATTCCTGCAAGGTTGGTGGTTCCAAGTTAAAATAAAGGGATGTTTGGTTCTTGTATAGACATGTCAGGGCATTTCGTAAAATAGCACAAACAATATACATCTTGCCAACAGCTGACAGACCAATCTTTAAATTCTTCTTGAAATCTATAAATTTGAAATAATTCACGATATCGCCAAACAGCCATTCCACTGATGTTCTGACAGCACTCATTGACCTGTTGAACTCCTGCATTTGTGGTGTCATGACAGCATTTCTGAAAGGTGCCTGCAAATGCACCCGAAGTGGGTATGCAGGATCCCCATAGATGCATAGTGGCTGGTTTGTTGTGGAGTATGCATATTGCTGTAGGCTGTCAAGTAGCCTGGACTCCACCAGCATAGCCGCATCATGTCGTTTTCCTTCTACAAAAATATTGAAAAATGACAATTGACTTGCATTAGGTCGGATGGAAAGGGCCATCCTTGCCTGGGAATGACATTAGATCAGTGTAATGATTAATAGTTAAATTAGCACAAAGTGCACAACTTTTAATATGTGTATATTATATTTGTTGGTACTGAGCAAATATACATTCATACCATTTAGGTAAAAATTAATGGTATTAATTAGTGATATTAATTAAATAAACATATATAGTTTCCTACCTACAGGACCATAAAAATTAGCATTTAATCCATTTGGAATTGTGACAGATTGGAATTTTAATGCATGGACCCTCTTGTGACCATTATAAACTTGTCTTTGATTCTGGTTTGGGCGAGATATTGGCCGGACAGTACCGTCGACAAAACCAAAACAATTATTCAATGCAGCACCTTTCGCGTGTATAGCTTCCGCATAACTCTCCAGACATGCGGGGTTTAATATGGTGTTGTTCCACTGTGTTACTCTGTAGCCATGGTTTTCAAATATGAAGTCTACCACTTTTGTAGATATCATGCACATCTCAGGTACAGGTCTGCCAAATCTGGGAATCAGATCGCTGTATCGGCAGGGGTAAGCTAGTCGTCTTAGCAGCATACATAAACCCTCCATCCCATCACATTTGCTTCGTTGATCACACTTGAGAACTTGAGGAATCCGTAGAGCTTCTGCCAACTGAGGCAAATCACTTTTCTCGAAACGAAATTCAGCCTTGCACTCGGCTTCATCCATGTTTGCCAGCTCAAACCTTTCATAATTTGCGTAAGGAAACACCGGATTTTTCGACGTGTTTAGGTCGTAGAGCAAAACAAACTCGTCTTCATCGATTAAACCATCGCCATAGGCATCAAATAACATCATTCTAGCATCTCTGAATGATGCCATTTCGACTAGGAATGTTTTTTCTTTCAAACTTTAAAGTATAAATGTAAAGATAGTCTGAATTTCAGCCGCGCACTCGTCAGCAAGTGAGAGGCTGAAATTCAGACTACCATTACGTTCCCGTAGTAAAAAAAACAATTGCTTAATGTTTGTTTACACTTTTCTACGACGGGAGAAATTTTTCCTCGCCCCAGTTTTTCTCGTCTTTTTTGTCACGTCGCCGTACTAGAATTACGCTTTGCTTAAGGTCGCTAGTATTCCCACCCCTGGATAATCTGACCGTGCTGACGTCAAGATTGCTTATGCCAGTCAACTTTAGGATTGGGAACAAGTTCTAAGGCCGCAATGCGTCATATGTTCCACTACGTAAGATGGCGGCGACTGGCACGAAATGTTTGACTGCTGGCCATAGGGAATGCCCTATCCAGTTTATTTAGAGATCAGTGGGTTTTTCCTTCACGAGAAAATCCAATATGGCAACCAAAACATAAAGTTGTTGCAGAACATTTCGATGAAATACAGAGTGAATTTTGCTTTAATATTGTCATAAAAGTCCCTGCAAGAAGACTAGAAGAGGTTAGATGCTATGAGTAAAACGTTTGACGTATTTAGTGAACTAAATGAAGCAGTTTTCAACCATTAAAGCTTCGAGAAGTGGTGCAATGAGTGGTATGTAACTTCGTAGCTGGAAGAACATTTTGTCTAACATTTTCATGTATATTATTAATAAGTAATAGCATGGTTTCGAGTGCATTTTGAAAAAACACGCACTCGTGAGTTTTTCAAAGACCTCAAATAGCACTCGTCCTTCGGACTCGTGCAATTTTGATAGTCTTCGAAAAACTCACTCGTGCATGTTTTTTCCAAATTGCACTCGAAACCATGCTATTACCTATACAAATAAATTATTATAGAAAATGGTGCACACTGATTGGTCGAGCTACTTCGGATTAATTCTCGATAATCACCTACAGCGTTTATTCAAAATGGCCACCAGCCAAGTTGTCAATGCGACAGATGAGGAAATTAACAATTTTAAAGAAAATGTTCTTCCTAAAAGTACAAAAATGGTTCAGTGAATATCAGTGAATAATAACCTCGACTTCATCTCGGTTATTATACACCATTATTATATGGCAAGCGTCACTTCCAGTGAAATAGCGCGCTGTGATTGGCTTAGAAACATTTTTAGCGGTCCATTACTTTCCCGTAATGGACCAGCGGTCCATTACGGGAAAAAAACAAACAAATTTCTTATCAGCCATGTTGTTTGCAACTAAACAACGAAAGAAAACCGCAAGAATTTTGTGAATTCAACAACCTGAGGACTAAATTATGTATGATTGGGACGAGAGCAATCTGGAAGCGAGTTTAGGAGTCCGAAAGCGACGACAACAAAAGCAACAACATTGAAAACGATGAGTTTATGTCACACGCTCGAGGTCACACTAAACTGACTAAAGTACGTATCATGACAAGGTATAAATGTAAGGTTTGTTGTTTCAAAATGCCATATAATAAACTTTTTATTAACCTCGCTTGCTCGATCTTTACAGAGAAATATCAGACCTCGGTCTTTGTGTACAAACCTCGCCCTACGGGCTCGGTCTGTGCCAAAAAGACCTCGGTCCGATATTTCTCTGTAAAGACCTCGCGTTCGGTTAATAAGAAGTTAATATTCACCTCGCCTTCGGTGAATAATTGTTAAGTAATCCTACATTGGATATTTTCGCAAAAAAAACACTTTGAAAAAAAAACACTCAAAAATTGCCTAAAAAATAGATATTTCCCAAAAATTTAGACTTCAAGGATATAATTTTCTTAGCCTATAAGGACTGTTGAGTAACGTGAAAAATCCACATCAAGTGCATTTAAGCATGGAATTGCCCTTCCTTGTTTTTTGAGTTAGTATATATGTCATGTTTTTTGAGTTAGTACATGTGTCACATTTTGTTTGAACCTTGTTTTTTGAGTTAGTATATATATATATATATATATATATATATATATATATATATATATATATATATATATATATACACATATATATATAATATATATATATATATATATATATATATATATATATATATATATATATATATATATTATTTTAAAAAAAATGAAAAAAATGATGAACGTAAGCTCTGCCTTCAAAAGTATCGAGCACTCTGTGGTCTATTGTAAACGACTACTTTAACTATTTTATATATATATATATATATATATATATATATATATATATATATGTGTGTATACAGTGTGCAGGGCTTAACTTGACAGCACTTCGAGTCCTTTCTTTGCCCTGAAAAATTATTCTCAAACTATTAATAATTCATGAACCAAAAACAAAAGAAATTAATGTTTAATCAGTGCTTTGAAATCGGAGGAAAAGTTCTTGTACTTTGAAATAATGCGAAATACGTTTTCAAAGTCTTGGGACATTGAAATAAGGCAAATTATGTTACATTTCAGAGGTATCTTCGGAGTTTTGAGTTTGAGAAGTCAGTTTAAATACTCAACGTCGGACTTCACTGGTGTCACCGCGGATTTGGACACCCCCCCCCCCCCCCCGCCCCAGTAGATTTGGACACACACCCTGCCCAAGTAGATTTGGACCCCTCTTTTTAAACATTTTTTTATACCCAAAACAACCCAGAAAACGATGAATATGTTACATTCATTAATTTTCATATCCAAAGCCAGTTATAAATCTCACATAGTCGAACTTATTGTGTTGCAATAGCGAATAAAAAACATTGTTGGGCGATATTTTCATAGTTCGAAAATTTGGTTCGTTGACGTACATGCATGCATCAAATAAAATTCTATTGCCTTTTCTAATTAGTATTCATAGGGTTGTATGCTATATACAACCCTCGCAAGAACAAAGAAAACCGACTCAATAAGTATTTAATAGGAGATTTGGACCGGGGGTGGTGGACCGAGGGTCCGAATTAACTGGGACACCTGAATTACAAAGCCCTCGTGCATTAGAAAGGCTCGCCTTCTCAAAAAGCACTCAGACTTTGAAGTCCCGGTAAAGTCTTCCGTCTCATATTTGAACTAGACCCCGTTTACACAATTTGGAAACGGAACAAAACCATGCCGTTTAGGCCTTGCGTTTACACGATACCAGCACAAAAATAACATGAAATGTTATATTCTGTATTTGCATACCAGTATGATTTTGTTCCGTTTTCAAATTGTACCGGCATCGTGTAAACGGGGTCTTAAAGTCCTTAAAATATTACTGAACAATAAAATAATATTTTAACCTCCGCGAGGAGGTTATGCTTCCACCACTGACATTCAGGTTTTCATGAAAGTTTGTGGAAAGATTGAACCCATTAAAATTTGGTTGAATTTGGTGAGGATTGGGATGATAATTTAAAAAAAGCTGACTACAAGATTTTCTGTGTAGAAGGAAATGCTTGATTGCGTTTATTATCTCTATTTGATGCGAACATTATTGCATAATTTTGGTACAAGTGCAATCCAGCATTTTATTACAAATGCTTTGCGACAAAACGAAGTATTTCTATATTATAGGTAATATTTGGCATTTCGGATAGTACCTATAATATACCCAATTCTTTAGCGGCATTACCAGCGTTACCACCTTATATATACAGAATTGGTTGACATGTATAGCCCTGGCGGCAACTGTCAGCCTCCGTAGCGCACTTGTGGTCAGACCTGCACTAATAGAACCTAGTATTTTTTAGCCAAAACAAAGCTTTGAATAATTTTCAGTCCCAAGAGTAATCCCACAGCCGTCCTCGTCAGGGGCGTAGCCAGGATTTTGAAAGGGGGGGAGCCGAAATCAGAATAAATTTTTAGGGGGGTCCGGGGGTATGCTCCCCCGAGAAATTTTGAAATCGAGAGTCGCTGAAATGCCATTACCTGGCTTTTGGAGGAAGCTTTTACAGACCCTAAAGGTTAAAAAACGTCATATAAAATACTCAAAACATGCAAACGTCACATAGATACTCAAAATGCATACACTCAATAGATTGAATACACTGTTTACAGTTTATTTCCCAACATAATTCATATTGCATCAGATTTGTAGTTACATGTCTGTTGTTTTATATCTAAAGGGGGGGAGCCGCGGCTCCCACAGCTCCCCCCCTGGCTACGCCTCTGGTCAGTAGATAACCCCCCCCATATAGCGGCACAAAGGGATGCCGCCTTATTAAATATTCAATGTGACGTCCAGTGTGACGCCACATGTGACGCCCGGCGGTGTGGCGCCCTGTGTGACGCCCGGTGGTGTGACGCCCGGCGGTGTGGCGCCCTGTGTGACGCCCAGTGTGACGCCCGGTGGTGTGACGCCCGGAATTAATTATTCTGTGTTGCGATTATAAAAAAGGAGCATAAACCTATAGTTCTCCTCACTTTAACTACAGTGTTTACACTTAGCTATCTCGGAGTTTGCGGTATATTGTTGGATAGAGACTTTTTTGGACATTCATTTTTCGGCAGAGAGAAGGTGAGATATATTGTGAAGTTATGCCCGAGTGGTTCAACTCCGAATGGGACGACGATTCTTTTCTCGAACACCTACCACCTGAAGTAATGCCCGAGGCTACACAGAACGGAGAAGGAAGCCGTAAGCGACCCATACAAGACGACGACGGAGCATCACCAAGTAAGAAATCTAAAACTGTTCCGTTATTTACTGTTAAGTCTGTTAAGCAAGTAAGGGTGAAGAAATTTAAGACCACGGGCCTTGATTACCAAGTTCAATTCCATGATTTACAAGTGCGGGGTTTACCTGATGTCCTAAGACTTCTACATCAAGTGTTTGATAGTTTGTTAGATCGTGTGACCGACGGCGTTGCTATGCACGATCAAGTTCGGTTTATTATGCATTCACCTCAGCTAGAATACCCCATTTCGTTGCCGTTCATGCCTCGTGAAAGATTGACTGCTGAAAGAATCTTGGCCGAAGTCGAAAGAGTCATTCAGTCGAACGATACTTTTACGCTAGATGATTCGATTACTGTTAACATTATCCATGTCGAGATGCCGAACGGGGGAACGGGAAAAAAGCGAACTATCGCCAATCTAGAGAAATACCTAACTAACAAAAGAGCCATCGTCCGCATTCAAAACAAAGATAATATATGTCTTGCAAGAGCCATTGTCGTAGCGAAAGCCAAAGTCGACAACGCGACAAATATCATTTATAATATACCCAATTCTCTCCTGGCATTACCACCTTATTATATATACAGAACTCGCGATCAAGCTCTCGGCAACGGCCTCCGTGGCTCAGTGGTCAGAGCATTGCACTAGAATCGCAAGGTCGTGGGTTCAATTCCTGCCGGAGGGCCTGTGTAGTTGCATTTTTCGCAACTGCTCCCGGTTTGGTCTTAAAATGTATATATTCTACACTCGAATTTTCCTTCACCCCAAATCCTTAGAACATGCTGTGTAATCGAGTGAATGCCCAATATCATCTATTAAAGACTGTCGAAGAGCTTTCCAAGGTGACCTTTCCCAAGAATTGCATGAGAAGGCCAATGTGCCATTAGGACAATGTGGTATCGAAGAAGTTAAGAAGTTTCAAGCGTATTTGACCGATTACCAAATTAACATTGTTTCAAAGGAACATTTGAATACTTTAATTTATTCTGGTCCGGAAACATCCAAACGTATCTATCTCTACGCCCACGATAATCACTATGATGTGATTTCAAGCATGCCGGCGTTTGTCGCTCGCAAGAAGTACTGCCACGTGTGTAAGAAAGGTTACGATAAGATCGAAGACCATCTTTGCGGTGACACGTGTAAACTTTATTACACACAAAACTGTCCGATCACAAGCTGGGTTCATTGCGAAGATTGTAATCGTTTCTTTAAAAGCCAAGAATGTTTTGATCGACATAAAACGTCCCGAGGCGAAAAGCGATCGATTTGTGCATCTGCCGTGAAATGTAAACATTGTAATCATGTGGTGAAAAGAGCAAACGAACTCCCTCGGAACCATAACTGTGGCCTTGTTCGATGTACAGTATGTATGAAATACGTAGATGTTGAGGACCATCAGTGTTATATTCAACCCGTAAAGCAAAGAAAAACTGATTCGGGAACTCAATCTGATGCAAATTTATTCGATGATGAGGCGGCCGTAGGAGAAGAAGTTACTGAAAGTGACTACAACCAGTTATTATTCTTTGACTTTGAATGTACACAAGAGGGTGGCGATCACGTGCCAAATCTATGCGTTGTACACAATGAAAGCGGTCAAGAGTGGGTGTTTAGTGGTCCAAATACACGCGATGAATCTTGCGAATGGTTGTTCCAGGAGCAACACACCGGCAGTATAGTGATGGCTCATAATTTTCAAGGCCATGATGGCTATTTCATTTTACAATATCTACATAAGAATGGCTTGGTACCGGAAGTCATCATGCGTGGGGCGAAGATTTTAACACTTAACGTGCCAGTGTTAAAGATTAAGTTTGTCGATTCGTTATGTTTTATTCCGATGAGACTTGCAAGTTTCCCAAAAACATTCGGCCTAGCTGAACTTGCCAAAGGTTATTTTCCGCATCATTTTAACGTCGACGCCAACCAGAGTTACGTGGGCCCTATTCCCGCCGCAAAGTATTTTGATCCAGACGGAATGAGTCCTGATGACAGAAGCAAATTTTATGAATGGTATAACCCATTGGAAGCTAGCGATTACGTTTTTGACTTTCAAGAAGAAATTTTAAAGTATTGCCGGTCGGACGTCGATATCCTCCGACGCTGTTGTCTTGAGTTCCGTGAACTATTTCGCTCGGTTACCGATATTGATCCGTTCGAGAAATGTTTGACGATCGCTTCAGCATGCAATTTGGTGTTCCGTAAGAACTTTCTACGTGAGAATACGATTGCTGTGATCCCTCCACATGGCTACAGACCTCACGACAAACAATCAGTAATTGCCTTAAAGTGGCTCGCATACACCGCACAGTCCAACAATATCTCCATCCGTCATGCGCGTAATTCTGGCGAACAACGCATAGGGAAATATCGAATCGATGGTTATCATGCTGACAGCAAAACGTGCTTCGAATTGCAGGGTTGTTTCTGGCACGGGTGCATTAGATGCTATTCTAGAGACACCTTAAACCCTGTCAATCAGCAAACCATGCAAGACTTACACCAGCGCACCCTTGAGAAGACGCGCTACCTCCGAGCGCAAGGTTACAATGTCGTCGAGATGTGGGAGTGTGACTTGAGACGTCAAGTCGAAGGCGATCCTGAAATGAAAGCTTATTTCGATCGTTTCGAAATCGCAGAGCCTCTCGAACCGAGACACGCCCTGTACGGGGGGCGCACGAATGCCTCCAAATTATTTCACGAGTGTCGAGAAAACGAGAAGATACACTATGTGGATTTCACCAGTCTTTATCCATGGACCAATAAGTATTGCACCTACCCCGTTGGTCATCCGGAGATCGTTACGGAGAACTTTGGAGACATTTCACAATACTATGGTATAGTGAAATGTACAATTCTACCACCACGTCGTCTCCTACACCCTGTACTTCCGTATAGAGCTCATGGAAAGCTCATGTTTTCGTTGTGCCGGACTTGCACAGACAATCTTCAACAAGAGCCATGCAATCACACCGACCAAGAACGCGCCTTTCAGGGTACCTGGGTAACACTGGAACTGCAGAAAGCGTTAGAGAAGGGTTATCGTTTATTAAACATCCATGAGGTGTGGCATTTTCCCCAAACCAGTGATGAACTTTTTACTGACTACATTGATACATTTTTAAAGATTAAACAGGAATCTAGTGGTTTTCCAGAGGGGTGTGACACTGAGGAGAAGAAGCAGCATTACATCGATGAATACTTCCGAAAAGAGGGCATTCGTATGGATCAGAGCAAGATTGAGAAGAATCCTGGTCTACGTGCATTGTCGAAGCTCATGTTGAATTCGTTTTGGGGTGAGTATATTTATGTTAAAACGGCTGAAAAGAGGGAACAAAATTATTTATATTCTGTATGTTTTTATTAATTCTTGCAGGCAAGTTTGCCCAGAAGCCCAACATGACCAAGGTAAAGCTGGTTTCCAACCCAGAAGAATACTTTGACATGTTAACCTCGGATGAAATTGAAGTTACCGATGCATCATTTGTTAGCGACGACGTCGTGGAACTCCGCTACGAGAACACAGAGAACTTCGTGGAGAGCAACTCGAGAACTAACGTGGTGATTGCAGCCTTCACTACCGCTCATGCCCGTCTCAAGTTGTACAGTGTTTTGGAGGAGTTGGAAGAACGAGTGGTGTATTATGATACGGATTCTGTGATATACACGAGCAAGCCAGAGGAGTCAGACCCCGAGACAGGTGTCTACCTTGGAGAACTCACCGATGAACTTGATGGAGACTACATTACAACGTTCGTTTCTGGGGGACCGAAAAATTATGCGTACGAACTGAGTAGTGGTAAAACATGTTGCAAAATAAGAGGAATTACTTTAAATTATCAGACTTTAGAGAAATTGAATTTTAATGTTATGTGTGATATGGTGTATGTTAATGCCGTGTGTGATATAGTAAATCCATTTAAAGTTTCTATAGATATTCCTTTTAAAATTACGAGAGATACGAACACTAAGCAAGTGATTACTAAGCAGCAAAGTAAAGATTATAGGGTAGTTTACAATAAACGCGTTATTGTAGATAGTTTTAATACAATTCCTTATGGATTTTAATTTAGGCTTTAAATTTAGTGTGATTGTAAATATACTAGTCAGGAAACATTTTGTGTGCTTGTAAATAGGAAATTTAATAATATATCTTTTATTAACACTATCTGTTGTCTTATTTTGAAGAAAAATAATTGCCAGGTGTGGGATTCGAACCCACGTCTTCTGGGACTTTAAACCCAGCGCCTTAACCATTCGGCCACCCTCGCGCTTACATTCAAAGGTTCTATATTTTCTCTTTATAAAAAATTGGATCATGGGGTAACATAGGCTCCTGGGGGATCAGAGAGGGCACATGTTGTATTATTCAAACGGGACAAATTATCAAATAAAAGTCCTTCCGGGACATATAAGTCCTTGAGAATCTAACGTAATTTAAGTTGTCGCTAAAAGTCTAAACGTTTAGTGTACATCATGCCTCGGAAGCGTAAGGACTGCCCCATCTGTGGAAAGAAAAGTTTACTCAAATTGTCCAATCATTTGGCTGACATCCATCAATTGTCCTCAAAAGATAGACAATCTCATTTGATTCGAGCTAGAGCTTCTCCTATAGATTTTGAAACTTTGTTAAAAGAATTACACAGACTTATCCGAAATACTAAGTACACAGAATGGGTACAATGTACGAAGCGGCCAAAATGGTATAAATAAGATTTCACAAACTCGGTCTGTTCAGTTTAATTATGTACTCCATACAGTTAACACATCCTTTCGGGCTCATGGTCTCTGGGGGGACCAAGACGGGGAAGACATCCTTTGTCAAGGAATTGTTAGCCAGCGCCCAAATCATGATCGACCCTGCTCCAGAAAATATCATGTATTTCTATTCGGAATATCAAGATACATTTGCTGAAATAGAATTAGTCGTGCCTGGTATTCAGTTTGTCCAAGGTTTGCCCCAGTCGATGTTGGATAGTATTAACCCCCAAACAAGAAATCTATTTATAATTGATGATATGATGGGTGAGAAAGACGCAGAAATCGCTAAACTATTTACGAAGAAATCGCACCATGGGAATCTGAGTGTAATCTACATTGTACAGAATCTGTTTCACCAAAGTAAAGATCACCGTACCATTTCCCTTAACGCCAGTTATTTATGTCTGACGAAAAACGTTCGAGATGCAAGTCAAGTAGTTCATTTGGCTAAGCAACTGTATCCTAGCAACACAAAATTTTTCCAACAAGCCTATCAGATGGCGACTAAAGAGCCGTATTCCTACCTATTTGTTGATCTCACTCCGACCTGTCCCGATGAAATCCGAGTAAGATCCGGGATACTTCCGACGGACACCCATTATGTGTACCAGCCCAGAGTATAAAAGGGGCTGTTCAGTGACAATGCGATCATTTGATCATGTCTGCTTGTATAAGAAGGAACTGCGATGTTTTAAAAGTATTGGCAAAGTGTAATCCTCAACTGCGAAACGCAATTATAAAAGCTGCCGACGACGATATATTAGAAGCCATTAGACAGTGTCTTTTGAACGTGTGGTGTGAAACAATTAAGATTACTCCGAAAACGGCAAGGAAACTAGCCCCTTATAACGATCATATCAAGTTTGTTGCTGATAAACGTCATCCAGTAGCAAAAAGAAAGAAAGTCATTCTACAAGAAGGTGAAGGTTTTCTACCGTTTCTCCTAGCTCCTGTACTTGAACAACTGGCGAGTTTTTTAACCAAATAATGGAACACGTCAGGAGATTGGTGTTAGTTCCAGAACATATGACAGACCGAAAGAAACCCTTGGTCACTCCTTTAACAGCGCAGGTGAATGAACTAGATTCAGAAATGCAAAATCTTCTTAAACGTCAAGATATAACACAAGACGAGAAAGTGAAAATGTACGATCAGTCGCTTCAACGCTACCTGAATTATTACGATAAACGCATGAGTAGACCCGTACGTGTAAACGTCGTATCGACGCCCATAGCTGACGACGATAAACCTGAAGAATCAGTGAATACAGAAGAGATTGCTGCACCCTCTGAGTTGCCTGAAGAGATAGAAACTGACATTTTAGAAAGTGTACCTGTAACAATGAAATCAAGAGCTCGACAGTTGGTTAAGAAACTTAAAGCGAATAAAGACCTCATAGGATGGACTGACCAAGGACAAATGGTGTTTAAAGGACGACCAATTCCGGGTACAAATGTTGTTGACTTGGTCAACGATTCTCTACGTCAACGAAAGAATTTCAACCCTGCTGGATGGCAGCTTTTCGCAAAAGCATTAGGAAACATGAATGTTCCCGAAGGCATTATCAGAAATGAAAATCGTTTAAGCATGGTACGAGAATATAAGACTAAAGATATTTCAGACACCTCCCCGCCCCTGACGTCATCTCCCGCAACATCAAAAAGAACAAAAGAAAAACAGAAACGAAGAGACAAAAACTTACATCCATATAAATGGGTTAAATAAATTTATTCCCTGTAAAACTTTTGATATTACAATAAAGTATATTTTTACAACATATTATAATTGTCTTGTATTTATTACACACAATAATATTTACGCATAAAGTCACGAACTAGCATGTCATTCCATTCTTTATTATTAGTAAACATGCCAACAATTGTTGACATGGCTATATTTCTACATCGATGTAAAGCATAAAATAAACAATATTGTCCACACACACGAGACCCTAATGACTGTAAAGTCTGTTCATTCCAGGTAAAACTGATAGTATGATCTCGTAAAAACGTTTCAAAGCTTTTGCTATAAAATCCGGGTTCTTGTCCGTACGAGTCCAAAAATTCCCCTTGTCCATCTGAAGTGAGATAAATTGCTACCCAATGCGTACCAGGTCCATTACTAGAATCCACATTCAGAATAAAACCTCTAGGTCTTTTCGGTATCTGACTTGGTAGACGATCCGTTGGTAACACGTCTTTAAATACGGTCTTGGTAAATGGATCACTTTTCAGGACGTTTAGGATTTGTAGAGTGTTCATCTTAACTGCTAAAGTCGCACAGAACGTTGCGGTTGGCGTCAATTTCGATAAGACTTTGAAATTCTCCAAGCACCACGATATTTATAGCTGCTGTCAGAGCCGTTCCAAATTGACATTCTATCGATACGTTTCCGTTTTTAATCGGTTGAATATGATCACTCAGGCACAGATCAGCTGTCAGATCAAACACGAATAAAGTGTACCCATTGGCATACTCATCTCGTGTAATACCATTGCCATCATTTTGAAATAACTTGTTAGTACCAGCATACAAGGTTTGGAAAGCGGACACGTAGTTACTTCCTCTCGCAGCAGCAAATTTCAGTTGTAGGGGTTTTCCAGGCAAATGTTCTCCATTTACCGTTAGACCAAGAGAAGTGATGTCGTAGTTTTTGAAATTGAAAGGATTTTTAGTATAGGTACCATTATAAGCATCTGCATCCACCATTCCGATAACCACTCGATTAGGTATAGGGCCTTGAAATATATTTGGTTGATTGCCTGACATATTTCCTCTCGGTACAGAAACCACTTTACAACTGACATGATTGATAGGGTACTTGGCCGTGACACGTTGAAGGGCATGGGTATGAGCCATCATAACGGTAGAAGAGACGTTGACACGTCGAACCTGAAATACACATTCTTCCAAAACCACTTTAAAATCAGGATGATCTGCTGACGATACCAGGGAAAATGGGTTTCTCGAACGCACTAGCTTGAGTTTGATTGGTACAGCACCAAGAATATAACGGTCTTGTGCAAACAAGTCGGAATGGATTCTTCCTTCCATAGCCACAGACTTACTTTGGCTTGCATGAGCGTACCGCAGTTTCAAACCCTTGTTTGCATCGGCATCTCCTGCTACAGGGTTGACGATATCCATTCGACCAGCCTGATCTTTATAGAACAGCGCTGAGGTTAGATGAGATGATTTTGCGTCTTTGCTAAAATTCAGTACAGTTTCCATATACGATCGGTAGGGATAAGCAGTGCTAGACGGTGTGACAAGCTTGTTGTTCAGGTAAACTTCTACTTGAGAAAATAGAGCATGCATCCACAGATTTACAGGCCCGACTTGAACATCTTCATCGAGATCAGATCCATCATTGTTGGTTATTTTTGCTTTTACGTGTAGGTAACTGTTTGCTAAATCGGTATACACATCAGAATTTGCAGCACACAGAAACTCGATAGTGTCTGAAGCTCCAATGCTCGATACTGGATCTATATCTTCCCAAAATCCAGCAAGTTTCACTTTAAAATTTGCTACAGTATTATCTGGAAAATATTCCATAGAGCTATTGCTTGGAAGCGTTAAATAAAACTGTGTTGCCATGTCGAAGAACAATACGCAAATGAACACACATTGTAAGGTACACACATTTTTATTTCGTTATATCTTTTACATTATCGGCTGGTATCCAAGAATTAAAATCTTCAGGATAGCCTAACCATTTTACAAGATACTCTTTACGTTTACCACGCATGCGTGATGTAATTACTCTTTCTATTCTATAAAAGTCACTATCTGTCTTTGTAACTCTTTGCAATTCCTGTTCGTAAAATGTTCCTTGTAACTCTTCTCCGTGATAATCAGCAATCTTGTACACTGGCGGTCGTCGGGGTACTCGCTTCGTGATGGTGAACACCTCTTCGGTCCAGTTAGGTAAGTAGCCTTTCTTGAATGTACGTCTTGCTTTGCTAATCCGGACTTGGTCACCAGTGTTAAATTTATATTTGATGGGTTTGCTGGACTCATCACCATACAGTTTTTGCCATACAATACTCTCGTTTTCTCGATTGACATCTACCGGTCTCATCCCAATACTGCGGTGTCTCGAATGGTTGTAGGAATACACTAATTTTTGTAGTACATCGGTATATTTCAGCGTATTCTTTGCTGTAAAATATTTCCACATTTTCCCCTTTAACGTTCGGTTAAATCGTTCAACGATGGATGCCTTGGTATCGTTGTGTGTTGTAAAAAATCGAATGTGTTTGTCCTTCAATAATTTTTGAAAGCGTTTGTTGGTAAATTCAGTTCCTTTATCGGTATGAAGTGTTTCGGGCTTCCTTCCTTTCTTTAGTATCTTTTCAAAGGCTTTAACCAAACTCCCTGCAGTCTTTGTTTTTAATGGTTCCACCCACGCGAATTTGGACAGTACATCAATAACAGTTAAAACGTATTTATAACCATTATTTGTTTTACTAAGCGAATCCATAATTACTAGATCGGCCTCCCACTCCTCGTCCATCGCTCCAACAATAACACGATTTCGCTTAAAATTATGTCGTATGGGTTTATGCAAAGTATAGGTATCTTGCTGTCTAAGCCATGTTTTTATCTTGTTTCGGGATATCTGAAATTTACTATCACTTTTTACGACACGGTATAAGGCATCTACACCGCCAAAACTTGCCGGACTTTTTGGGTTGTAGTACAGGTCGTGAAGATACTGTTCCGCCATCTAATTCGGATGCCTGTATCACAATTTTTCCCCCACAGCACGCCGAGATGCAACGAATCTTTCGAAAAATATTACGAAGGGCTATTTGTGGTAAACCGCCACAGCAAGTCATGTTCACACGATTAAGGTCGAAGATAAATGAATGAAAAAGGGCAAGGACGCAACATATATACACTCAGGCGATATATTCATATATTAATTTCAGGAACAGTTGACCAAGCAATCGTAACGACGAATTCTTAAGCCTCTTGTAGTGTGATAAATCTACGTTGTGGAAATCGTTCACCGTTCGTCGAACGGCCTCTCGAACCGTTTGGTTATCGTAAGAATCGCTAACTCTGTACACGAAAGCGAGATAAGCGACTATTCTTCCAAAATTATATAGATCCATTTCTTCATAGATGTGATGAAGGTTCACACGATCTAATTGATCGCTAAAACTATCAAACAGGTGTCGATGATCGTCAAGACATGTCTGAATATAAAATGATAACGTATCTTTATCAATATCAACGTTATGCTGTTTCAACTCATCAAAAATTGTATCCATAGCGTATGCGTATTGGTCTATAACAATTCGTGTTCACACGACAAAAGTTGGAGAGAAATGAATCACAAAAAAGTCAGGTATAAACATATATTTATTAGATAAATAATTAGAATGCAAAATTATACATGTTCAGTAAATGTTCAGTTTTTCCAAGTCTATAGTCAAGTCATCTACCGACTTTTGAAAAAGGTACTTTTCGTAGGCTTTCTTATGATCAGTTTCATGGCTCGTGAATGTCTCTCCAGTCTTTTTGACTGTATACCTGTAAGATGGTGGCATACTAAACAGAACAGTGGAGAATGGTTCAAGGGGATCTTCTTCCGGTTTTCATTCGAAAAAGTCACAGGAGTTTTCTCTCTCGTTGGGACACGAGTGAAACAGACGACCTTGGTTATCACCTTCTTTCTTGACTTTACACGTACGACACACCAACCCATGTTTACAAAATGGTTTGGGACTCTCAAAGATGTCTCCCCATTGCCAAAACGAACAGGGGTTTTCTCGCTCAGAGCAAACGAAATAAGGTCTTCCATAACTTTCTTTCATCTTATCTTTAGCCATTCGCATCGTCGCCAATCTCTGATGGTTAGGGCACACTGGATGTATACAATTACTTGCTCGAAAAGAGTTCACAGCTTTCCCGAACATGTAACAGTCTTCTTCTGGGCAGAAGAACTCACAACTAGGTTTCTGTCCACAGAACCAAAAAGTACCATTCCTGGTTGTTGAGACAGACGCAGATTTACCATGTAAACATTCCATTGCAGCGATGTTGTACTTAACCAGAGAAAGACCAAATGAGAGTAAATGACTGTACGCCAACACTGAGTTTATATCACCCCCTCTATGTGCATTAATTACCTTCGGGCGTCACACCGGGCGTCACACCACCGGGCGTCACACAGGGCGCCACACCGCCGGGCGTCACATGTGGCGTCACACTGGACGTCACATTGAATATTTAATAAGGCGGCATCCCTTTGTGCCGCTATATGGGGGGGGGGGGGTTATCTACTCTGGTCCTCGTTGCACCATACAACGTAATTACTGATGCGTTTTCACGTTATCAAGACAGCGTTGCTAAAGAAACAGCAAAAGCTGTTAGTTAATTACTTAAGCCTGCTTTCCATATAATGACGCCACAATCGCCGCGATCGCTCAAAAATTAACTCGGCGCTCGCAGCGATCAACAATCATGTCGCTGTTTCCATATGATCGCTAAGGCTGCATGCATGCATGGTTGATCGCGACCATTGTTTTAATGGTCCGCTGGAATGCATGCTGACCGCCAAGATCGCTGAGATTACAAAATCACCGTTTCCATATAAAACGCAACGATCGCTGAGATAGAACATTTTCAGCGATCGTAGCGATCGTTGCGTCAGTGGTTTCCATATGATCGCTGCGATCGCCAAGTTCATTTTTGCGCGATCGTAACGATTATATGGAAACCAGGCTTTATATAGGTGTTAATCTATTATCCGTCATGTTGTCGAAGCTATGGTCGCTTTGTAAAAGTGTTACAAAATATATAAAGCATACAATATACCATGTCCTGATTCATTGTTTCTTTTAAATGCAGTCACTAATTAATTGTCCTTAATATCGCAGGGTTGCGAGTTGGATTCCCTGTCTCGGTTTATTCCTTAAAATGTATTTATACATTTCTTCTTACACTCGAGATTTTCCTTTACCAAAACTCTTCAGAACATGTATTTCTAACCTGTTTCGGGTTTTTGTTCATTGGTGTCACAATGAAATATTCTTTTGAATCTTGTTTGTTTTTAATAAATATGTAACAGACATTTTAATATTTAGGCTGCGAAGTTGTGCACCTATACTACTGTACCTGATCAACAATCTTAAATATCAGTCTGTGCCGAAAGAGGGCCAGGCTATGGCAACTGATGCTCACAAACTGTCATCAACAGAAATGTAGCAAAAATGGGGTAAGTTATCTTTAAAATCCTATATTTTCTTTGATTTTTTTTTCATACATGCATGTACTGTATGCTACGTCGTTTATTTTTCTTTAGACCTTGACAGTATAAGCTTGGAATTATGCATTTTAAAGTGTCTGTGAAGAGAAAATTTTTAATCGAAGAAATTTAAAGTTTATAATAATATAAATAGCCAATTTCCAAAAAATAAAAATGAAATATATGTGGCATGTGATTTTTAATATGTTATGTACCGATGTTGTTTTCCTTGATTGACATCGGATTCTGAACATTTTTGAACAAACCATTTCTTCTATATTTTATTCTGATCTTTATAGGATCTTTATTAAACTTTATTAAGCTGTTTATTTTTATATCAATGGATCACGTTTAATTCTTTACCGCGGGTGGATTTTCAGGTGGTCTCCACTTGACGAGTCTGGCGTTAGACAGTAAAACTATAATTGCCAAATGGCAACAATGCATGCATGGTAAAGGTTAAACGAGATAAAAGAGATAATTATGTTGATTGAGATGTTTAGCACCAATATATGCACTTATAGGGATTTGTTTAAATTGAAGGTGAAATGCAACGTAAATCTTTTTCTTCATTATATTAATAATCAATCAAAACGATACACTGTGTAAACGCACTAAAAAAATTAACAGATATTTAAAGTTTTGGAGATGCTGATGGTTTTGTAACTGGAAATCTTGAGTCAATTCAGAATGGTGCATTGCTGGAAATGCCTTTGGGAAATGTCGCTTGTGACGTCATAAGTAACATTGCACCAACGTTGCCATGAAATGCGCTTTGTAGATGCTATTTTTTATTACCTAAAAGTTACTACTAAGTAATTCTTAATTGAAATAACGATTTAAATATAGAGCTGTATATCTCACTTAAAAGCTTAATTCCTAAAACATTCTGGGTTATTTAGCAAAACTTTTTCAACTTAGTTATTTTATTTTATTGTATACGTACACTTTATAAACAAAGATGTTTTGAGTTTGCATTATAAGAGAATTGAGATTATATGTCCAGTTGGTTGCTTTTTTCTTTTTGATTATTAAGGTGGCTCGTACTGTTTCTGAAAAAGTGGAAGAAATGCATGCTTCAACCTCGAAAGGGGTGCGCATGAATATTTTGAAAAAGAATGAAGTAATGTTATGCATAGAATAAGGTTCAGTGCACCAAATACTGTTAACAGGTAATGTGTTTTAGCCGTTGCTATGACAACAGTGACGTTTCAACATGGCCGTACCATAATGCAAAAACATTTGGGGTTACCAAATTCGTTTTTGAAATAAATGTAAATTTACGGCTATTTTGAAACATCACTGTTGTCATAGCAACGGCTGAAACACATCTGTTAACAGTATTTGATAGCCTGAACGTATTTTATGTATGACGTTAGTTTCATTCTGTTTCAAAATATTTATGAGCACTATCTGAGGGAGCCACTTTAACAGTCTAATTGTGGATGTTGCTCTTGTCACGTCAATCACGCTTAAACTATATTTTTCTCTCTCTGCATTTATTTCTTCATTGCACACAATAACAGACGATCACAAACGATGGCTGGTTTTTGGAATTGCCCTCAACCACGTCTTAGTTCCCTCAATACGCCCGTTCTTAGAACAAGAAATGCTGATCGAGTACAACAACCTTAAATCAAGTCACAATGTACATGTCCAGAGCTCGCATAGTTTTCCTGCTCCAAGATACCCGACGTCGCTGAAATACGAGAACATCAATAGTAATGATGCAAAGTTAAAACCACCACACTATAAGAAGTATGATTACGCCACGTTTGACTACAAAGTAACATCAAATGTTGACTTTGCTAAGCTCTTTTTGCAGAGCTACATGGCCAAGTTCAACGTGTTTGATAAAACTTGCGATGCATCTGCCGTGGTCAATCTGCTTGGTAAAGTGCCTGCGTTTCCTACCGCTGTACAGAGTGCTGCGAATGTTGTTCGTGAAGACAGAAACGCCTGGGCACATTGTGTGTTTACTAATTGGAATGATCGTGATTTTCAACAAAAATTTGACGACATGGAACAGCTTGTTAAAGTGCTGGGTTTAACACGTGATGACGAAAGTAAAATTTTAACAGATCTTGATGACTGGAAAAATAAAGGTACATATTTAGTGATCTATATAGATTTTCATCTTCCCTGCTGGATATTGCCATATTTTAGAAGGTTAATTGTTTAGAGTGCAATATATTTAACAATTAGACAACGAGACCGAGTTCTCTATGAGCTGATAGTCAACGAGGCGAAGTGTAAGCGTATGTAATATCAAGATATATATTGCTAGCGACATTATACTGGCCAATAACTATGTCTGTACACGCTGAACACGTCCAAGAAAGAACACTTCACTTCACTTCACTCCACTTCACTTCACTTCACTTCGCTTCACTTCACTTCACTTCACTTCACTTCACTTCACTTCACTTCACTTCACTTCACTTCACTTCACTTCACTTCACTTCACTTCACTTCACTTCACTTCACTTCACTTCACTTCACTTCACTTCACGTCACGTCACTTCCCTTCCCTTCACTTCACTTCACTTCACTTCACTTCACTTCACTTCACTTCACTTCACTTCACTTCACTTCACTTCACTTCACTCACTTCACTCACTTCACTTCACTTCACTTCACTTCGCTTCGCTTCACTTCACTTCACTTCAATTCACTTCAAACAACTTGATCAGACATCAGGAAAGCGAAGAAAGAACGTATGAACATTATTAGCATTTTAGCACGCATCAGTTTCGCAAAGCCTGACGGGATGACGTAATGATTGCCAATTCGAAACATCGACGAAACATCGACGAAATAATAATAATAATAATAATAATAATAATAATAATAATAATAATAATAATAATAATAATAATAATAATAATAATAATAATAATAATAATAATAGTAATAATAGTAATAATAATAATAATGGAGCCGAAACCTAGACTCGGGCTACAATGGTCTACCATAGGTAGCCCGAGTAAAAATCAGATAATAAACGGCACATACAAAGAACCGGGTATATTATTATAAGTAATATTGGGCATTTCACTGGATTACATAGCATGTTCTAAGGATTTGGGGTGAAGGAAAATTCGAGTGTAGAATATATACATTTTAACACCAAACCGGACCAGTTGCGAAAAATGCAACTACACAGGCCTTCCAGCAGGAATTGAACCCACGACCTTGCGATTCTAGTGCAATGCTCTGCCACCGAGCTACGGAGGGCGTTGCCGAGAGCTCGATCGCGAGTTCTGTTTATATAATAAGGTGGTAATGCCAGGAGAGAATTAATTACTTAATTCTCTCCTGGCATTACCACCTTATTATATAAACAGAACTCGCGATCAAGCTCTCGGCAATGCACTAGAATCGCAAGGTCGTGGGTTCAATTCCTGCCGAAAGGCCTGTGTAGTTGCATTTTTCGCAACTGGTTCCGGTTTGGTCTTAAAGTGTATATATTCTACACTCGAATTTCCTTCACCCAAAATCCTTAGAACATACAAAGAACCATGTATTACCACATTTCTTAATTATAAAGTCAACATAAGACATTAGATACTAATATACTGACGAAGGGCCTTCGCTCGATACGTTAGACTCCTACGTTCTCTGTTTCGGCGGTATATCTAACCTTACTATATTTCGATTGTGGTTTCTACATTGCCCACGCAGCGCGCTACTTTTATTTCACTATTTAGTACTAATATACACCATTGTCTAATCTGATATGACCAATATCACCAAGTCCCTCGCGAATTTTACTATAATTGACGATTGAGAAGCTATTTAATAAACTCGTGTATCGTGCTTTACCAGGGGTTGTAAACACTCGAGAACAACAAAAATCACTCGGCCTATTACCTCGTAATTTTCAATGTTCTATCGTGTTTGTACTAAAACATTCCAAAGCAATAAAAATCACTCGGCTTGCAGCTTCGTGATTTTCATTCTCTCATGTAAGGTTCATTATTATCTCATTAATTAAGGTATTAATTAAATGAAAACATTTGTGGATACTTCCATGTAAATTTTGGGTATGTCTTCAGAACTTACAAAAAAAACACTCAATATTTTGAATTTTCAAGCCATATAACAAACCTCTTATTATACCTCGACTGGTTGGTCATTACGGAAAACATCAGACCTCGATCTTTTATGTACAAACCTGGTCTCGCTCTTCGAGCTCGGTCCGTACTTTAGTACGGTCCGTTCGTTAATAAGAAGTTGATAAATTAACGGAACCCAGCCAGTCAGAGCGTGCGTCGAGGACACCTTGTAACTTTTTTTCCTCGCTATATAGGTACTATATTGTGCATAAACGCAACTGTTGATTCTGATCTGGTAGAGTTGATGCAACAACGTGTTTGTGAACTGATAACTGAAGTGGAGGATGTGACAAATGAAATAAGTGCAGAGAAAGAAACTATGAACAACGTGAAAAGCACGCTACACAACGTTCAGCTATACCTCCGGGATTGCGAACAACGATTCGTAAAGATAGAGAATGAGCAAAAAATTCAGAAACAAGAGCACAAAATTTTGAAACGAGAGCACGAAGTTACAAAGCAAGAGCAAAACGTTCTGAAACAAAAGCACAAAATTTTGAAACAAGAGCACGAAGTTATAAAAGAAGAACAAAGTTCTGCCTCTGTCCAATTAGAAGTTGTCCAACAGCGTGTCGCAGACCTCGAAGACCAGCACAAATCTAGCATTTCGCATGTCTCTCCAGGTAATTAAATTATTAACTTGGTTTAGCGCTTATATATGCCAGAGATCGAGACTGTGTATATACGAAAGAATAATGCTTATTGTTTTGTGGTATGAGCCAAAGTAAGTTATAGGCCTTACCAATTTGTGGTTATATATTAAGAACCTGTCGTAAAAAATACCTTCCATTTCGAAAAAGCAGTCACCTTAATTTATCGTGCATGCTTTACTATTTGTTACAACCCAACAACTCACTACTTACTGTACATTCATCATAACATATACTATGCCTCATCGAAGTACTACACCCCACCTTACTATTAAAGGGATACTCCAGGCCCAAAACAAGTGTTGTTCAAATGAAAGACTTATGTGACCATACCTCCGATTGGCTATTAGTTTCCTTCAAATATTTTTAGTTTGGGAGAAATTTGACTTTGTTTGCCGTATTTTCCATATACTGTGAGACGCCAGTGTTGCTTGATTGCGGGCGAAAGCGGTCGCTCCCAATAGTATTGCGACGTCATTGAGACAGTTTCCTCTTTTATTATGATTTGTTTCTATCACTCAATGACGTCAAAATTCTATTGGGAACGACCGCTTTCGCCCGCAATCAAGCAACAATGGCGGCTCACATTATATGGAAAATACGGCAAACAAAGTCAAATTTCTCCCAAACTAAAAATATTTGAAGGAAACTAGTAGCCATTCGGAGGTAAGGTCACATAGCCTGGAGTATCCCTTTAACATTGCTTTCTACAACAAACTCATTTTAGCCATGCAATCGTATACCTGCATCATGAGGAAACACCACTTCAAAAAACATCTTTCATTTCTTATATAAATAACATATAGCCAATGTAGTAGAATTTACGTTAATTTGTGAACACTATACTAATTCACTTAAGGTGGCTCCATACAGTTTCTAGAAAAATGGAAAATACAAGTTTGAGAGTCCAAAACACGTGACACGTGCATAAACAATTCAGAATAAGAATAAAGCTAAATGTTATGCATAGTTAAACAGTCTAAAAATCAAAAACTGTTACCAAAGAAATAGCAACAGTTGTTGCTATGGCAACAATGACGTTTCAAAATGGCTGCCAATTGCCCTTCAAACTAATTTAATTCGAAGCCTGGTGACTCCCAATTTTTTTTCATTAAACCTTTCCTTGAAGTATGAGTAATCAATAGGCCGATTTCAAAAAAATGCTGTAGAACGAATAATTTTTTTTCCGGAAAAATCATGTTAGTCAATTTTTAAGAAATTTGGTTCTACAGAATTATTTTAAAATCGGCCTATTGATTACTCATACTTCAAGAAAAGTTTTAATGAAAAAAAAATTGGGGGTCACCAAAGTTTTTTTCGAATTAAATTAGTTTGAAGAGTAATTGGCAGCCATTTTGAAACGGCATTGTTGCCATAGCAACAATTGTTGCTATTTATTCAGTAACAGTTTTTGATTGTCAGAATGTTTAACTATGCATAACATTTAGTTTTATTCTTTTCCCGAATTGTTTATGCACGTGTTTTGGACTCTCAAACTTGTATTTTCCATTTTTCAAGAAACTGTACGGAGCCACCTTCTTAATTCATCTATTTTATTATTTAATATGTTTTGTTCTTTCAAGACCTCAAACCCCTCTCAATTTATCAAATGCTATATTTATTGTGTATCATTGCTTTGTTCTTTAAAAACCTGAAAGCGCTCTCAACCTATTAAATCTTATGTTTTATTGCTTTGTTCTTTTAAAACCTGCCAGATATGAAACATGAAAGTAGGCATCTATTTTCGCAGGCAGCCATTGCAGCTACATTTTGACAACCTTGACAATTGTCTAATAACGTGATACTAAACAACTTTACCCAACGTCTGTAACATGGAAAAAACTATAAACTATGTAGTCTAGTTTCTAAGCCTTTCGTGTCCGCCATGAGTTTGGCCGCGTAGTTGGTTTGGATTCTTGGGAAGACTGGGGAGAGGCTGGAAACGAGAAGGCCTAGCAAGATTCGCAAAAAGGTCCTGCCCAGAATCGTTCTGACCCTTCGAGTGTTCCTGGGATCTAGCGTAGCGACAATATATTATGTAAAAAGCATAAGGATATCTGCGAAGATTTTACCAAAGATCTTGGGGATCGAAAGAAAGAAGTCTGATGGAATATATTCCAATTGGAGCTCGAAATGAAAATTCAACTGTTTAACTTTCAAATTTTGGCGGTTGCAGAAGGAAAGCTAGTGATAAGAAGCTAGGACAGTGAACCTTCGCCAGGGTGCATTCCATGTCAACCCCACGCCGAAGATAAGCCACGGGTGTTCAGGTGCTGCGCCTAGGGAGGTCAAGACGAACGCTGGCGCCGGCACCATCCACTGACCTGTATAGTTGTATGGCTGTATATGTGCGCCGGCCGCAGTGTGATTGTGCGCCAGCACGCCGAGCACTTTTGAAACTCACGCCAAACATCTTCGGCGTGACCTACACGGAATGCACCCTGGAACCTTCGTTGATCAGAGGTGAGTAGGCTTGTAGTATTTTATGCAGATGGAAATAGTAAGTGTCAGGAAAAACTTAGGACGTCATAACATCACAATTCTTCTTCAATAAACAACTGAGCTGTAAAGTGAAAGTGTTTACGAATGTTGCTAGGCCTTCCCCAGCGGGTCCGTTCGGATCACTTCCGAAGCGTGTCGACCGAGGAAGGCCTAGAAACTAGGCTATAAACTATGCACATCAGCCGATCGAAGTGTTCATATTACCCATGCAGTTCTATATATTTTCTTTATTTTAAATAGTTTTAGTCACACCGTATGGGTTAATTAACCTTTTGGGCTATCAATTTGCTCCGCTTCGAATGAACCTATTTTCTAACTATAACGACTTCGAAATTTCTATATATCATAGTAGAAACGTGTCACTATATTATTGCAAATGCTGCAATATCATTGTCTACTATACTGGATATCTACAATATTAGTCGATATTTAGCGAGTAAGAAGTTAAGTAGTTGTTCTCGCGCGCTCGTGCAGCACAACAACATGGAGGTGAATAAGAGTGAAAGATTTGTTTTATTTTGGTTTTCTCACAGAAACAATGGTTATGCTTTGTGGGTTTTTTCCCAATAATTTGGAAGAGCTAAGGTATTATTATTATTATTATTATTAAAACTTTATTTTGAGAGGGTATTTTCTACATTATTACAGTTTTTCAACGGTATTCTACCTAATGGCCCTCTACAGACATGTAGCTATTTGTCGCCGCATCACCAACCAAAATTAGGATTGGTAGGTGATACAGCGACAAAGAACAATATGCTTACAAACATTGCAGCTAAATTTACTAACATGATCAACTTTGTGATTTAAGGTAATAAAGAATTTTTTAATTTTTTTCTTATATGAAATAACAGTGTGATTAGCAATATCCTTCAGATCATCAGGCAATGAGTTGAAAAGACTTGCTCCACTGTATGAAAATTTAGACTTAGCAAACTCAGTTTTAATAGCAGGAATTTTCAGATCTGTTAGGGATGATCGTGTGTTGACACTGGATGTCTCGCAGCAGAAGATAAACATATTTCTTATATCACTAGGTAGTGATGTTTTCAAGTTAGTTTCTACTAAAACAATTAGATTATTTGCTCTCAACGTCTATAAGATGACAGTTCATAGAAATTTCGACTTAAATTCTAATTGTTAAATAGAAATCAGTTGAGATCGGATAATTTGATTGTTTTAGTAGAAACTAACTTATGTACCTTAGTTTTTCCGGATTACCTAAGAAATCGAAGCATATAGTCATTGTTTCTGTGTGAAAACCAAGGTAAAACAACTCTCAACAAATTGGGGTCTCCAATGTTGTTTTACTGCGCAACCACGCGGTACCTGGTACTCTATTTCCTACTCGCTATTCATCGACGAACAGATATCGAGTCGAGTAGCCGATCAGACTGCAGCATTTGCAATGGTATACCTGTAAGTTTCTACCAAAAACCTTCTATTTTTAGAGTGTGCTAGTTGTGAGGCTGATATAAATTTCCTTACCAAGCTCTATGATCCAGGAACAAGACAGTGGCTCTTGGCGGACTTTGACAAGTGGTTCAGTGATCCTGGTAATTCTAGAGCATATGTACTTCTGGGTGATGCGGCAGTTGGGAAAAGTGTCATGGCGGCAGTCATAGCTCAGCGTGCAAGGGATGCTGGACACTTGGCAGCAGCTTACTTTTGTCGTCACTATGACGGCACACGACGTGATCCCAGGTATTTGCTAGGTACTATTGCTCATCAATTGTGTAATTGTAATAGTGAATATAATACACAAGTAGGAGGGGATGCAGGGATACAAAGAATGTTAGCTAATTCTAAGTTAGGCGTTCACGAGCTAGCTACTAAATTATTGGAAGAGCCATTAGCTATATGCAAACCTTCTAACCAGAGAATGGTAGTCATAGTTGACGCTCTAGATGAGACAGAATACTGGTCCAGGAATGATTTTCTCGACCTAATTATGCGCCGTTTTCCTCAGCTTCCAGAATGGCTTGTGTTCTTTATAACTAGTCGCCCCGATGCCATTGTCCAGTCCAGACTGAAAACGTACAACCCGTGTATTAGAATTTGTGCCGGAAATAGTGACACTTTAAAGTTCTACCAAAAGCATGAGCAAGACATACGCCTATTTTTAGAGAAAAGAGTAAATTTCTCTGATTTTTCTCTTTCGGCAGACGAGTTAACAAAAAAGTGCAATGGAATGTTTTTGTACGCTTTTTATATTGTAGAAATTCTTAAGAATCCAGTTAAGGAGGGTAAGATGGACAAAGACATTTTCCCAGGAGATATTAATGATTTCTTTTTGAAAAATTTTAAACGGATTTTTGACAAAGTTGGGGAAAATTTCTATAGGAAAATGTTTGGTTGTGCTTTGGTCGCTCCTTCTCCACTTCCTGTTTCTTTTATTTCGTTTATACTGCAGAGAGAAAATTTAGATCTGGATGAACAGGAAGTAATTGATGCTGTTTCACAATTTGTCGTGTTACGAACTTCAAATCAGACCTTTACGTTTCTTCACAATCTGATTCCGTCCTATTTGACGGATGAGAATAAGGTCTCTCGAAGAATGTTTATTGACAGAAATAAAGCAACTGAGTACTTCAGAAATACTGTTGTTGAAATTCTTAACACTTTTATCAATGATGAATCGAATAATCTCTCAGACATTGAAACCGATGTAGTTGATTATGTTTTGCGTTTTGGCGTTAGCTTTTTGTGTGATCGTGGTGCAAAAGATTCGCTGTGCTCTGAAACGGTTTTCAAGTGTCTGACAAACTACCAGTTTATTCAAAGGAGAATCCAGAGCAGCAAAATTGGAATTTACTCTCTTATTGAAGATTTAAAGTTGTCTGCTGTCAACCAGGCATGTGTCACGAAAAGAGAAATTCTTCAAGATATCCGCTTGGCTCTTGAACGCGACGTTTATGTTGTTCTTCAATTTCCTCAACTTCTTCACTCTTGTTTTCGTAATTCATCTAAAATTGTTCAGGAAAACATCATTATTCCCAACAATGTTACAGCCACTTGGCTAGAGTCATCGTCAGTTCCTGTTTATCCCGCTAGTGTCAGTGAAATTGTTCGTGACACGACGTGCCTTGCTTTCTCCCATGATAAGAAGTTGTTAGCTGGAGGGAAAGAACGGTGCATTTTTTTGTTTGATGCAGGTTCTTTTGACATAGTTCTAGGCCCTATTGAAGTGATAAATCAGGGTTACATATCACATTTGGAATTTTCGCCAGATGACAATTTCATCTTCTTTGGAAGGCTTGACAAGTGGTACTCTGTGCCGACAAAACGTCTTATTGGGTTAGATCAGTTCTCAGGGAGGTCACAGTGTTACAATTGGGGCTCTTTGATTTTTGATGGCAAATTTATTGTAGTGAGAGATATACGATTTTCTAAACATAAACGAGACTGCTTCATTAACTTACTTTTTTATTGGGCAATTATGGAGTCGGTTCAGGACGACCCACGTTTCGACTTGGTGAAGATACAATGTGACTATCATTTACAAACGATAGATGAGTTTTTGTATAAGTACTTGGCAGTTATAAGGACATCTGTGCTACCTAATGATCTAGAATTTCTTGTTGGTAGACTCTTTGGTTCAATTAAAGAAGAAAATTTGTTAGTATGCGAAGATTGTTCCGAATTTAAAATGAAACACCAAAAACAAAGTCTGTCACTCGTTCGTGATCGCATCATTGATCTTTATTCCGACTTGTTTACGTATCAAGTTTGGAATGTACAGACTGGAAGACCTGTATTGGAGGACATGTTTTCTTCTGCCGCACAGTCAAATTCATTTTTGTATTTCTGTCATTTCTTTCCCGCGATAAAGGGTCGCGAGTCTATTATTTGTGATGAAAGTCTATCATTTTCTGCGATTGCTTTAATGAATACATTGTTGCACCTTCGCTTACATGTAGGTATGGAGAGTCCGGATGAAGAAGGGCCGACCTTTTCCTTTTCCCCGCCGACGAAGAGACCTGATCCTTTTTCGTATTTTGTCAAAAGCACACCTGCACAATTTTATAACCATATTATGGATGACAAAATGCTCTCACAGGATGGGGAATGGTTGGCTTGTTATCTCAATGGCAGACTTGAATTGTTTAAAAAAAGTTTGTCGGCTACAGAGCGAAATCCAGTCTATGTTATTGATAGAGCAGAGAAATTTGCGTTCACTGACGACAGTAGTGTCTTGGTTTATACTACACCGGCACCGGACCAACAGGTGCACGCTCTTGTTCTCCAAAGTGGAACCAAACTTTTAAGTGGGTCAGTTTTAAAGCCTTTGTGTTGCACGTCTGAAAAAGAAGTTAGGTATATTTTTTACGGAAGTGGAGAGAAAAGAATCGTCTTAGCAAAATATTTAAGTAACTTTTTCAGGCTGAATAATCTTATTCGTAAACCAGTTGTTGTTACATTTACTTCAAATGATAAGATAATGTGTCTTTCTTCTGACGGAGCATATACCTCATGGGGTGTTCAGGAGCCTGTCCTTTTTTCTACTTTTGATGCTGGATCATTGCCAACAAGTCAAAAGACGATAAAGACGTGTGCATTTTCCAGCGATGGAAAACTAACTGCTATCTACATTGGTTCAAAGGTATTGTTGTTTCATGAATGTAGCGAGTATTTGTGCTCAATAAGTAACCGAGAGCTTGAAGAGTGCACCTCTATTTCTTGTCTCATATTCTCGCCCGATTGCTCGTTACTTCTGTATGGTAACCAACAAAGCAATGGCGTTCAATCGTTCTACGTATGGGATGTTCAGAAAGAGGTTATCTCTCCATGTTCTAAGTTACCATCAGAAATACCATCTATAGATTGCTGTTGTTTTTCATCAGACAACAAGAAACTTATCGTTTTTGGTAAAGCTGTTATTGAAATTTGGAATTACCCTTGGGGTAATGCTCCATTACGAACACTGGATCTTTACCCACATTTTCAATTTGATACGTTTAGTGATTGTACAGTTTCATCAAATAACGAGTTACTTGCGTGCTGTATAACTAATATGATATTTATTTACCCACTCAATAATCTTCTGGAACACGGTGTTCGGCAAGTGCCACATTGTCATTTAGGAAGAGTTGACTTTTGTCGTTTTTTAAAAGGAAATCGTTACTTACTTTCTGTTGGTGTCGATGGCGCAGTATTTTTGTTTGATGTGTCGGAATGGAAAACCATAGCATACGCTAGAATATCGAATGGCGATGAATACATTGTAAGCATGGCTGTATCTCCAAGTGAGGACAAAGTTATTTTTCTCAAATCCAATGGTCGATTAGTCGTGATGAAGCTTTGTGGACTTCAGGATATGACACCGTTAAAATACTCTTGGCCGGAAGAAAGGTATATGCAAACAACTAGTCAGCCTACACCGCCAGTCCAAACTTCAGATTCTTCTAAAATTTCGAAGGCAATGATAGAGGAAATGGACTTTATGTTGCCATCTGATAACAGCGACGATAGTGATGAATAGAATATGGACATTTAATAAATTAATAGATTAGTTAGATTCATGAACAGGCTGAGCTGAACCTGAGCAAATTTACATTTTGTCATTTCGCCTTTTAGTTGTTTTGCCAAGTTTGTGCCGATGGTTCCTAATGGTTACGGCTTTCTCAGACTTAGAATTAAGATAGCTTAAATCGTCAAGAAAGATTTCGCATACATGCGGTGATAAATTAGCGATTAACAAATAGTTCTGTTCAGTTATGAATGCACAAATCACGTCATAACATGGTAAGAAAACAACGAGAAGATTGAATTAATTGTCTTATACAATAAAAATCAATGAAAAAGGTATTTAAAAACTGCTTTTTAGAAGCGCCATGAACAAAGATCTACACGCTATTTCACGTCATTTATTATTCCTACAAAACAAAGCACGTCATTGTTTGTGATATTATACGAAGAGCTGTGTTTGGTTTACCTATAATATATCACGCCATCGAAATGGCGTCATCCATTTGTCTGTCCTCTATAGAAGAATGTAGTTATATAGTAACCACTGAAAACGCAGAATAAGTTTAGATTATTGTGTAGACAAAGCTAGAACACAAACCTTTTGTGAAGCTTCCTGGTTAACGGCATTGTATAAACAGCGATATATATCTTTCCTCATGGAGACATGGACTTAAGTTTGCTGTCTCCAAAACAATTGGATTTGCTTTACTTCTATTTCATATCAAACAGCCTGATTTTGAAGAGTAGGATACGGGAAATTAAAACTAAAATCCTTGAAATAATAGTTAAAGGCCAACAGCGAGGGTTTTCAAGTACGGGGAATCGGTCTAGTCCAAGGCGAAGCCAGTCATGTCTTGTCTTTGAATTAGGGCCTTTGAATGATTTTTCAAAACAATTAGTATTCAGTCCAAAGAAACACAAAAAACTCTGCTTAGTAATTTTCTAGCATTTCGAGCCCTGTCAATTAATCACTTAAAAATTACAAAGTAACATCTTTTGCAGTTTTTCGTTTCCTCGCTTCGTTGGTGCATGCATGAGATATTTTAGGTGGCTTGCTACGCAAATTAAACATCTTGACGTCACACGTAATGACTTATCGGTAAATGTTGTATATTGTTGCTATTATTAAACCAAAGTAGCCTAATTTGAGACTTATTATGGGTGTATTTCTCTTACAACATCAAACCAAAGTAGAATTTTTCAAGTGATCATATTTAACAGTTGGATTATGAGCTCCCAATTTCTATGAGATGATACTTCTTAACTCAAGTGGTTTCCTACTCGCTATCGCTATCTATTGACAAATAGATATTGGATAGAGTATAGGAAATCAAATTGTAGCATTTGCAATAATATACTAATGCGTGTCTACTAATTGATAATAGCAAAGATAGATAATCTTCTTCGATTTTATGCACATGTGACGTCAAAATGTTTACTGATTTACATATCAAACAACCTGAAATACGCAACCACAAAGCAAGGGAAAGAAGGACTGAAAAATGTTACTCTGTCATTTTAAGTGGGTTTTTCTTTTTAAAATGAGACAGACTTAATGTTTCATAGGTACCTTAAAGATATAGAAAAACGTAGCTTGCAAAAAACAGCCATTTGTCGCGGATTATTTATGGTCCATCTTTATAGTCGTATATGTTTCAGATGTTTTCGTGAAGTGCACGACTAACCACTAGCTCAAAACTTTGTTGAAATAGCAAATTAAATACTAACATCTCAAAAGTTAAAATATTTTAAAAGAGATTGGCAATATAAATAAAGTTTCTCTAATTTGAAAGAATTGTGAAATTGTAATGGAAGGCTTTTTATAAATTCCCCGTATTGACAATTTGTTGTTCTTTTTTGAGATATTTCAGTTTGTTTGATATGTAAATCAGATTATCTCTAAGGTCATCACCAGGGTACAGCACTTTAATGCATTACAAAATTACTCATACGCGAGTTGCACGATCATATGCGCACTCATAATTTTGGTGGGCCACAGACATAATTTTGGCGGGCTACATGCGTAACAAATGTGGTAAATGAAAAAAATTCGACAACTTCTGAAGATTTCAGCATCAGGAATTATTTTTATCTTTAAAAATAATTAAATTTCGTTT
The DNA here is from genome assembly GCA_964035015.1 of Corallium rubrum. NCBI lineage: Eukaryota > Metazoa > Cnidaria > Anthozoa > Scleralcyonacea > Coralliidae > Corallium > Corallium rubrum. The sequence continues at coordinate 25,248 of CAXIUP010000176.1, read as the reverse complement.
AGTATTGGCCACGTTTTAATGCATGTGGCCCGCCAAATGATACGCGCGCAACATCGTGCAACTGGCCTATATACCTCCAGGATCACTTCTCAACATAGAATGTTCAGAGTCACGAGGAGTGTCAATTTGGACAGTTTCAAGTGATTTTGCTGAACAAACTTGGTAACCTTGCTGAGTTTTCTATGTGTGCGAACGCTCTACTCTGGGTATAACATCAGGGATAATGTATATAATATACATATTAAACATGCAAATTGAAATATGTCGAAAACGGAAAAAAGGGAAAAGTTGTAAATGGTCTTTTTTTATTATTTCACGAGTTTTTTCAAATTAAACCAACTTAATTTTTATTGACAATGCCTTTCAGCTTTAAGGTTACTGTAGACCTTCGGGTTGTCTTTTAGGGAAAACATTATAGCGCTACGTCCGTTTATTGTATATACCAAAACCTACACATTATTCGAAAGCTGATATAACTGGCTACAAGTCTGCAGCAAAACATTTGGTCATTTTGTGAACACAAACAAAAAATAGCGCTTCTGTTTATTAAAGTTTTCATTCCAATTCGAAATGCTATAAGCAAACAACTATTTACTATAATGCTCTGAAAATTGGCAGTGTGGTAAATAAATATCACAGGAAATAAAGTTCGTCTAGGTTTGTGAAAATTCCAAATACGATAGAGTTATCGAATTTTTACAATTACAGCTAAAACACAATCTCACAGGAGGTTGAATGGGCTTGTATAAAAGGTCGTAAAACGATAAATATGGAAAATTTTACAATTCCCAGACGTACTTTTGTCACCAGAATATTAATTTACTCGAATATCAACTTTTAGACGGTTCTGATAAATTCGTGTTCGCTTATAGCTTAACTCAAAACATTTCTTTGAGAAAAAGCCGCGTGTGAAAGAAACCTCTTGTCACTTCCGGCCTATAAGTGAAAGTAAATAATGCGCTTTTTCCTTCTTTAGAAATAAAAAAAACATGATTTCCTTTCCAGAATCTGAAAGCTCTCATAAAATGCTTCACTTTCAGCGAATAAAAAAATTCAAAAACATTTTAGTTCGAAGGTATACAGTAACCACAACTGATTTAAATAGAGTATACTCTTGTACTGATGTTTAATTCAAACTTTGTACAATGTATAAGTGCATGAATCTGCAACTGGTTAAAAATACTAATTCTATTTTCCCCGAGTTATTTGCTAAAGTTGTGTTAAATATGTAACATTTATGTGCTGGTAACTTAATTTTGTGAGAAAGAATGTGTTATTAGATACATGCACTGATGGCCAAAATTAACGAACCACCTATATTTCTGCAAGTTTTTCAACTTTCTCGTAATGTTTTTAAAATCCAATAAAGTTCTATTTAAATAAATTCCTATATCTCAAAGTATATGCAAACAAAGATTATGATTTCTAGTCTACTTCAGCATTATATTTTGTAAATATCTTTTTCAAATCAAACACATAACAAGAGTGACTGAAGCCAGTTCGAGTGTGGTTTTCTCTAAAATCTCTTTAATAACCTATAAATTTCATTGCAGGTTTTATCCTGAAATTCTAAAGGCTCGTTTACACTGGCGACTAATGCTGCGATTTTTCTCCCTGTGACACATCCGATCGGATGGATTGACTTACGAATGTCTGCACCATTTGTTCAGAACTATTTGAGGTTGGACATTTTCGGAGTCATCAATTTGCGTCAGCATGAGAATAATCGCAGCATAAATTACATGTGTAAGCGGGCTTTAAAACGTATTTCAATTTACGCTCTTTAATTGTTTTTGCCTGATATCAGTGTTTTCTTTGCGCGGCTCGTTAATTTAGGCCACCAGTGTATGTTGTAAATCATTCTGAGAAAATTAACTACGTCTGTTATTAAATGTGGTGTGATACAAGCCAGAACGTTTTGAGTATATAAAGTCCTACGTCAGAAAGTCGCTGGTTTACTACTAGGCAAAACAATGTTGGACTTTCGACTTAGAGCCAGTACCAACAAGACAATGCATGCATCATGTAGTTAAGTAAAGTCTTAGCAGTACTGGACTGAGTTGTTCAAAAACGGATTAATTAATTGGCGCTAATTCTGGATTAAATTTGTTGCTTTATTTTAGAATTTCTTCCTAATTGTCTAATTTTAAAATTCAGAGAAAAACATTTGCTCTTTCTTCAAAAATTTCGTAATCATATGCTTAGATTTTTTTAACGAGTTTTTTATTTATCCAAAATTAAGCTGCCCATTTGTTCTAGCAATTGGCACCACAATAACTAGACGTCTATGCCAACTACTTCACAAAGTAATGATTGTAAAGCAGTGGAATTGAGATGCAAATAAACACTTGTTGAAGTCAATACAATTGTATTTTGTTCGGACGGAAAAATATTCGGACACTTTTCCTGTTCAAAAATTTATTCGTTCGAACCTTTTTGTAGCTAAAGTGTCTGTGAAGCGAAAAATGTTATACCGATTTTGAACAGATCAGCATGACAGGATCATTTACTTAAAATTTCAAGTAAATCTGCTGCGTTGTCGTTGAGCTACAAACTTTCAAAGTTTTCCATGGTTTCTACATTTTAAGGAAATTTATCGCTCAGGATGCTTAATGACGTATGCAGTTAGACAACTATATATGCATAACAACAATGCATTTTAATATTAATGATACCAACGGCATACGTCAGCTGCGGTGTGTATAAAAAAAACCCGGAACCCTTAGAAAATGATTCAGAATCATCCTTAGAGACATGAGAAAATTTTTCATGATGTCTTACACTGCTAAAGTCAACCGAAAAATTTTTCGGTTGACTTTAGCAGTGTAAGACATCATGAAAAATTTTCTTAGAAAATGAATTAGTATTCTTTTAAAACAACCTATTGTTGTAGTTTGAAAGCCCTAAACACCTCTGAGCCACGGATGCGTAAAAAACACGGTCTTATACACCTGGGAAATTAACATAACTTGAAGTGTATGCATGGTGAAAGTATTTAAAAGCTTTTTCTCTTCCTGTTTAACTTATGTGCTGATTAATTTATAACGCAGCGCTTTTAGGCTTTCAAACTACTACAATAGGTTGTTTTAAAAGAATACTAATTCATTTTCTAAGGGTTCCTTTTTTTTTTTTTTTATACACACTGTATATTCCCAGTCTTTCCTTATTTTTTAATGTCAGGAAGGCAAATTTGGTACTTAATACCTCGAAATGTATATGCCACATTTTTCAATTTTTTGAAATTGGTTATTTGGCCGATCATGAGCTTCAAATTTGTTCTATATATCGAAAATTTTCACTTTACAGACACTTTCAAGTTTTATTTCTAGATTTTTAAAAATTTGAAATTAGTATGATTATCCACAATTTCTTGTAATTCCATGTATTTTCTTTGTCAAAAATAATGTCGCACAATATCGTGACTTATTTGACATTTTGCGACCGTTTATAAATGTTGTATGTATATTAGATAAACACAATCGCAGTCAAATGTAACTAACTGCGAGGTTTAATCAAAGTCTGCTTTTTAATTGTTACACCAACTCATCGTCTTAACATTTATATATCAATTACTATTAAGATATGTAGTAATAGAACGATTAGATTTTAATACTAGACTGTATACCCGCCTATATATGGGCAAATGTTGAAATAAAGATAAACAAATAAAGTTTGTAATAAGTTATAGAACAGCTTTCATAAAAAATATGTTTCGATCGAACTCCGCGAGATTAATCCTTTTATTTAGATTGTGAGATATTTGTTACAAAATGTTCGTATTTGCATTATTGCATGCTTGTATGGTGCACTACAAGCATTGCTAAATTGCAAATAATTGCTGATAAATTACAGAACGCGCAAATCGGCGCTAATGCGCAGACGCTATACTTATTAGCGCCGCATTTTTGCCCTCACGAGCGTCTGTGACGCAGGCTAGAAGAGAGTTTTATGTATCTCGTTTCTCTCGTATATTTCTTTGTTCTTGGCGTCCGATATATCGGACACTGAGCGTTAAATGGTTAACATGCTTGCGGGAAGCTTGTCACGAACACAACCTGCATGTTTAACAGGCTGTGGGGTTTTTACGCGTGTATGGTAGTCGGTCAAACGTAGGCTCTGTTCTCATGACCCCGGACAGGCCTATTTCGATACCAAAACCTATTCATGGCATGACATTTTGAGTGGTCTCAACTCTCAAGGCAAGTTCGTGACCGGGTAACTCTCTTCAACAAGCTGGGACACTCGGTTAACTGAGACATCTTTTCCCCATGTGAGACTACGACATGCTAAAAACGTGGAAATGGTCTGAAGAAAAAATATTTAGCTACAACAAGCCAAATTTGCATTGCTTTACAGAGCATATTCGGGATATCCCTTTGTTTTTAAGAGCTTTTCAAATTTGCATCGGCAAATATCCTCATATTTGTCCCGAGACCAATTTACCATTGTCCACTGATCTCAAATAATAGACTCATTATACTGGATAGAGCATCTATTGTTTCACGCGTGGCAAAAATTGAAGTCGGAAGTGAGGCTAAAAATCTCGCGGCGGCCATATCCGGTGGGACCAACAATATTGCTGAATCATAGTTTTCGCCTCTGGTTTTCGCTTTAAATGATCGGATTTTTAACGAAAACCAGCTAAATTTTTGTGACATGTATCTGTCGCTATGGGAGAACTTAAAAGTGGCTGTATGAAAACCAAGAGGGTCCCACCTGAAATGGCCGCCGCTAATTTATTCCGACTTCAAGCGAGCACCGGATGCTCTATCCAGTATAATGAGTATACTAGAAATACATGATCGCAACAACCCCTCGCCCACTTTTAATATATACATTTTTGTAAACCACCCCCACCACCATCACACACACACTTTCTGGTTTTGGTGTTTTTTTTGTATTTAAGTCTATTATAGTTTTTATGTTTAGTCTATGTAATAATAAAATTAACAGCTTGAAAATTTTTGAATAGAAAGAGAGAAATAAACCAGTATAACATCAAAGAAAATTCATTGGCAAAGTTCACCTGTAGTCATGTACTGTAGTATTAAGTATATATTGACACACCGAAAGAGCATACAAAGTCAATGTTAAAAACGAAACTATAGCCCTAAACTAAGACTATAGTCCTAAGTCTAAGACTATAGTCCTAAGACTAAATTTATAAGACTATATAGTCCTAAGACTAAATTTATAAGACTATAGTCCTATGGCTATAGTCCTAAAACTAAGACTATAGTCCTAAGACTAAGATTATAGTCCTAAGACTATAGTCCTAATTATAGTCGTAGTCCTAAGACTATAATCCTAAGACTAAGACTAAGACTAAGACTAAGACTAAGACTAAGACTAAGACTAAGACTAAGACTAAGACTAAGACTAAGACTAAGACTAAGACTAAGACTAAGACTAAGACTAAGACTATAGTCCTAAGACCATAGTCCTAAGACTATAGTCCTAACAACGAGATGAACCAAATAACAAATTTTCATTCAAAATAGATAATAGTGGCCAAGAAAAGACACAATGCCACGTCCTAGCGTCCAAAGACAACTGTAGACAAGAATATTTATACTGCATGATTTTCTTTTTCAAGACTCAGCTAAACTGGTAAATATGAATCTCCTACCGTTAAACTTTCTTCTGCTTTTGTCACCATAAACACTGCCAATTCCGTCTATACTCTTTTCAGAATTCAGATTGTTTTTCTCGTTCGGTTTCTTTCGGTTTCTCCGTGACCAGGCATCATTCAGTTCTCTTCAAGATCTAAAAAGCCGTTTGTTTCAAACTGATTTCTTCATCGTTCTCCCTCGAGTTAAGTAGAATACACCAGAGCAGATTTCTTTACAGGCTTCGGCCAGTTTCAGGACACAGTGTCGTTAACCCTGCTATTCCAATTCCGAACTGCGAAAGTTGCGGATTTGTTGACATATATATATATATATACTAGAAATACATTAATGCAACAACCCCTCGCCCGCTTTTATTAAATGGGTTTTTTGAAACACCCCCCACCCACCCACCCTGATGTCAAATAAGCACTCCTGATATACAACCAATATAAAAACAAACAGATTTTAAAACAAATGATAATCCTAGAGATAATTATAGAATTTACGGATGGATGACTAACTGATTTAATGAAAGTTGAACATATCAAAGCAAAACTTAGATCTGGTTGTAAAAAATATATTGTTTTTATTGGAGGATTCAAAAGGGATAATTATTTTATATTTAGCAAGCACTTAAATGGCTTATGGCTTCCCTATGTGGCTATGTATAAGTTACATGTTTGCAAAGGCAGAATTAAAAGTTAAAAGCTCAAAATTACATTTATCATAGAGTCTGAGATAAAAACAATTCAGTAGAATCGGATCCCAGAAAGAAGTATTAAAGAGACCACGTTTCAGTCGAAAATTTGGAAATACAGCAAAAAAAATCGCAAAAGCCCATGCAAAGTCAAAGAATAACATCAACACAAGCTTATAAAGGAAGTGTTTTAAGTTAGCTTTAGTTAAGCTGACTTATGGTTTGGACAAGCAAAGGGAAAGCACGAAAACGTGAAGCTGTATATTGTTTAGGTTATTAAGACAACAAGAATCCTACCGTTTATAACTTTAACACTGAGTGACCACAACCACTGCAATTCAGATCGAGTTTTGTTTACCATACGGAGTTTGGTTTCTTCAGGTTTTCTGGTTTCGCTTCAAGATATATTAAACCGACTGTTTGTATCCTTTTCTTCGTTGTTCTCTTTTATTATTTAAGTGGAACAGGCTCCATCGAGGGCTCCATTTCGTTAAACAAAAGCAAAATACTGACAGATTTCATAGTTTTCTTCGTCGCTAGTCACCAGTGTCCAACTATTCTTACCGCGTGACACCGTACCAAACATATATATATATATATATATATATATATATATATATATATATATATATATATATATATATATATATATATAAATAAACTATCTCCCAGATTTCGTCTCCCTCGCTTTTTCTACACGCGTGTAAAATGGACTCCACGCGTGTCGAGATTAGCACCCTCACCGGGCTCGGGGATAAACATCTCGCAGAATTTCTTTCCCACTTGCGTGTAATTTCGCGTGTACTCCACGCGTGTCGAGATTAGCACCCTCACCCGGGCTCCGGGCCTTCGGCCCTACGCCCGGGCTCGGGGATTATTTGAGATCAGTGCAATTTACCCCGAGATGGCGACTTTCCTCGGAGTGATGAGAATATGGAAATAGAGACATGCAAAATGCAATATGTTTAGGCCATTTTTTTGATTTTCAAATCCGTCGATTTTTGTATGGTAGCTAATCATAATGCATAATTGGGAATTAGACAACAAGCCATAGTTTTCTATATGAGCAGATAGTATAAATTTAATTTTTAATAGTATAAGTACAGGTAATAGCATGGTTTCAAATGCAATTTGGAAAAAACATGCACGAGTGAGTTTTTCAAGGACTATCTCGACCAATCAGGATGCAGTAATTTGTCATGTATACGTATATTAAATTTGCTAACCGAAGTTAATTACATTGTCGAGCAGATCGTAGCAGAATGTTCATTGAGGCTTGTTATAATATAGCAATAGTGAAAAAGTGCCAAAATATGAAGATTTCTGTTTTATATTGTTATCTTGTTGCGAATTTACCATTTTTCTCTCAGTGCAAAAAGATCAAATCAAAATGTGATTGTTTTACAACGTGAAGAAAGGCTGATAAACTGGAGAAATGTTTGCTAACGCCAAGTTTCTGCCGAAATCTGGTGATTTGACGTGACCGCTTATTAACCAACATTCTGGACTGCGTTTGTTGTTGTCGCATTATCCCACCATACAGCAATGCGTTTTGACTCTGCTAAAATCGACAAACAGCCGCGTCCCATGTCTCCACAACGGCGCACCCACCCCTCAGTTGAGGTAACTTTAGTATTATAGCGTTTCTACACGTTGGTTTTTGGCGATAATAGTCTAAAACCAAAGAACGAACATACCAGCTCACAGGAGAGCGATCCAAACGACGATTAAAGACGAATTCGACAAAACCTGAAGCGATATACTTCTTGCTTCGGCGAGTTTCGCCATGATTTTAACAAGGATAAATAGGTATGGCCGCGCGCTCGCCCCAATGGTTTTGCACCCCTTGCGTCATGGCGTCGAAAACCTTGGAAAGGTCTATTGTTAAATATTCCATCAGCAATTTAAACAACTTGATTGCCAACGTACCACAAAAGTTCCTCATATATAATTGGCAAGAAAAATATCCTTCATCTTGGTTTATCTGGTTTCTAGCAAAGGATGACAAGGTAAGCTTTGGATGTTATTTAACCAGTTGTAAGCTTCGAAGTGTAATATGCACGAAATAATTTCTGCGCCAACGATTTTCTGTTCGCAGTCGGTTTTAGTCTCTAATTGCTTTTGAACGCGCGGTTTTGAAAGTCTTCGGTCAACTTTCAAATTACGTTCCTAAATTTGGTAATTGGATTCGAAATTCAAATGTTCAATCCAAAATTCAAATTTTCGATTCAAATGTTTAATTTCAAATTTACTAGTTCAGCTTTGAACTACTAGCTAGATCAGTTGAATGTGCATGTACATGTGAATTTTTGAAAGAAATAAGAAAAAAAATAGAGTTATTAGGAATCGCAGCTGACTGATCAATTACAAATTTCTCTTAGGAAATTAAATAAAGACATCAGAAATAAGCTTGCAGAAAAAAAAAAGGGTGTGACTGAGTTTATAGATTTAAATACACGACCCCACAAGCTGCATGCTTTAATTCTAATCGTGTTTAAATAAAATTTATTGTATTTTATTGTACTGTGAAATACAACACAAATGTAACGAAAATTTGATGCAACACCACGTTTATTATTTATTGCTTATAACAGTATATCGGCTCAGGGCCGTAAGGACGGATGGGGCGGCAGCTCCAGGCCCAAGAGAGAAATATGGGCCCTTCTTTTGCCAGACAACAATATTAAATTTAATAATAAATATAGTAAACACTAAACAAATAATGTCATAGCGTGAATAAGTGTTCTTTGCCAATATCATTGTGTCAATACACAAAAATCAAATTATTCTGTGGTCCTGGGCCCCTAGCCTGTTAGGTTGTTTAGCTCGACTCGGACTTATCATTCATCACTCCTTATATGTAAGCGGCAAAAACGGAGCAAGAGACTGGTGTGAGTACTGAGCGTAATCACTGGTAATCAACACCGCTGCCAAACGTTTGCGCATGCGTGAATTCGCTGAGTAAACATTGCAAGAGAAGTGGGAACTAGCCGTGGCGACAACAACCAGACAGTGAAGACTAAGTAAGACTCGACTATTCATTTGTGTTATAACTCATTCCTGTCCGGGGACTTCCCCAGAGGTGAATAAAATCGTCTGGCGTTAGCCAGAATAAAATACTAAAGACCGATTCGGACAAGAAAGAGTTAAAAAAAGGGTAAAAAAATTACGAAGGGGTAAATTCAGAATATGTTACAATATTGACAAGGAAGCCATGCACAAGTTACCTACCTTATCTTTTTGGTAGTATGCTTATAATTTTAACTTTTGTGTCGGACTCTCCGACCAGTCCAAATATTTCAGTGTTTTCCCGCTCTTTTTCCGAGGACGAGCTCGGACGTCGCACATGCGCAAAACGTTTGGCAGCGGTGTTCTGGTAATCACCTATTTTTGGCTCCAAAACAGCACGGTTGGAGCTCTGGGAACGAGAATGGCGCTGATTATCTGAAATTCTGAGTTCGCATCGATGCAACCAACTTTTTAACCAAAACAGTTAACTTTTAATTTCAAAATGTTTTGGACATCACTTCGAATGTACATATATAGTAATTAGCAAAGTTTCAAAAACACTGTCAGTAACTAACAGTTACCGATAGTTTCGGCGGAGATTTGCAACGCGCTTTGCTCGCGTGGACGGAGCGGGCTTTGAAAGTTGGAAATATTTCAACTTCCAAGGCGAACTACACAATGCACACTCCGCCCAGGCGGGCAAAGCGGACGTAATGGAAAACAGCCTTTAAAGACATGTAAAAAGAGACAGCTTTGTTTATTTTATAATTTTGATGATGTCACATGAAAACACTCTACAGTATATAGGCCCTGTTGTCTCTTACAGCTCCAGGCCCAACAGACGGTTAATCCAGGGCAGGGGTTGAACGCAAGAAAGGGCAAAGTCGTTCAGTATTCTAAACAATTTAGGATACTAGATATCCTCGTTATACTTCTTCGAGAACACTCAACAACCACAACAACAATCGGTGCCGCAGCAAAGTATCAAAAAGTGTGTGTGTGGGGGGTAGTAGTAGTGGCAATTAGTGACCGCATTTGTAGCGGGGTCCGGGGGTCCTCCCCCGGAAATTTTTGAAATCTAGAACCTCGGAAACACCATTTGCAGCAATTTGAACGAACTTTTTCATCTAATTCTATAGCGAGTATAGTTGAAATTTTACTGTAAGAACGAAGAAATTATCACACAAACATACCCTACATACCATACCATGGTTTATTTCCGCCATGAAATTCGAAAGCTGAGCCCACAAATTCAGAAAAGCGGTTGTTTTTAGGAAACATTGTAGTATATTACAAACTGGGTACGAGATTGAAGCCGAACTAGAAGCATCTGAGTCTCGCCAGATTTGCGGAGAATTGTATTGCGTACTACAACAGACGATTAATTATTTGTTTATCTAATGTCTAACCTAGTATTAGAGGTCTCACAAAAAGGGCAGGGGTTGCAACCCCCCAACCCCTCCCCTAGTTGCGCACCTGGTTTAGAGGCAAGATAACTATTGGCCAAGTATTTTTGTATGATACAGTTGTTTGCACATGATAAAGCATATTAAATACAAAATAATGTCGCAGGATTCAGGCCACATAAAATTAATTAAAAAAAAAAAGAATTTCTTGATTCTCATCACCGCCCGATCGCATTTTCAAGCCCGCGTAACCATATTATTTATATATGTGGCGCCCGACCGAAAATCTAAAGAAATTTTATATTTCTATATTTTATATTCGATTTTTGATCCCCCAAGTCAAAAAACGGAAAAATTGATTTTGAGAAAAATTTTGAGAAAAATTGCGTTGGCGTTTTGCCGGGACTTGGCTTGTAGTTCAATAAATGACAAATCATCACACAGTTTTATATAAGCTATGCTTTCATGATTATTTATTCGAAATAACAAAAAAGGAAATTATGTGGCTAACGTGCTGAGGTGACCTCTGTGTCACTATTATTGTGGCTAACGCTCTTCGGTTACTTGTGTCTTGGCGAGAAGAGCTCCTCGTGTAAACATCCCAACATGGTGTTTAGAAATAAATATTTTGGGATAAAGTACATTGGTGTATTTCTTCCTACAGCAAGTTGGTGACCCCGACGAAACGGTAATCGAACTTTCGTTTAATACTGTAACTGTACAACTACAAGATGTCCAACGCCGAAGGTGAGACCTTTGGCACTGCACAAACAGCAGAAGCACACGTTTCCGCAAGCGGAAACTGACGACGACTCACCTAAGCTCTGCTGGTATCACCAACGTTTTGGCTACAAAGCCCGCAAATGCGCACGCCCGGGAAACGAGCAGGTCAGCAAGTAGCGACGGCAACCATGCTGACCAATATTAAGAGCCGTCTCTTCTTTGTAACAGACAGTAATTCTCGGAAACGTTTTTTAGTCGACACCGGAGCTGAAGTAAGTGTTGTCCCATCTAGTATGGGTGGCCTTCACTTGCAACCAATCAGCATTACTCTAGAGGCTGCAAACCACAGCAAAATCAAAACCTACGGCAAACCTTGGTTTATTCCGTAAGTTAGCATGGGATTTTGTTGTCGCTGATGTAAAATTTCCTATTCTTGGAGCTGACTTTTTACGCCATTATGATCTGTTGGTTGATGTACGACACAACACATTACTGGATGCCACCATGTTCCTGAGTGTTAATGGAACAGTATCACAAATCCACTCTGTTAGCCCCATCGTAGTGGAGCCATGCAAGTCTGAGTACCTCAACATACATATACTCACAGAATTTCCATCCATCACCAAACCGGTCACACAAGAAACAAGTGTCGCCGACTCGCCCCCAAGAAGCTAAAGATTGCAAAATCTGAATTTGATAACCTCCTGGAACTTGGAATCATTCAACCCTCTGTGAGCAGCTGCTCATCTCCTTTGCACATGGTTCCCAAGAAAACTCCAGGAACATGGAGTCCGTGTGGGGACTATCGATCAATGAATGACAAGACCATGCCAGATCGCTACCCGATACCACATATCCAAGATTTCACATCAAATCTACATGGCGCAACAATCTTCTCAAAGATTGATTTAGTTCGCGCTTACCACCAGATCCCAGTTGAACTGAGCGATGTTCACAAGACCGCGATTACTACACCTTTTGGATTATTTGAATTTAGACGAATGCCATTTGGGCTCCGCAATGCTGCACAAACCTTTCAGAGATTTATGGATCAAGGCGTCCGTGGATTGGATTTCGTTTACCTTTACATCGATGATTTACTAGTAGCCAGATCCTCCCCTGAAGAGCACCAGCAACATCTCCGGCAACTTTTCACCCGACTCAGCGAGTATGGATTGGTCATCAACCCAGACAAGTGTGAATTTGGTAAATCAAAACTGAACTTCCTTGGTCATCGAATAAGCAAATGGCAAACAACCCTTGAATGATAAAGTACAAGTCATTCTCGATTTTCCACTGCCCCAATCCACCAAGAAGCTCCGAGAGTTTTTGGGCCTTATCAACTTTTACCACAGATTTATCGACAACTGTGCCTCACTCCAAGCCCCACTCATTTCTTCTCTGACTCAGGCGGACAAGCAAAAATCCAGACCGCAGTGGACAGAGGAGTTAGTTGAAGATTTCAACAAGTTAAAGCAAGCATTGGTAGATGTCACCCAGCTTACACATTGGCACCCAACAGCTGAGACTAGCCTAATGGTTGACGTCTCCGATGTCGCAGTTGGAGCAGTCCTTCAACAAAAGATCAGCGGTCATTGGCAACCACATGGGTTCTTCTCCAGGAAGCTCAAACCCGCAGAAACCCGATATAGTGTCTTTGGTCAAGAGTTGTTGGCCATCTACTTGGCCATCAAACATTTTCGCCATTTATTAGACGGCCGCCACTTTTGTGTTCTTACTGATCACAAGCCATTAACATTTGTCTTCAACCATAACTCTGACAAGTACACACCAAGGGAAACTCGACAACTTGGATACATCTCTCAGAGTTTACGACAATATTCGACACATCCAAGGTAAGGCTAACACAGCAGCAGGTGCTCTGTCCCAACTACAGGTTAACATGTACAGTGTACACTACTGGTACGCCAAACCTTGTCCTGGACTACGACAAGCTGGCAGAAGCTCAAGGAACAGATCCAGAAATTCAATATATATTGCAGAAATTCAATATGTAAATTCGATATTGCACAGTCCAAGAACTCCATTCACTTCTCTACGGTCAACCTGCCAATGACGGCGAAACCTTTATGGTGCGACCTTTCTACGGGAAACCCGAGACCGTGTGTTCCCATGGAGTTTAGAAGAGCAGCTTTCCATTCTCTTCATGGATTATCTCACCCTGGCATAAACGCGACACAAAAGCTTATCGTGTCCCGCTTCATTTGGCCAAAGATCAACGCCGATGTCCAGAAATGGGCTAAAGAATGTCTGTCGTGTCAAAAGGCGAAGATACATCGTCATACATCTACACCTCTCGGGAGATTTGACCTGCCGCAAAGTCGATCGATTTAGTAACGTACACATCGATCTCGTCGGACCGCTACCTCCATCCAATGGTTTCACATACCTACTCACCTGCATTGATCGGATCACACGTTGGCCCGAAGCGGTTCCAATTAGCAATATCTCAGCACCAGCCGTCGCGAAAGCTTTCTTATCAGGATGGATTGCCTGATTTGGAGTGCCATCTACAATCACAACAGAGGGGGCCAGTTTCAGTCACACCTATGGCAGGAACTTAACAAATTGCTCGGGACGAAGCACATCCGCACAACAGCATATCATCCCATTGCAAATGGGATAATTGAACGTTTTCATCGCCAATTGAAAGCATCCCTCAAAGCCAAGCCTGACTCCAACATGTGGACTGACTCGTTGCCTATAGTACTCCTCGGTTTAAGAATCTCGGACAAGGAAGACCTTCTAGCTTGCACTGCAGAGCTCGTCTATGGCACAACGTTATGTCTACCTGGATAAGTTTTTGATCCCCACTCTCGCAACGCAGATGGACCCACATCAGATTTAGTGCGCAAGCTCAAGCAAACCATGCAAAGTCCCAAAGCCACTCCTACTAAGTCGCATACACGTCCCACTTACGTCAACAAGAAATTAGATTCGTGCACACATGTTTTTGTTCGACAAGATCATGTACAGAAACCCTTAGACAAGCCATATAAGGGTCCTTATTGCGTCCTGCGCAGATCAGACAAGTACTTTAAACTTGATCTAGATGGACGTCACGACACTTTATCTTTGGATCGGTTGAAACCGGCATTCATAGACAGTGCATCTGCCAACAAAGAGGATCCTGTTCCACCAGTCGACGGTAATGCTGCAGACCCTGAGGCCACAGCCCCTGAGGTGGCAGACCCTCATGAGGTTACTCTCGTTCCTCAACCATATCAAACAAGATCTGGTAGGAAGGTGCAATCACCAAAACGTTATACAACATGAATGTTGCTAATAGTAAATACACTAGAAGGGGGGTATTGTGGCTAACGTGCTGAGGTGATCTGTGTCACTGTTATTGTGGCTAACGTTCTCGGTTACTGTGTCTTGGCGAGAAGAGCTCTTCGTGTAAACATTCGAACATGGTGTTTAGAAATAAATATTTTGGGATAAAGGATATTGGTGTATTTCTTCGTACAGCAAAATTAGGTATATTTTAGAAAAGAAAGAAATCATTTCCGTCTTCAACTTAAAATATTTTTGTATACACCTCCCACCTCTTGGACATTTTCAAAATGTTGTGTCGAGAATCAAGGATATTTTTTTATGTAATAATGTAGCCATGAAAACAATTTATATACAGTAAAAATTTGCTTATAAGATTTTTCTCGATTAACTTAAAAGGGTTCCTTATATATATATATAAAGTCTCAACTGAGAATTTAGACCAGTTAAATGGGTGATAACTGTTATACTGTTATCGATATTAGTTGCGGTATTGTACTCACTGAAACTATATGACTGGTAAAATATTCAACAGGGATAAATAATAAAATAGACCTTTTCACCAACAGCGGCGCCATCTTGAATTCGCAATGCATTATGGTCTATCCAGGTAGCACCCTTCCATTAAAAGGGCGATTGCGTAGTGTTGAGACACAATGCGGTATTTTTTTTCTTTATAAATACTTTCATGGCAATAATGTCTAAATATGATCGTTGTCATATTGGTAAAAGCACGTATAAGGATACATTTGTCATGAATCTATCCTTACACGTCTGAGAATTGTTGCTTTTACCAATATGACAATTATTATATTTAGAAATTGTTGCCACGAAAGTATTTATAAAGAAACAATTACCGCATTGTGTCTCAACACTACGCAATCGCCCTTTTAATTGAGCACCCTGGATAGACCATAATGCATTGCGAATTCAAGATGGCACCGCTATTGGTGAGAAGGTCTATTGAGAGATAATCAGATAATAAAATTACAAGGGACTACTGTCAACAGATTTTTATATAAATGGTATTTCAACGCTTATATTTTAGCCCAAATCACAAGGTTCTTATATGCATGTTTAAAGTTTTTTACTGTATTCCGTTTCGCCTCAATATTCTGGGACTAAAACACAATATTCAGAAAATATGAAGTACTAAACCATGCCATCTTCCTAGATTGCTGACCGACTATGGTTTGTTCGCTGGCTCGGGAAACTTTTAGAGACGAAAGACATTTTATTTGCTATGGATTGTATAAATGGCTAGATTGCAACCTCGCAGATTATGTAGGAATTTTATTTTTGTTGTCCTGCTTGTGTCGTTGTATATATGGCTCTCGTCGAAAGATGACGAATATCTGGATTCCATTCAGGCCATCGACTATTCCGAAAATGATGCAAAACAGAGCGGAACATTGTTTGTGGATGATTTTTGGGTCCCCCAGAAAAGATTTGTGAAAGCAAGTGGCCCAGGCGAAGGGGGAAAGCCAGTTACTACAAGTAGTCGTGAACAAGAAGAAAGAGCAAAAGCTTATCAACTGTACGGTTTTAATCAGTTTACTAGCGATAAAATATCGCTGAATAGAACAGTACCAGAAACAAGACCAGCAGGGTATGTACAGTACTTCAATATTTATGCACCCAGTGGCGCTGTCACAGTGAAATGTGTTACCCCGTGAAATCTGTTACCCGCGGAACAAAGTTCCTACCGGCATGAATGAACAAAAATACAACGAGTTGTTAGAATTTCTTAGGGAAAGGAAATATTGCACTGGGGCTACGAAACAAGCGAGGTATGGCTTTAATAAGACGACTGGCGAAAGAATTTGAAGTCGACCAGGTCTCTATAAACACACATATTGGGAAAGAAGTGAACCAGTCCAAACGACGTATTGTCATAAAGGGAGAGGAAGAAAAAAAAAGGTTTAATACTGTAGTTCACTATTCAAATAATACTGCAGTGATGAGCAAACGGTTGTCTGTTTGGATCTAGGAATCGAAAGAGTGAAAGACTGGATTCTATAGGGAAATTATACCCGGGTAACAGATTTCACGGGTAACACATTTCACTGCGCTGTCACAGTGAAATGTGTTACCCGTGAAATCTGTTACTCTGGACATGCTCCATTGGTGTAATTTCCTATAGACTCCAGTCTTTCAATCATTATTCCATTATTTCCCTAGACAAGAAATAATATTTAAATCACGAAGAGCAAACCAAGTGTCATTCGTCTTGAGGCTGATTGTTCGATGCTTATTTAATACAATAATACAATTTCATTGTCATTGATTCGGCGTTTATCTGTCTTGAAAAGTTAAGAAGTTGTTCACATTGGCGAGTATTGTAGATAGTTCCTAGTTTCTATTTGATAAAAGGATGACTACAGGAACACATTTGATTTATCACGATTTTACCATTGCGATATAAAAAATGGCCTATATTTCTTTCGACCTAATATAAAAGAAGACTAATTGCATGTAGCCGGTAGTAACTTTGTTCCGTGGTAACAGATTTCACGGGGTAACACATTTCACTGTGACAGCGCTGTCACTATACACTTGTTGACTGGCGCCGGGGGAAACATCGAGTTTTACGGACCCGAAGGCTTCAATGTCACCCGAGCACTTTAGCCCGAGGGTGACATTGAAGCCTGAGGGACCGTAAAACTTGATGTTTCTCGAGGCAAAAGTCAACAAGTGTTTTGTTATATACCAAAGACTTTTAAAATACAAAACTGCCTTGAAACTTGCAAACGGTGAAAAGACTTACCAAAACACTTTGACTTTGTCTTCGTAATTTCAATTCAAGTCATTCAACTAAACAAATACACCAGACTCAACACTAAGAACAGCTTTAAAGTTCTCCAAGTGTTTTTCAGACCTTTGAAGATATGTATAGAAATTCTTTCTTTCAGAAAATGGACTGTTTCGTACCAAACAAGCTCGAAACAATCTCTTGTTTTCAAAATGCCCGAAGAGTCCAAAGTTCTTGATCTGATGCAATAATTGTGTATTCACGTGAACAACGCATGTTTAAAGCGACGTCAGAGGGAAACATTGCACTGTTTCTCTCTTCATTGTTGACGTCAGAGGGAAACAGTGCAATGTTTCCCTCGGCAGAAGAAACATTGAGTTTGTTGAACAACACGTGACCATGATTTGACCAATAGGATTTCATTATTGGCAAACGAAAGTCTTTGGTATATAACAATATACACTTGTTGACTGGCGCCGGGGAAACATCGAGTTTTATGGACCCGAAGGCTTCAATGTCACCTGAGGGCTTTAGCCCGAGGGTGAAATTGAAGCCTGAGGGACCGTAAAACTCGATGTTTCTCAGGCAAAAGTCAACAAGCGTTTTGTTATATACCAAAGACTTCTAAAACACAAAATACCAAGTTGACTCGAAACTTACAAAAGGCAAAAAGACTTACCAAAATACTGTGACTTTGTCTTCGTAATTTCAATTCAACTAAAGAAATACACCAGACTCAACAAGTACAAGGAACAGCTGTAAATTTATCCAGGTTTTCTTCAGACCGTCTTTGAAGATGTATAGATATTCTTTCCTTTGGAAAATGGACTATTTCGTACCAAACAAGCTCGAAACAGCTCTTGTTTTCAAAATGTTCCGAAAAGTCCAAAGTTCTTGATCTGATTGTGTATTCACGTGAACAACGCATGATTAAAGCTGACGTCAGAGGGAAACATTGCACTGTTTCCCTCTTCGTTGTGACGTCAGAGGGAAACAGTGCAATGTTTCCCTCGGCAGAAAGAAACATTGAGTTTGTTGAACAACACGTGACCGTGATTTGACCAATAGGATTTCATCTTTGGCAAACGAAAGTCTTTGGTATATAACAAAGTGAAATGTGTTACCCCATGAAATCTGTTGCCACGGAACAAAGTTCCTACTGGCTACATACAATTAGTCTTCTTTTATATTAAGGTCGAAAGAAATATAGGCCATGTTTATCGCAATGGTAAAATCATGATAAATCAAATGTGTTCTTTTAGTCATCCAATATCAAATAGAAGCTAGGAACTATCTACATTACTCGCCAATGTGAACAACTTTTTAACTTTTCAAGACAGATAAGCGCCAAATCAATCGACATTGTATTAAATAACTGGAGTCTATAGGAAATTACACCAATGGAGCATGTCCAGGGTAACAGATTTCACGGGTAACACATTTCACTGTGACAGCACAGTGAAATGTGTTACCGTGAAATCTGTTACCCGGGTATAATTGCCCTATAGAATCCAAGTCTTTCACTCTTTCGATTCCTTGATCCAAACAGACAACCGTTTGCTCATCACTGCAATATTATTTTAATAGTGAACTACAGTATTAAGCTTTTTTTTTCTTCCTCTCCGTTTATGACAATATTAAAGCCATTTGGACAGGTTCACTTCTTTCCCAATATAATAAAGTGTGTTTATAGAGACCTGGTCGACTTCAAATTCTGTCACCAGTCATCTTATTAAAGCCATACCTCTCTTGTTTCGTAGCCCCAGTGTGATATTTCCTTTCCCTAAGAAAATCTAACAACTCATTGTATTTTTGTTCATTCATGCAGTAGAAACTTTGTTCCACGGGTAACAGATTTCACGGGGTAACACATTTCACTGTGACAGCGCAACTACCTATTGGGAAGTGTGGGTAAATGCCATGGGCACTGAGCAAAAGGAATTAATTAGGGGCCCCGAGCATTTTGTGACGGGATCCGTATGTTCCATAGAACCCCCAGCCCCTTTGATGGTTATAACTGCCCGCAAAATGCAGATTATGAAAAATCTGAAAATCTTCTCTTGGGGGGTGGGATGCTTTGACACCCTTACACAGGGGCAGCGTAACCGGGGAGTAGGGGGTATTTACCCCCAAAAATTTTTTGGCAAGAAGTGCCCTTATTAGCATGTGCAGTGTGCACTGACTTTTTACCCAATCTGCAGAGATTGGGTAAAATATCTGTGCGCAGGCTATGCGGAATGGGATGAATGCAGTTATGAATCTATTCAAATAATCTGCCCAGATTTTGAATCAGAGTGTGAGTGATTAGATTTTGCTCAAAAGTGCCCTCAAAGCGCAGGAATTCAAATGCCATTTCAGAGACCCTAGATTCAAACATTTTCTGGGGAAGCATGCCCCCAACAACCCCCCCCCCCCCTAGAAATGCAGTCACTAAATTGGAAAGGGCCCCAAAAGTATCAATCCCACAGGTCCCCAGATGC
The DNA here is from genome assembly GCA_964035015.1 of Corallium rubrum. Taxonomy (NCBI): domain Eukaryota; kingdom Metazoa; phylum Cnidaria; class Anthozoa; order Scleralcyonacea; family Coralliidae; genus Corallium; species Corallium rubrum. Next base: position 5,272 of record CAXIUP010000176.1, on the reverse strand, counting down.
CTAGTTGCACCACTGTATGCACCCACAGGGAACCCACAGGGAAATTGACTTTTGGGGGAAAATTGTCAAATTCCCCTCAGTAGAATTTTATAGCGTTGTTGGTCAAAATACCCCTCCCTAAGTGCGCAGCTAAACAGCTCGTACTTGAAAGTGCGCGGGTGTGGCTGCAGCTGACCAAAAAGTGTGTGGGGGATTTCTCGCCCACGCGCGACAAACTTTCCAATCTGGCAAGTGTGCCCACCCCCCAGGCATTTAACAATTTTTTGAAAAATGTCAAAATGGTGTTAATTCCCTGTGGTGGGGATGAAAAGCAGGTGAAAATGCCCAGTGGTGGTACCAAAAATCTGTGGCAATTTTATTGGCAGCATTTTATTATGACTTATGAGTACTTACAGTATGCATGGTTCAAGCTGTGACCATCCCCCCCCCCCCCCCCCGGCAACCCCTGGGGAAACATTGCCCAGCGCTCACATGTGGGAAATTGTATTGATTTCTTGTCTCATGGATGTCCAGGGGGGGTTACATGTGGGGAATATAAATACCCACACATGAGGGGTTTGGTGCAGCCTGGGTGGCGATGGGGAATTGTCTTTTTTCATGTGCCTGGGGGTGGGGAATATGCAGTTTTGTAATAAAAAATATGCAAATCCCATGTGGGAGGTGCCTGGGGGGATGGTTCACAGCAAGAATTGAACCATACATTATTTCAACAGCTGTTTGTCCACAGTTGCTGAAAGTGTAGTACAGTGGAGCCTTACTATAGCAAGCATTGTTATAATGTGTGACTTGGTATAATGCGGTTGATCCTTGGACCCCAAAATTGTACTTTTCCTGGTTTGTCAATTGATGACTTACCTGTATAGTAATGTTTAACTTAACACTACTAAAGCTCACCACAGACTGCTAAATTCCACAATATAACAGAATTGATTTGTAATATGATGCTGAAACTCAAGTTTCTAACATGCTCACTGGAGACAATTCGATCTTGACAGCTATCAATTATTGATCATCCTGAATAATCGTGATCATTATGAGATAAAACGACAACACGGCAGTGTGATCATTGTGAGAAATGAAATGCATGCTCAAAAATGTTATTTCAATTCCATTTTGTTGAAGTCTTGAGTGAACTTCAATTCAAGCCTCTTCAGCTCTTCAGTCACAATTTGGATTGAACAGAAAGTGCTTCTGGTAGTACTCAATATCGCTCCCAGTACTCGGCCCAGAATATTGCACAAGAACTGAGTGGGAAGAGTACTAGGAACGAGATTCGCAATAAGGAAAAAAAAGTATACTGCTTCTGTAAAATATTGCTTTCCCCCACTCGAAGATAAAATTCATATCTTCACGCCACCATGTAATATCCTCTGTCTCTGTCTCTGTCTCTGTCTCTGTCTCTGTCTCTGTCTCTGTCTCTGTCTCTGTCTCTGTCTCTGTCTCTGTCTCTGTCTCTGTCTCTGTCTCTGTCTCTGTCTCTGTCTCTGTCTCTGTCTCTGTCTCTGTCTCTGTCTCTGTCTCTGTCTGTGTCTCTCTCTCTCTCTCTCTCTCTCTCTCTCTCTCTCTCTCTCTCTCTCTCTCTCTCTCTCTCTCTCTCTCTCTCTCTCTCTCTCTCTCTCTCTCTTATATATATTGTAGAGTAGCCAATCAGATTGCAGCATTTGCAATATTATACTAGTAAGTTTCTACTAGATATATGATTTAAATCACGTTGATTTAGATCACGGATTTTACTCGTAATTTTTATTTATTTTAAAAAATCACTGATTGAAATTGCTTTTTGTAAAAAACTGGATTTTCTGACAAAATATATTGTGGGTAAATTTAAGGTCTTTGTTAAGGTTTGCAAGGTCATTTCAGTAAAGCGCTCTCAATTCGTCAGAATTTATGCCACAAAAATAAAATAGATATCGTTAGAAAGCTATTAACTTGTAGAATACAAATGTTGTCTTTGATTTTGCGATAACCACAAACCAATAATAGTTGTGAATTTTGTAATTAAAACCAGAGGGCTCACTTGGGGTGACTCAAGTAAAAAGTGTTTTATTTAATTTGTTCAAAATCTTTTTTTTTGTGCAGTTTAATTCCGAGATAAATTTCCAGCAAAACAGTGTCAGCGTTTTTTGATATGTCGGATTGAGAGCAAATTGATCGAATTGAGGAATTGAGAGCACTTTACTGAAATGACCTTGGAAACCTTAACGAAGACCTTAATGCTTAAAAAACAACAGCTTCTAACGAAAAATGATGTTTAAGTTGTTTTGACATGTTTCAATTATCCCTACCTTATTGGCAATGACTCAGGTTTTATAATTATTTAAATCGTAGTCTTAATTGCCACAGTGTAACCTCGATATAATGAACTGCCAAGGGATTGGGAAATTTGTTCGTTATAATAGGGCTTCATTATAACGAAGTTTTAATAAATACAGCTTATTGTAAATTTAACTTTTCTGAACTAAAAAAGTGGTTCGTTATGAGTAGGGGTGTTCGTAATATAACAGGGTTTGTTATATCGAGGTTTCACTCATCTGTAAAACCAAATCTCAACCTAAATGTTTTTCTTTGAAGTTTGAATTTCAAGTGTTGTAAATTAATAATGTTTCAGTAAAAAGTCTCGTTTCTTTATCCCATTTAGAATTTCCACCATTTACTAGGGACTTGGGGAATAATTGGTACTCGATTATATCAATGGTTAGAGTGCAATGCCCTGACTCAGCTGATCCGTGAACCCACTTCGTCATGTCACTCAACACTCAGCTGCAATACTAGACCTTATCATCACAAACTGCCCCAGCTATTTTGTTGATTACGGAACATTCTATCCACCCGCAAATAGAGAATTTTAAATAGAGAAAAAATTCGATGTTTTTAATTTTCCTTAAAAAATAAAAAAGAAATTATCACCCTGCGTAATGTACAGGTTGAGCGAAGAGGTCGTGAAGTTTAAATGCTAGAATCATTGAGATTTATAAAAAGCTAGATTTGCAGAAATTCTCACCTATCAAACAGTGCTGAGAGAAGCATATCGTAAGTTTTTAGGATGGCATTATTTTTTGGAATGTGGTTCATTCTATACTACAAAGTGTGCGACCTCGTACCCAGGGCATTTTTCCTTCACGTTGGGAAGTCGGCGAAAATGACCCTGGCGTCGCCTGGTCACATGACACCCAGAATTTTCGGGTGTTTTGGCGAGAGAATTTATGCGGTCTTTGTGTTTTGTTTTTGTATAATACGTATACATGAATAAATGAGAAATATTTAACGCTCTGCCGAATCACTCATGTGAATCCCTTTATCATAAAAGCAACTAGCTAGCATTATTCATCATGATACTCCCACGATTATCCAGGATGCATGTAAATGTCATGAACAAACATATATCTAATGTTGTTCTTGACTTTAACTAAAGCTGTCGTTTTCATTCTTGGCAATCTCATTCCCAGAGCCCAAGTTCCCCACCCGGGAAATGAGAGACTCTGGGATAATCCGTTTCAAATCACAGGATTCTTGTTATTCCGGTTGAGGTACGCATGCCTAAATATTCGAGCGGAATCTGGATAGTATGTTCTCCTTGTTTGACTTTTCCCCAAACAAGTCAATGGGGTTGCTGGCGAAGCTCGAATTACAGCATCTACACACATACGGCGAAGATATCGGTCGCGGCAACGTCTTCACTGGAGTCTTGTCGTCCGACATCTTTGTTATTTTGGTTTTATTAATTCTACTTCCGGTCACTTCAGACCAACTCATGCTCACTATTCAGCCAATAGCGTAACGATTTGAAACGGATTATCTCAGAGGCTCTCGTTTCCCGGGTGGGGAACGTGGGCTCTGGGGACGAGATTGATTCGTGAGGTAAACTATGCAGAGTAGATCTATTGCAATTCAAATTTTCATGAATAAATTATACTCTATCAGAATTAATCGAGTTCTTAAACCGGCCAATCAGATTATAGTTCTAATCGACCAGCCGATGCCAAGGCCATTTTCGCCGACCTCCCAACGTGGAGGCAAAATGCCGTGGGTACGAGGTTGCAAAGTGTGTAGTGTACGTTTTATTTCCAGAATTACGTTTTTATTGCTTGTTTCTTCTGTATATGTGTAGATGTAAATTACGAAGATACCCTAGAAAATTACTCAAGGCATCTGTTGTCATAATTTTTCACAATGAGGGATGGTCTACTCTAATGAGGACTGTTCATAGTGTTCTAAACAGATCTCCACCATCTATGCTAAAAGAAATTGTCATGGTTGATGACTTCAGTAATAAAGGTATTTATAATGCTTTTGATTCTGTACCAAAATTTAAGTCCGATTAGACGGAGTTAGTACTTGGATGGGGTAGCTGGAGCTGGCGGTTTTAAGGTGTTGGGGTCATAGGGCGAAAAAGCGGGCGAAAGAAAAGAGGCGGGCGAAAGGAAAAACCGCCTGCCGCAAAACTAGTGGTTTTTGAATTATCCGTCCACTGGTGAACGGGAAATACTGATTGGTTAGTATTTTAAGAGTTGTCGATAGCTATCAATCAAACAATATCGAGCCATATGCATCCTCTATTCGTCTCGCGGTCTCGTCGACATGACCTCCGTGAACAAGTGTGTGGTTAAAGCTTTGGAAACTTTCAATATTTTGAGAAATTCTCAGCGAGGAATTATTCTGAAAGAGCAACAAGGAGTTGCTCTCAAGAAACTTCTTGTGGGAGGGAAAAGACGTTCTCGCAGTCTTAGCGATTGGTTTTGGAAAGAGCTTGATTTTTACAGTATTCGTCTTCGTAAGGCTCAAACGATTGGAGAAAGACGCAGTATGTATTCTGGTCATCACTCCTCTCACCAGCATAACTTCCGACCAGATAGCAGAGATGCAGTCAATGGGTTTCAATGCCGTGGAATTAGCTGTGCGATCAAACTCCCCCACAGTTTGTTTACTCCAGTGCAGAAAGAGCCACAGACAGGACATGTCTCGAAGCCCTAAAGAACGAGACGTGTAGTCCACTACATCAACGCATGGTTGCAATCGTTGACAGTAACAAACAGTTCAGTGATGACAATTGTCGCTTTAATCTATTTGCGGTGCCAGGAGAGTTGTTCCCATTGAACTCTAAGTAAACTGGAACGCTAACTCCATAGGACAGCCCCTATGATTGGGTGAAGTCAAACTTCCAGCCGCTGGGGGTAGCCATTGCACGTCAACAGAACCTATGAAGGGCACAATGAAAAACTGAAAACTCGCTGCAAAAAACAACCATTTTTAGATCTAAAGTTTTTTATAGATG